>JAZGTH010000119.1:997500-1392500 GCA_036877525.1 Chromobotia macracanthus
CTTTTCTGGCTACAGGTAAAATGAACTAATGAGAGAGTCTCTCAGCCAATCAGCTTTTCTGGCTACAGGTAAAATTAACTAATGAGAGAATAAGATGCATGAGTAGGGTTTTATAACTGAGTTGTTCTAAACCAAAATCATCTTTTTTTGACATTCTTAGTGTGAATTTATTAGCAGAATTATTTGGGATAAATGTGCAGTCATCTTATCACATGCATCAAATAAATACAGCATGAAATAAAGCAGAGGGCATCACCCTGAAGATGCTTATTTTGTGTTAATGACTGTACATTGTCCTGCTTATAACATGAATATTACTACAGATGAATCCTTGACCAGACAGAATCAAGCATTTCAGAAAAATTGCTATAACAGGCTGTATGGCTTTTATTGTATAAATATATAATGTTATGATATATCTATCATTACTGATTTAAAAAAAATGCCTGAGAACTCTAGATAATAAAATGGTAAATAAAGAAGCTTTCTAATAATCACTTTGCTAAAAGCTCACTAAATCTTCTTACTAACTGCTTCATACAACAAAAATTCGGTCTATATCTCTAATAAACTAAAAACACACATGTAACATTAGAGCCCTTCCTCTGCATTTACCCTATTCACTTCACTCACACCTGTCCTCACCCTGCCCCCCTCCTTCAGAACAGCTCTGACCCTCTTGAAGAAGCAGAGGTCCGCTACGCACTCACAGTCAGCCAGGAGACTCACCAAAAGGTCAGGGACCAAACATTCATCCAGGTCACAGTGGATGAAGCCTTCCTTTGCTATTCCAGAGTACAACCGCAAATCAAGATCAGCTTAAAACAAACCCCTAATTTATATTAGCATGATCAAAATACAATCAAAATACCTGAATATCTAATCAAAACACCTGATTAGTGCTTTTAAAAATGTAGCAATTTTTTCGTTTGTATTGTTTTCACACAAAGTGTGTTCATAATTATTATCTTTTAAATTCTTTAATTTTAAGTCTGTAAAAACAGCTTCCTTGTAAAAAAATCTCAATTCCCAGTAATTGGACATTTGTTGTAATTCCACCAGTGATTAATGTGGTTTTGCAATATCAGACTAAAAGTCAAGCCTTGTAGCACACCTCTGAAGCTGGTGGGACATGGTTGTCAGCTTCCCACAGTACAGCAGACTCCATTTCCCATCAGCCCACAGAACTTGGTTCACGCTCATGATGATGGTGGTGTGTAATTGGCAGGAGGAGCGTCTGCGCAGGGGAGACGACCTGAGGCTGCAGATGGCCATCGAGGAGAGTAAGAGGGAAAAAGCCAAGCCCGAGGAGGTGTGTGATTGTGTACGTGTGCAAATGTTTGCAGGTGTCAGGAATTCTAATGAGTATGAGGGGTACGTTGTGTTTCTGTGCGTGAGCTTTACCAAGGGTTGTGTGTTTGTGTACCTGCCTCTCACTCTCCAAGAGTTACCTGCTCTGTCTGTGTCTCTCACCCTGCGTACGCTCTTTAGCACAAAAATTGTGTGTGAGCTTCCTGTTTCACTTCCTTTAAGAGTTGCCTCCTTACCATTTAGCCACACTGCATCTATTATTGAACCACTTCCAAAAGTGCCTGTGTATAAACAAGCTTTCCTCTCATGCTTTGCTGTCTTGTATCTCCATTTAGTTGGGACAATTTAATTAACGTGTCTCTTTCTCAGTCATCTCTGATGGAGTTAAGTTCAGTTGATCCGTGGGGGGCCAACGCAACGGGCTCTGCAGGACCCTCCCCTCCTCCTGCTTTGGCTCCCTCTTCCAATGTTGGGCCCTGGGGCCCGGCTGACCCATGGGGAGCAGTCTCCCCTGCTTCTCCCCCAAGTGCTGATGCCTGGGGTGGGGCACCACAAACCACAGCACCAGATCTTTGGGGTGACACCTCCAGAGTGAATGCTGACCCTTGGGCATCCACAGGTAAGAGTGTAGAGTGCCCCTTTTTATTTTGAACTCTTTGGGCAAGGTTGCCATGAATTGCAAGATCCTCCTAGTGTTGTTCATCCTTTTCCTATTTGTTTGTCGTGTTGTCTGCTTCTTGACCTCTCCTTACATCCTGTCCAGCTGTGACCCCTCCAAGTGCTGACCCTTGGGCTCCTTCAGTGGCTCCGGCCCCTGCTCCGCTCCCGGGATCAGCTGATCCCTGGGCAGCGGATGGAGCTGCCCCTGCCACTGATGGTCTGACCTCTGACCTCTGGAGTGGTTCAGTTAAACAAACTAATGGCACAGGTATACTTACACATGTATACGTACATATATTAGATATTATTTACTTATGCCAGTACTTAGGTGCAGGTTTGCACCCCCTTAAAAATATTATTGCACAAATATGTAGCAACTGTAATAAACAATTGTTTAAAATTGCAGCAAAGCTTGCAGAGGCTCAGACTAGAACCCTGTTTTTTTTATCAACAAGTGAAAAGATCTTTAAACAATCGCTAATTCTTATTCTCTTTCTGCACACACCAGCTGATCCAGAGAGAAGAGGCTCTTCAGTCACAGGAGAAGATACGATTGGTGCAGGGAGCACAGGCTCTCCGGTGCCCTTTGACCTTTCATCGCTGGGCTCATCCTTGCCTGTACGAAAAACGCCAGAATCGTTCTTGGGGCCCAATGCAGCGCTTGTGGATCTGGACTCACTAGTGTCATCGAAACCCAAACCTAAACAACCACCACCCAGCATCTCCTCCACATCCCACAACCCCTTCCTACAGACACAGGGTGTGTACCTAAAAAAAAGGGCCACATTTGATGTAGAGCATTGTTTTTGTGTATTCCTCTAACGTTCTGCCTCCTTATTTTTAGGTCCCTCATCAACAGGTATGGGTGTTACACCGGGAAGTACCATTTCCAGTAGAGGGGTGTCTCCGACCCCACCTTCCGCTTCCAATCCTTTTGGTGCAACCCCAATTTCATCTATCTCCCCTCAACCCTCTTCACTTGGTTTAAGCCAGCTTCGTACAAGCCCTGTTCCCCCCAGTACTATGCTGGGTCACATGCCTCCACCAACAGTGGGAATGGTTCAGCCAGGGATGAGCATGCAAGGAATAGGGGTCCCTATGGTGGCCCCTGGTATTGGCATGGGAATGGTACAGTCCAACTCAATGGGTATGCCTTTCAGTGGAATATCTCCCATGGGTCCAGCAGGAAACCCCTTGCTGATGGGCACAGGAGGCCCTGCGCAGCCTGCACTGATTTTGGGTGGGCCAACAGGGGTGGGTGGAGTAATGGGAACAGGGGGATCTGTGGGAGGCGGAGCCACAGGCACAAGCACCAATCCCTTCCTCCTTTGAGAAATTTCACCAATCCCACGTACCCTGTCCACCCAACAACCACTCAAACCTGCCACATTCTGTGTTTGACAAAACAAATGTGTGCCCATCTCTATATTTAATGAAAAAAGTACAAAGATGTTATTTTCTTTCACAAGCATTTTAGTTTTTCAAATTTGCACTTGTATTTGTATTGAAAAATTTGAATTTATTTCCCTATTAGTTCAGGTTTTTTCTTTGGCAGACATGAGCATGGATGATTGGCAGGGTTCATTCAATGAATGCAGGCAGTTAATATTGTTATAATATTACAAGATTGTTATTGCTCAAAACAGAGAAGGGAGGTGGGAGGAGGAACACAAACCACCAATGAACTGATCTCAGTGAATCATTAACATTTCTCTCTCCCTCTCATTCGTGATATAAGAGTAAAGTCGTCAGTCACCGATGATGAAGGATGAGTGTGTAACAGGCTCAATCAGAGAATGGATTAAGAAATTCTCTTCATTTCATTTACAACTCTAGTAAAAATCACTCAATAGTTGTATTACTTTTAAATTAATTTAATGTTTATTCTTGTGTAATTTATTTGTATCTTTCATGTCTCTGGCTCCTGGGAACAATTAAACCAAGGAAAATCGCACTGGAAATTGCCATAGAAAGAAATACCTGCTTGGTCACCTCTGGCCTGTAAAATTACAGTCCATGTAATGTGGTTTCTTTACACTTGTGAGTTTATGAAGGGGGCTAAATGTGTGTGTGACCAAGTCTGTGTGTATGAGGATAGGTCCAGTTTTTTACCCAAGCTCAGTTTTGTGCTTCTGTTGGGGTTTTATCAGTGTAATATCACAGTGCACGTTCATGAACCGTACGTACATTCAAAACCACATACGTATGTCTTATAATAAGGGTCCTCCATTGCCAATTATTTATTTTTGCAGTTCTCTTCCACTGTTGTAAAAATCAAAACATTACTTCACCTGTTCATGTGTGAAGCAGCGTCTGTCTTTGCATTTCACTTCAACACCTTTTTCCTTCAACATTCACACAGGAAACGGAGAGATTACCACTTCTGATACTGAAAAAAATCTGAATGAATAAGTGAAATAACGAAATGAAATTAGGGACTGAAAAACATTATCCATGTTGTTATCTTTTATTTTCTTTCAATGAATTATTATTTATATATATATATATATATATATATATAAAAAATGAAAATTAGATCTTTCTAAAATATTGGCGATGGTCAAAAATTGTGTGGTGTTGACTGTGAACATTCACATTTAAAAATTAAATGGAAAAAAAATTAAAAGAAATTTAAGAAATAAAAAAATCCACAAATGAAATTGTCCTAACTTTATGTTGTTTATAAGGCAATTGTAAGAGACAGTTTCACAATTTATTTCATGCTTAAATTAAAGACAAAACTTAGCTCCCAAAGGGGATATGCTAAAGTTAATAGGTGAGAGAAATATAAAGTAACAAATGTAACTTTTCAGTCAAAATACACTCACATGCATTGTTGTAATGTACCTCAGGGTACCGGTAAACTGCATTTCTTTTCCCACATTGTTAGTGTACATGCAATTTACTTTTGATGCTGTGATTAATGATGTTTGTCAGGAGAGGCTATATCAACATCCAGCAACAAACCGAGCAATTGTCTATTGGCCAAGGCTTTGTAAGTGCTAACATTATTTACATTGACACTGGCATAAAGGCAGCTGGGCAGAGTAGCCAAAACAAATGGGACCTGTGCTGAAGAAAACATTATCACAATTCAGTTTTAAGCAGTTCAGGCACGAATTAGCATGATGTGACTAAACATTTGATACATATAGGTAACTGTAAGGTTTGGGAAACCTCACAATTTGGTTTTAACTACTCATTGTGTAGTAGTAAATACACGGCAGCATTGATTTGAAGAAAACATACTTAGATGATGCTCAGTGGTATAAGTTCTTTAGTTCCATATATACATGAAACATTCATACATAAAAGATTAATGAGCTGGCCTCAATTCCTTGTTGACAGATATTGTTACCTTGTCTCACAATTGGCTCATGTGTTTCAGATTACTGTGTATTCTGAACGTCTGTCTGTTAGCCAACACATCATAAAAATCACTCAATCAGTGAATCCCAATCAAAGTCATCCTGGATCTCCTCACTGTTGCTGTGAATATTCTTCATAGGTGGATGACCTCTTGGCGTCACTGTAGTTTGTCCACCAAGTGCTGCATAACGACAAAATGCCAGATAAAGAAATGACAGAACATCAATAGCTGTTGTCCCACCATCGAGCTGAATAGCAAGGCACAGTTCCAGTTGAATTAACACCTTAGCATGGTTCAGCACAGTACAGATCGTTGGTCACTTGTCACTATGGGTTCGACTGAATAAGTACAGAATATTTACTATGAATATTTAAAAATTGATTCAGAATCATTAGAAAAAGAATTGCGATGTTTTAGAGAATCAACTTTTCTAACACCCTACTTGTCGCTTGCCAAGTTCACTAACATTTGGATTTCGTTTCACAACAAGAACTGTTCAGCCAGATAATGGAAAAGCACTAAATGAAGCTAAACAGGTAGAAGGTATATAACAATATGTGATGTACAGCTGAGCTGAGATGTACAGTGACCCAGTGAGCAGCATCTCTTAACATACCATTAGGGGTTAGAGGCTGGCTTGTTGCAGGCTGCAACTCGGGTGGTCCTTGAGCGGTCTGGTTTTGGGCTAGTTGAGTCAGGGATCTCCTGGGACTGTGGAGGGGAGATTCACCAGTTGCAAGAGGGAGCTGGGAGGGGTAGATCAGTGGAGAAGGTTGAGTTAAACTAGCCAGGGAGGGAAGGTTGGTGGATGGCATACTAAGAGGAGGTGGGGCCATTTGTCCCAAAGGGGAGGGGCCAGCAGAAGTGGAGCCAATGAGACCCTTCTGAGTGAAGAAGCGGTTGAGTGAATCACAGAGTGAAGTGAAGAGTGTGGAATCCAATGCCCAGTCACAGAGCTCAGCCTGTCGCATGCTCTCTACCAGGTCTACATGAGAAGATCAGAGAGACAAGTATTAATTCTGTTCTACCTTATAGTGAAGAATGTCAGGTTTGTAATCGTTTGAAAACCAGAAGAAAACGTGAAAGCAATTTTTCATTCCAATGATATTAACATCTCACAGTAGTCTGTTGTTCAGTACTGACCAGGGTGACAGGTGAGGTCAATGTTAGCCCAGTCCAGACTACTAGCTATTCTAAAACTCTCTCTCAAAGAGTCAGCATTACTGAACCAGTCTGCAGGAACAACTGAAAGGAAGAAAGATAACATGATACAGATCACTGATCAGGTTATCAGAATGCTCATATCTTGTTCACACATCATTACTGAGCAAATTTACTCACCATTACCATGTAGCAACTTGTCAAGCTCAATGTTGGAATTTGAATGAACGTTAGAGGGATTCTGGTTCTGGTGTAAGTGGTGGATGACCCCATAGTTAGTATTAGGTGTATTTGAGTTGAAGTTGGCGTTGTTATTAAAGTTTGGGTTAGGAGTGGTGTACTGGTGAGTATTGGGATTTGGACAAGGGGAAAGAGGGGGCAGGGTTGGAGTATGAAGTGGTGTACTGTCATTCATAAGTCCAAGTAAACTGGTAACATCCGCTATAAGCAAGTGAGAGAGAGACCTTTACTTAGAGACATTTACACAACAGATGTTTCTCATTGTACAGATATCACTAATTGTACACACTTACATTGTGAAGTGACTCTTTCTCTCACTGAGCGACAGAGGGACTGAAAGGAGTTGTACAGGTCTGGTAGATTCAAATCAGCGAAGGAGAACCGAAGAGGGGGATCAGCTTGAGGATTTGTAGGATAAGAGGAAGGAACAGATGTAGGTACTGCAGCACTTGGACGTTGCTGAAGAAACAAAGCACAGGTTTAGGGTAAGCACAGATTCAGTGATTTGGATAAAAGAAATTCTATATTAAAGAAACATCTCACCTATAAGAAAACAACTCTGTCATCATTTTCTTACCCTGATGACATTTAATTGTCATATGGCTTCTGAAGACTTACATATGGTTTGTACAGAATATTGCTGTTGGTAAAGATACTTGTTTGTCATTTTGGACCTCGACAACCCAAATCCCAGAATTAATTTCATTCATTAGATTCTTTAACATTTTTTGTTTTGTGTTCTTTTTAGGAAAGTCTAAAGGTTTGCAACAACAACATAGGTGTGAGTGAATGACAACAGAATGTTTATTTGGTGATGCCCTTATCCTTAAAGGGTCATTTACAAATAAATTGCCTGAAAGTAGGTTGAAAGCACCACTGGTTTTGCTGTAAAATGCATTTTAAGCTTATCAAAGTCACTGTGGTTTTTCAATATAATCTCATGTCTACCAGTCACTGGCTCTGTTTTGTTTAGTAAACCTCACACTCTCATTTCCTCATTCCTAGACTACCAGGTTTGTCTGCTCTAAGAGAATATGAATCTTAATAGAAACAGAAAATGAGAAGCGAAGACCTTGCAACGAGGGGGAGAGAACATGTTCTTCATGTCTGACAGGGGTGGGAGGGGCTCTGGTTGATTGACAAGCTCATGGGCCTCTGAGGATGGATTCTGGAACTGAGATGAGACAGCGAGTGAATGAAATAGTGTATCTTTCTCATACCTTTACATCTGATAGATGAAATTATTATAATCCATGTAATGTACCTCCTCCTCTTTAGGGTAAGAACGTTTGACTCCTCTGGGTTGAGATGGGTCAGGTCCATCCATTGTCCAGTATGACCCCTGAAATTGTAAATAGGGAACTGTTTTAGCTTCAGTATTAGTGAGCAATAAGATCTGAGATAAACTTTTAAAATATTTATGAAAGTTGGATGAAATAAAAAAGTAGGCAGTAGTGTGACAGTAATATCTCAAATTTCTCATGAAAAATATATCAGATATCTAAGATAAAACAAGAAATCTCACTACGTCACCTTCCCAGGGTCACTTTGTGGTCGAGGAACTTTCCGAAAACATTTATTGAGGGACAGATTATGCCGAATTGAATTCTGTGTAAGAAAACATAGTCTTACTGCATGTATTTCTTATGTATCTGATTATGAGCTGTATTCCAAACACTGTGCTCTGGCTCCTCACAACATTCAGTTTCCAGTAAAATAGCATTACATACCATTTAGTTTTATTCAAGAGGTCCCTGAGAACATATTTCAACACATTTCCTGTAAAATATTACACACCTTCAGCTGCTCTTTTTAAATTGACAACCAACCTGTAATAAATCACAACAAGCAGTGTTGTGAATCATTAGTTCTAAGGTAAAGAGTGCTTGCCTCAGAAAAAAACAGACCCTGTATTTTGACACATCATGTTTAAAAACACTAGTAATGCTCATTAAACTACTATAGCTGAAGCTTCATAGTCTCTAAGAATTACAGAAGCAATAAATAACAATCAAAATTCACATGTGACCCAAACATATCAAAAAGAGAACAGCATAGAATAACATGGTTTTGCAATTCAATAACACTGGTTGTGCAATTCTATATCAAAGTTAATTTGATTTATATACAAAACTAAACATTTATCTACCTTTGTATTCACAAAGGTTTCTATCTATAGATTTGTTTATCAAGTCAATAAAGGTACAAAGCCTACAGCTATATCCTGTTGAGCACATCTGCACGCAAGCTCATGCATCATGGCCCAGTTCAACAAGAGGAAGTGGTCTTTACCTTCCAGCCTCTTCCTGCTCTGCTGTAGTAAGGGAATGTATCACTAATCCATGTGTAAATATCATTCAAACTCATCTTCCTTTCAGGGGCGGAACTTATAGCCATGGCGATTAGAGTGGCATAGCTGTGTGGGGGCTTCACTTTGGAATTAGATGCAGGGGCCACAATAGGTATGGGAGGGATATCCTCATCTCTTCCTCGATCTTTTCTTCGCTCCACTCTTTCTTTCCCTGAACGCAAGGTGCTGATTCCCAGCTGGGGGAGCCAGTCAATGCTGGTCAAACTGGAGTCTAATTCTGAAGTCATGCTTAAGGGTACTGTCTGAGGTGCAGAAAAACAAAACATTATGTAATACTGTGTTAGAACCCCTGGATCCCATCTAGACTATTAACCAGTAATTTTGTTGCACACAGTTCTAAGGTAACAATATTTTAATTATTTGGGATAGAAAACAGAAACTTATTCAAATTAATAAAGTACTGCTTTAAATAAAGAGCTAATAGACAAAATTACTGCACACTGTTTTGATTACATGTCAGAAACAATTACATTATTTTCCAATACTTGTGAGTTTATGTATGCATGAGTAAGAGACACTGTGAAGGAAAGGAAAGAAACACATACCTCTCTCCTGTCAAGAGGCCACAGACTTCACACTGTGTCAATTTTTAATGCTGTCATCTGTTGCACAGGGGAGCTTAGCAAACGTTTACTCAATGTTCTGGCTCTTTCCCGTCTTCTCTCTGCTTATCGCTGCATTTATCTGGCAACAAAAGCTTCCAAGTTAATATGCTTCATATGAATTTTGTATTTGGTAGAAGAGAAAACTATCGGAAAAAGTTCTTTCCTTTCTTTCTCTTTACCCCTCCCTTTCTGTCTGTGTCCAACGTCACACACTCCACCCTCTTTTTGACACAAGAGCGTTCTCTCTCTCTTTCCTCCCCTGCTCTCGTTCGCCCCTCCTTTCCTCCTTTCTATCATGGTTGTACTTTTAATGTTTTACTGGTGAGTAAGTTCCTGTTACTGCTGAAATAGGAGAGGAGTGGAGCTGAAGGCGGGAACCAACCGTAATAATTTCCATTCAGATTTACTTGGCTGTATTTTCATCTTGGTGCATGTCACACTTGATCCTCTATGTCAATGGTTTTCATTGCAGGGAGAAAGTCAAAATCTTGTTTCTTGTAAAAAATGTTAATAGTTTATGACTAATTAATTATAAAACTCATGATTTCACACTTTTCTTATTAAGCAAAGAGAACACAAATATTTATAATAATTTTTATTTTTTTGTGGATGACATTGAATATATGAAGAGCACATGCTATTTGGTAAGTCTTGTTTTCAACTACAGTAGCCATTCTTTTTTTTTTTAAGTGGATTTAATATTACTAACGATTATGCTAAATGATATCACAGTTTGGTGTTGATGAATGGGGCCATTGATCCTTATTGATGGGATTGTGGCCTGCTCAGTTATGTTAATAACTGTTATTACAATGTATTTATAATGTTTATATTTTATTTATAATAATGCTATATAAATAAAGAACAAAAATCTGTATTTATGAACACTATTATGTTACAGGAAGTTTTTTATTTAATTAACTGTGATGCATGCACAGAATACTTTACAGTGCATGCACAGAATACAGTCTACTTTAACTTTTCAATTCTTCTTTGCTTCCATAATATCAATTACCTGCAAAGAAATTAGAAGATAATAACATTTGAAATATTTGTGTTTCTTTTAAAAAGTAAGATTATCTGAACAAGCAAAAGCACAGAGTTTACAAGAGTTTGTGCTAAATTACAGTAATGTATGTAATTATGTCTTGTGTGGTGTGTGGTTGGCCCTACAGAGAGCTGAAGAAGGCCAGCAGGCCTGTGTCAGGGGAGGGGTGGGCCATGAGCTTCTGGATCTGTGTGCAGAGATGAATGACGGGTAAGAACATGAACAGAAAAATGGCAAAAAAGACAACCCTTCCCAAATCATAGTATTTTCTCCAATATTTTATAAAAGTGGTTTAAAGGGATAGTTTACATGAAAATTCATCATCATCAATAAACCATTATGTTACTCATAGTGTCTAAATTACTATAAATACTTGATCTGTGCATCCCACTCAGCAAGACAGACAGGCAGGCAAGCAAAGATACATACAGACAGATAAATCATGTACTTCTTTAAAATTGGGGTGTTTGGCATTCTGCACTAGTTGTAATAAAACTCCCTCTGTTGTGGTAAGAAACGCCCCACTCTGTCTCAGTCGTGACAGTGCGAAAAGCCGATCTGTCTGACTGGAAAACAACAAGCAGATATTTGTTCAACACCTAATAATTACTTAAATGCTTAACTTATAGCACAGAGCAAATTCTGCACATACAGGTGCCCTAACAAATGGAGATTTATTTTCAATAAAACCCTCCTGTTTCTGGAGCTTCAGAAAGAGGCTTAAAGATGCCATCCATCACTCCTGAAACATAACTGGACTTGAGTTTGTGCTTGAAAAAACTAGGTGTGAGTCACAAATAAGGCATGCTGAAATTTTGTTTCTGTATTTCTTTGAAACATATTTTCCCCTAATATAACATTATGCCTTCAGTCAGTTAAACCAACAAACAAACAAGCCTAATTCATACCTTCGGGAGGATACAGCATCTGCTACAATATGAACCTCCATGCCTCGCACCAGGAGGTCAAAGGTTGTGCACTACAGTAGAACACCAGTAGAAACCTAAATTTCAGTGCACAATAACTGGAAATGTGTTGTGGCATGAGTTTAAGCATCAATTGATGTTACCACGATGCAGGCTTGAGCCTCAATGCCACACAGAATAACCTGCTGAAGATCTCCCAGGCTCTTGAGGAAGCTCTCCCCTGTCTGTCAGCATACTCATACAGAGAAACTGGTCTTTGCATGAGGCTTCAGCCCTTCAGCACCCAGCTCAGGAACTGTGGGGCCCAGACCTTTAGGGTACTGCTCTGTCAAAATCTGAGGGATGTTCAAGATTCGACTTGCCTCTAAGAGATATACAATTATTACGGTTTGTTGCCTGACCTATAATGGACCTGCCATACCATTCTCATTTAAAGTATAAACTAAAATTGACAGAGATTGTGTTATTAAATTGTTTAAAAAAATTAATAAAGAATTATGCTCATTGTACCTGTAGCAATCTTGCGGCATTGCTCACAGAATTTGTGAACTGGAAAATAGTGGGTTTGAACTTCTCCTGCATGTCACACAAAAATAGCACTGATCCTTTGGTGGAGAGTCTGCCAATTCTTGCCACTGAGGATACAATCAGGTAATTATATCTGATACTGTATATACTGTACTCACCACTATGTGTGTCCTTGTGCATATACTGTAATATGTAATTGTACAACAGATTGGATAAAACACACAAGTTTACATATCTATGCAGTATAAGTATCCCTTATAATCATGACTTTAAGTCAACATGTCTCAAAGTGCCCAAGTACTTTTTGGTGGGGTTTTAATCTGCTCAATAACTTTTACGGTTATTGAGCAGATTATCCAGCAGAGGCCGCTGTCAAATACACAACAGAGACACTGTCCTCAATCGGTGCAGTACTTATTTATTCATTTATTTATTTATCTATCAGTGTTTATTTATTTTTGTGTCCACGATTGACCTTTAAATGCATATAGACAACATTAAAACCCACAGCGCTTAATTTTTTTAAAGGGTGATGTTGACCCGGAAGTGTATGGGAGTGGCCACTGACCCCTAGTGTTCTCATTTCTCATTCTCACGGACTTTCACGGCGTTTCAAAGGGATTTGGTGGAAATAAAGACTGCACTTTACGTACAGTCGTTGTTTTTTTAGGAGTTCTTCCGAGAGCAGAGCACTTGTGCATTGCAGTACAACATCTGATGCATGTCTGTTTTACTCGCTGTCTCTGAAAGCACGTTTTCCTTATGCTAGTCTTTGTATGTGGTAAACATCTGTGGAAACCACCAGTTTGCTGCTTCATTAAACTGCGCTCTGCTTTCACCAGCTCGCACTTTTCTCGTGAAAGGCTGTAGTTCCGCCTTCACTTCATCCTCGGTGTAAACTCAGCTTTAAGTTGCGAGATATTTGCAGTCACCGAATTGCTAGCTACAAGCTAGCCGCTTTACGCTCATTCGGCGTGTTGGAGCTGCTGAAAAATGTCAGATTTTGACGAGTTTGAAAGACAGCTGACCGAAAACAAGCAAGGTGAGAAATTAAACTCCGTCTGCTGCGGATGAGGGTTTTGGCATGTTTCAGTGGACGTGGTAGTGACCAGCAAGTGCTTGAAGGACCTGTTTAGATGGGCAAGCTGTTGGACAGTCTGCAAACTACATAATCTCCGTTACTCGAATGATCTGCATCAGATTGTACACAACACAAACAAATGTTCTTATAAGAAATAAAAACCATCACACATCTGGAATCTGTTAGTTGCTTTGCTTGGGGGGCGTGGTCTCGCTGATTCTGAGCTATGATGTTTATGTACAGTGATGATTCAAGGAACATCTGTGGTTCAAAATCTGATTAAAACCTGAAGAATAAATGAAGTTTGAGAATTTTAAGTAATGTTAAAAAAACAATTATAGTGTGAAATGAAATTCAAAAGATTTTGTACTTCGGACACTGTTCTAAAATTTGAGAAAATTTGAGACATTGACCACGTTAACTACTTTGTACATAAGGTCACATTACCTTCCATTGAAGCGCACAAGCTCTTTGGAATATTCTTAGATCATGCTGGTGTAACATGTATTGTCAGGTTTTATGCAAATATGAGTCCATTACAGTTTGAGTGCATGCTATCATTAAAGTAATCATAAATGAGGACATACCAAATACTAATAAATTCATGTTCATTTTTACAGTTCAAGTTACATGCTGATAATGATTTATATCGAAACACGATTAAATAAAAAAATGCAAAATAAAGCATGTTCACATGTGGACTCAGACTGTTGAACTCCACTGTATCTATGCAGAAATACAACAGGTTAGTACTAATAAATGTTTGAAAGAATCCCTAGTACACACTTTAAATGAAAGAAATTTATCATGATTTGTATATTTCATTGCTGCTCGATGTGCAGCAGACAGAGACAAGGAGAACAAGCACCACCGGCGGAGTGGTTCGAGAAGTCGCAGCAGAGACCGGGACAGGAAGAGACGGAGTCGAGAAAGGAGAGGCAGCCGAGATCGACATGGAGATAGTAAAGATCGCAGACACAGACGCAGGTACGTGGACAATTGATGCTCTGAAAAGTTATTAGGATTGTTTTCCGCCTCAGAAGATCAGATATTCTGCTTTGTAGAGCATTTACTATGGACTTTGTGAAACTCATCTGGGGTATCTCTAGATTTCTGAGTCGTCATTGATTTAGTGTGGATCTCTTTCTCCCTGTGCAGTCGCTCCCCACACCGTGAGAAAAAAAAGACTAAAGTGAAAAAATACTGGGATGTTCCTCCTCCTGGTTTTGAACACATCACACCCATGCAATACAAAGCCATGCAGGGTGAGTGTCTCTTCTTTTTCTGCCTGTCTGTTTCTCTCTTTTAATATGTTTAACATCCTTTTAAAAATTCTTTTAACCTCAGCTGCTGGTCAGATCCCGGCTACCGCTCTGCTGCCAACAATGACCCCTGAAGGTCTGGCTGTGACCCCAACACCTGTTCCTGTTGTGGGCAGCCAGATGACTCGACAAGCCCGCCGGTTGTATGTTGGCAATATCCCCTTTGGTATTACAGAGGTGAGATTCACGTCATTGTGTCTAGTATTTCCGTTGTGTGTTTTGTTGTAGGTTGTGATGATCTGTAACCTATTACGTTTTAAGCTGTTATCTTAAAAATGATTGGACAAAATTGGGAAATCTGATGACAATTTGACTTCATTGGTTTAAAGCAAAATTGTGATCAGAATTCACAATTGTTTTGACATGCTTTTGTTGAACTGAACAGAACTGTTTTTCTTCATACTTGTCATCTGGGGTTGTGAGATGCTTTGCTTTTTCTTCTTCAGGTGTGAACTGCACTTCTCTCTCATCTTTTATAGGAGTCTATGATGGACTTTTTCAATGCTCAGATGCGTTTGGGTGGCCTGACTCAAGCCCCAGGAAACCCAGTTCTTGCTGTTCAGATCAACCAGGACAAGAACTTTGCCTTTCTGGAGGTCAGTCTTGTTCTGAGTGGTAGGTCTTCACAAAATGTTCTTGGACATTTCAGAAATGTAATATGATTGTTAAAATTTATTAAAATTTTATTTATTAAATTTATTAAAATTTATTATTTGTCTATGTTGTTAATACAGTTCCGCTCAGTGGATGAGACAACACAGGCCATGGCGTTTGATGGCATCATTTTCCAGGGACAGAGTCTGAAGATTCGCCGACCACATGACTATCAACCTCTACCGGGCATGAGTGAAAACCCTAGCGTCTATGTCCCAGGCACGACTATATTTTGCTCTCTCGATTCACTTCTGCTTAGGATATTTCTCTGTACAATCAGTACTTTAAAGCTTAAGTAGTGATAGTTTTATACAGACCATTGGATTGGCTCACACAGGTTCTCTCTTCGTAGGCGTGGTCTCCACGGTGGTGCCTGATTCGGCCCATAAGCTCTTCATTGGGGGTCTGCCAAATTACCTCAATGATGACCAGGTTTGTGCCAAAATGGCATTTAGTTCCAATATGTTTTTGACAAAGAATTATTGTAATACTGCTGAGTTATCAGAAATTCATCAGAGTAGAACTGTTTTTTCTTTTTAAGTTGCTGTTTTCAGAATTCGAAATTGCTAATTTGTTATTTAACCAAAGGGAGTATTGTTTCCAGAATTTAGTCTGTCTGTGCGGAAGCTGAACTTGATTTTAATTTTAGTATTTTTATTATCAGTTCAGCATTTTAATATCAGCATTTCAGTCTCTGTCTGTTTAGTGTCTGTATTCTGACTGAAAGATGATTCCTCCGTTCCACAGGTAAAAGAGTTGTTAACATCATTTGGTCCCCTAAAAGCATTTAACCTGGTGAAGGACAGTGCTACAGGCCTCTCTAAGGGCTATGCCTTCTGTGAATATGTTGACGTCAATATCAGTGATCAGGTAATAACAAACATTGATCGAACCTCAGAGCTTTTTAAGACCTTTGTTTTGTAAGCCTTAAAACTGTAATCAGTCTATAATCGCTTAGTAAATCATATAAACATATGCTGTTAAACACCAGCACTCTCTCTGAAACATCACCCTACACATATTTTAGCACATTACATGTTTTTGTGAGTTGATGGGTAAGGTCTGACTTACTCTGATAATCAGGTCTGACTGATTTGGCATAAATATGTTTATAGAAACTGAGGTTATAATAGAAGATTACAGTAGAAGGTTACAATAGAAGTTGAGCTAGAGGCGCTTTAGATCTTTTGATTGACACCCGTATTAACCTCTCCAAGGCGCACTGTTCATTATCACAGGCCATTGCGGGTCTCAACGGAATGCAGCTGGGTGACAAGAAACTCCTGGTTCAAAGAGCAAGCGTGGGCTCCAAGAACACCACACTGGTGAGCAATTAAATACCTTTATGGAAAGCTGAATATTGATGTGCTCTATAATTTCTCTCACTCTTCCTTTTTACTTGCTCTGAAGACGGGGATAAACCAGACTCCAGTGACTCTGCAAGTTCCAGGTCTCATGAACAGCTCGGTTAACCAGATGGGTGGCATTCCAACAGAAGTCCTGTGTCTGATGAACATGGTGGCCCCAGAGGAACTGCTGGATGATGACGAGTATGAGGAGATTGTGGAAGACGTTAGGGATGAGTGCTCCAAATATGGCCAGGTCAAGAGCATCGAGATCCCACGCCCTGTCGATGGCTTGGAAATTCCTGGCACTGGAAAGGTTTGATGCCTCAAGTGCAAATTTAAATGTGAAATGGAACTGTTAGACATTTAAAATGTTTGTTTTCCTTTTCCCTTTTAGATCTTTGTGGAGTTTATGTCAGTGTTTGATTCCCAGAAGGCAATGCAAGGGTTAACAGGAAGGAAATTTGCCAACAGAGTGGTGGTGACTAAATACTGCGATCCTGATGCCTACCACCGTCGAGACTTCTGGTAGAGAAAGGAGAGAATCAAGAGGCAAAGAAACGCAGATGGTGTGATTTCAACTGTAGAATTATGAGGTCTGAGAGGTCTGCCAGACTAGAAGCATGACATGTGATTGGCCAGAATGATGTGTACCAGTCATTTGTGATGTTTTTTTGGCAACCCCAACAATATTCTAGTATGTGCAAAGCTTTAAGATGGTAAATCAGCCCATACTATATCAATGTCTACAGAGAAGGATCAAATTAGATATGCCCCTCAACGTCCAGCCTAATTTTGTCCTATAGTGATTTTTATGTCATTTCCTCATCCAGTGTGTTAAAAAAACTCGATCTGGATTTTGAGCCAGACTGATCAGAAAGGAGTGATAGGGTAAAAAAAAAAGGGGAAGGATACAAAGTCAAAATTATCAAAAATCAGAAAGAAAAGAATGTTACACTTAAAAACAAGGAGGCGAGAGGGGGTGTTTGATGAAAGAGGTTTTTGTTTGTGGATATGTTTTTTCTTAGGGCTGTGAAATTGTTTGTGTTTGGGCTAAGTGTAGATGTTGAGGTGTGTGCAGAGAGAAAATTCTGAGGCTTCTCTTGACTCCATAAATGTATGAGGTAAGCCCACTACAGGCATCTTGTAGAGGTTGAATCTTACCAATTATTTCTATATGTCTATTATGTCTGTTTTTCTGTACTCCAGTCCCATAGTTGTGAACTCTGTTTTCCTTGCCCTGTCTAACCAATTTTTTACACAGTGCAAAAGAAACTTCTCTGTTGTTTTTCTTTTCTGTTTTTATACATTCTGTATCTAACTGTCCACTGCTGTTTTTTAAAGCTGTAATAAGATGAGATGATTTATTACAATGCATTTATGTATGAGGACCTGAAAAAGCTTCTGGTGAAATAAACTCGATTCATTTGAATTGATTGCATCTGAACTCTGCCAGCAGATAGTGCTGACGGGTCTGGTTGTCCTGCACTGCTCACTCGGAAAATATATCTTTTACAGTGTCTGAGGTTTAGGAACAGTGGTTGGTCTGTTTTTAGCCTTTTTGTAGGGGGTGGGGTAAATAAGGTAATTTTTTCCTTAACAATAAAAACACAAATTGGAAAACAATGCTGATGAAGATGGAAATAAGTTGATTACTGAAAGGATTTCTGAGCGTCTGCAAACAAAAAACTGTAAACAGAAAAATAGAGGATATTAGGAGTTTGGTGTGCTTTAAGATACAAATGACAAAAGAAAATAAATCTTATAAAATGACTGGCAAAAGTCATGCATGATTCATTTAAAAGCGCTGTTGAAAAATTCCCAACTAGTTGACAAGGTTTTATGAAATGTATTTTTTAAATAGGAAACAGCCCTGCGCTGAAATAATTAATTTATTTCACCTGTTAAAAATGTATTCTGTCTGCTCATTTCACTCTTGAAATGCTTAGTCTTGTGACACTCTCGGGACTACTCATGGACCTTCTCATGCACATTATATGGAAAATGCCAAAAAGCTGGTTAAGGTATAATTTATTAGGTAAACTGATACTTCAGGAGTCAGGGTGTACAAGTTTCTAACAAGTCAAAGAAAAAGTCATCTGCAGCAGTGTGTTTCAGAAGAAAATAGTTTTGCCAATGTCTCTGAGGTTTATGGAACCAAGTATTTCATATGAAATATGTTTGAGGCTATTATTAACCAGTATTTTAACCTATATTATAGCTATATTCTGCTTAATGTTTTGCAAATAAAATAGGCAACAATTACTATTTGCAGAAAGATGTAAATTCTTGAGGTGTAAAATCACAATCTTCTCACATCTTTCACGAATCTATTATTTCCTACAAACTGAGGAAAAAGCTGCACTGTTACTTAAATAAACGGCTTTGTTGCATGCTTATCTATTAATGTGGTATCACAGATTTCAGATGTAAGCACCCTGACCAACAAATCTGGCTGATCACTTAACATGTTGGTCAGTGGACCTCTTCCTGCCTAAGTAGGTGGTTTTTGGGTTCAGTATTCACACAATAATATTTGCATATACAGATGGATGAACTTACAAAAGATTAGTTACAGAAAATCGTGTTCTTTTGGGCTATCGAAAGACCATCAGGAGTGGCCATTACCTGAATTTTACTGAGACTATTAAAGTCTGAACTTTGTTCATCTACAGTGGCCCAACTTTCTAAAGCCTTATATTTCCTGTCTATTCATGCCCCAGTATTATTTTTCTCAAAAAACCTTTCTAACCTTATTTAATATCACTTCATTCCTTATGCCCACCCCTTTGTTTGATTTAAAGCCACCCTGTTACTTTCTAAGCTACTCTCTCGCTTATCAGCTGCTGTCTCGCCACATAAACGGTCTCCTCTCTCTCTTCTCTCTCTCTTCTGTGACTGTAAGTCCTGCGCATTTAATGCCATTAACAGGTGTTTGTCCAAAATAGCCCTCTTGCCCATGCACACGCACAAACATTCACGTATCAGCTGACATACAAGCACTTTCCTGCACAAATTCGAAACTCATGCCAACACACACTTGAGTTATAAAACATGAAAATATATATATATTCAATATCTAGCCACAGTTAAAGAAGCATGCATGCAGCCTCTGCAACTTGATTGCCTTAGCCCATTCAACCCCATCCCCCCCATTCACCCTCGTTGTCACTCGTTCTCTTGTTGTCACTCTCTCTTTATGTCCCTCCCCATCATCTTCTTACAGCTGAGTTTCGTATAGTCATCAGATCCGCACCCACACAGAACAGGTCAGGATTTGATTGCTTTTATTGTTGCTAAACTTTGTTGCCATTTCACTTGCATACTGTTAGAGTAAAATCTGTGTGATGTGACACAAGCCTGTGTCACTTTGCATGAGAATGTTAACTGGTGTATAAAAGGACTCTCACACTTATATTTAATACAGTTTCCCTTTTGGACAGCCAAAACTATTAACATACAGTAGTTAGTGCTTTGATTTTGAGAAATTTGTCAAGAATTAGGGTAAAATAAGCTGCAATGGAAGAGATGATCTGGGTGGTTAATCTGGGTTTTATGTTTTGACTGTCTGTTGTATCTCAAATAGCTGTAATGTATATGCAACATAAAATGGCTAAAACACTTACTGGGTATCTAGTTTGATGTATCTAGTTTTTCAGACTAAGAGTTTGAGGTTGTTATGTTAGACATACTGTGGTCTCTTGCCCAAAGATTAAGAAAAGAGTCAAAAAATGATAATTACACTGCCACATACTTTGCATATATAGAGTTAAATAGTTGAAGTTAATCACAACAATGGTGTACTTGTGAGTGTATCACACTACATAGTTGGATATGTGCCACATATCTGTTGTTTCTCTATTGGTCCTGTGTGGGTGTTTGGCTTCAATGAGCCTTGTCTGCTTCCCTGTACTGGTACAGTGATAATGGCTTAAGACCCTCTGCCAGTATGACTGTCACACATGAATTAACACCTACTGCTCCACCTGGCTCTCTCCTTTTCTCTCTCCTCCTCAAACAACCTTGCATTTCATCTGCTGGTTTGTTCGGTCCATGTTAAATTCCCTCCAATCCCTTGTCTGTTTTTAGAATACCGTAACAACACACACCTTGAATCTCACCGACCATAGATCTAATAGTTCTCTGTATACGTAATGCTCGGGTATTTATGAGGCCTTAAAATGGCACAGATCACACAGGCAGGGCTAAAAAAGTTCTGGGTTGGATGGGTATGTGTTGATATCTCACATTGTGAGCTGACAATTCTTAGACAACGTGATCTAATCATGACTCATGTTAACCTTCGCTGAAAGCTTAATGTCTGTATATTGAACAGAGGACAAAAATATAATGTTGTTTTCCTGGTATTGTGGCTGTTTTCATTGTGATTGCTGTTAATAAATTGATTAATTATGACTATTAACAGCAAGGAAGTTCAGTGTTCTCTTTAATCAATACAGTATGGTAATTTATGCCACATGCAGTATCATTATCTCACCATACTTACAATCATGGTTACTGTCTAATAGGACAAACAGAGTTTCTAATCTCTTATTATGTGTCCTTCAGTCCTTCTGTTTCTATGTGCTTACTGCTTTTTGATTTCTTGTCTGTTTTTCTCTCTTCTGCAGGGTAACCAAAAGAGGAATGCATCTACTTTTCACTGCTCTATAAGACATCAGTTCAGTTTTTACACTCCTTATTTTTCATCAAGTGTTTGTTTTCATCTAATCTACTTATTGTCTGGTTCATCAAAGACTTTAATTATCTCCATTTTGTAAACGTCAGTTAATTCCCACTCTTTGAACTTCAGAAATGACCCTCTGTCACTTGAATCTCTCGTATGCAGGATTCTTTTTACATCACAGAACATTTTAATTTACTTCCTTTTTTTGTCCCTTTCTGAGCTTTCTATTTCTGTTAATATACTTCTCTGTGTTCAGCATTCATTGTCAATTCGTCCACCCAAATCAGACTATTATCTTTAGTCTCCATTTTTATTTTCTTCCAGAAGTTTTGCTCCTTATCGCTAAGCATTGTGGCTGCCATGTGGTCAAACTTTTTTTTGCAGCAGGAAGAGGAAGGCAGAGCAGGCATGGCGGCATTAGCTGGACTTGGAAGTAAGGCCGGACGAGGGGGTAAAAGATCGAGACCCCCTCGAATAAGTGACAGCCAGGAGGGCAAGATCAAACTGTCATTTTTTATCGCAGTTGTAGGTGTTACTCTTACAGTACTGGGTATGGGCACAGAGTTCTGGGTGGAGCTATCCCAACCAAAACACTTCAGGAACAACCAGACTTGTGAGATGGCACATTACGGCCTCTGGAAATCTTGTGTGCGTACACTATGGGTGTCAGATATTGATCCAGAGAGAGAGACCTGTGGACCGGCAGAACTACATGGAGGTGAGAGTACTCATTTTCTCACATACTATATTTGGAATAGCATCCTACCATACAGTACTACCATACTTCTTGTATTTATGCTGTATATACCATGTATACTGTGCAAAATATTCAGACTTTCTGTATGTCAGTTACAGAAATACCAGATAACCTATGACTTTTGCAAAAAAACAGTGCACTGCATTAGGCATTTCACAATGCAATATGCTCGAAACTTGATTTAAATCAGTTTCCTGATTTATTATTTATTCAGATTGCCAAGACTTTTAAAACAAAATTGTATTTAAATGCAAAGTAACTTATTTTATTTCCAAGATGCCAACTGGACACCACTTGCTGATGAGGTCATGTGACAACAGCATAGTATACTACTGTTTAAACACTTATCATTGCATTCTGTTTTTTAATAGTAGACAGTGCATAGTGTGTATTGCACAATATTCAGTAAGCTAATATTTCATTCTTCTGAACATAATGGATCACTTACCCTCCTGATCTTGTTTGTTGTTTGCATTGCTCATGGGAAACTAGAGCCGTAATAAATTGAACCTGATGTACTGTTGTTATACACTAGGTTTTTAGAGTAGAGTAGAGAGAGAAAGCATGACTAACTGTGTGATTACCTGTGTCTGCCTAGATACGTCTGCTGAAGAAATCAATAACTGTCTTTTTTAACATTGTGAAGCACGGCTGTTCTGGTCCTATATTAGCACTTTTGGAATGCCTCTTACCCAATCTGTATGAATGCATGTATGTAATCTGTATGAGTTAGCAGACAAAACAACCATGAATAATTATATTTAAAAACACTAAGTAGCTTTTAGCACAAATACAGTAAGACACTGGTATTGTTATCAACTGTTCACTTTCTACTTAGTTTATCTTATTCTGGTTTGTGATATTCATCTTACCTCTCATATGACTACATATGTGAACACAGAGCTACTGAGACAGGAAGTTTCATTTGCCATGATTTGTAAGGTACAGGGTGTTTAGTCTTGATGACTGCGATGATGTCTCTTGAAACAGAGCCATGGTCCTATTGCCAGTTCTTTTAAGTAACAGCTCCACTCTCTGCCCGGACCTGTAATAGATCCTAACACAACACCACAGCTGAGAATGCACAGAAGCCACTTTAAGCACAATTTTCTCCAGCATATTTGGAAAGATCTGGCTATGAGTTTAGTTAGCATTGGGCATTTAAATAAAAATAAAATGTATATAATAATATAAAAAATAAGAATACAGAATAATATTTCATATAGTTTGTTGTTGGTAACCGGTCATCCTGTTTTCATGCTCAGCTGTAACTTCTGTGATGGATTTTTGAAAGCTCTGTTGAATATTACATTACCTTACATTTATAGGTCAATCATATGTAGAGCTTTTCACAGTTGATTATTTTATTGCTTGTATGTTAATGTAGTACATTTGTTTAAAAAAGAAAACAGTACACAATCTGTAAAAAAATAGTTTGAAGTCGTTTTCTATAAACATACATTCCTGTGACCTCATCACAAGTGTTACGGTTTCAGAAGAACTATTAATTAATTGGAGGAAGAATAATATATTTTAAATCATCATCACACTTCTGTTTATTTGTATTTACTTTATAAAAACTTATAAGCCAGGTATACTCTGCTCTGTGTATACCTAACAATGGCCCTTGCTGTTCTAAATTCACTGTAAAATACGGCTTTTTGGGCTTTTTACTTTATTGAACTATTTTAATTCGACACCGCATCTTAACACAGTGCAAATGCTGCAAGACCCTAGGAAACAATAACTGGCACAGCAGAAAGGTCACAAAGGTAAAAAAAGAAGAGGCATGGTACACGAGAAAAAGAGAGTGCTGTGGCTTTTATACTGTGTATATTAATTTGTCTGCTATTACAGTCTGCCTTCTCTCTTATTTTACTCTTAATCTTTTCATCTGGCTCTTTTCTCTGGCTCAACTCTCTCAGTACCATATGTAAGATAGTTGCTGTTTTTCCTCAGAGCATTAATACACAATGATCCTCACAGGGTTTTACAGTAGCGATCTGAAGTGCTTTTCTCTGTTTCTCTGTCTGATCTCCATTCTGCACCTCTCATTTTTTGTCCTCTTGTCCCTCAGAATCCAACTGCACATACTTTAAATTCTACACATCAGGGGAAAATGCTGTTATATTTAAGAAATCGACAGAAAAGAGTAAGTTTTTAATACAGCCCTTTCTCTTTATGTGATCTATTACACACAGTTTATCTTCTCAGAAAATCTGTGCAGTGTTTCTGTCTTCTCCCCGTCACCCTTGCTCCCCTTCCCTACTTTCTGACAAGCACAAAAATGATCATATTTTATGTCTCTTCCTGGTCAATTCTTATTTTAATGTGTAGCAATCATTGGCATCTCCCCAACAAGATGCACTATGAGGCCAAAAGTGTATGGATTTCCATGCCATATAATCAGAAGACTCTGTTGAACTGATGTTTGTTGTAGTAAAAAAAAGCACTGTTACTCTAAAAGCACTGTTATTTTCCCTATTACAAAAATGTAACATTGCTTACAATCTGTGATGTGCAGAAAGTAACATGACAGGCCCTTACCACAGCATGTAGTCTGTAATTAATTATTAATATGGAAAATTATTTATTATAACTGTTTAAATAGTAACTATACAAAAAATAGGTCATATTTTGTGCCCTATTTGTGGGAAGTGCCAGTACTAAAACATGACAAGTGCTTGTTTGCTTTGTTTCTCTCATAGGTGTGCATATTGCAGCTGCAATGTTGGCTTTGTTCAGTTTATTTATGATGGTCATGGGCTCTGTGTGTATCATTATGTCCCTCAGTAAAAGTGTGCTCTTCTTCCTCAAACCAGCTACCATCTGCTTCGTCCTCTCAGGTAAACCAGAAACTGCCATTCCACTGCCATTATACACCTAAAATAGCCTTCAACAATTGTAAACCATTCATATTCAGTTGATCTAAATCAGTTATGGATGAGGCTTATTTTTAAACAACTTATCTTGTAAATCTATATTCTGGATAAAACAGATGATTTGGCAGTGGTCAAACACACTGTGTCCCATTGCTGGGATTCTGGGTTCAAACCCCAACTACATCAAAGCCAGGAATCTTAAGAAATACAGTTGGTCTTATGTCAGGACAGGTGCACCAGTCATGTGCAACTACACTCATATTATTTAATTGCAAGGTTTGATGTGTACCTAATTAAAAGTAAGTCTGGCCGCAACACACATTCCCTCAGTGATGTCTATAAACAACATGTGAAAAATAGGGGGTACGTAGAATGGTGAACCTGATTTTGCTGAGCTCCACATTCCTGAGTCATTGTTGGTCCTGAAACAATATTCCCAACAGCCAGTCTGATTTTAAGGGAATTCATTGGCCTACATTTTCATCATGGGCCAAAACTCAGTTAGTGGCCAATATATCAGTAGTTACCTTCACCAGAAAATAGGTCACCTTTTAAGGAAAGCCAAAAGTGACAGTGACAGTAAATTTGACCACAGAGGCGAGAAGAAGTGGGTGAACTGTTTCTTTAAAACTTCTCTCTCACCACTTTCCCCAGGTGTCCTGGTATTGTTGTCCCTCATTGTTTTCCATCAGTCTGTGCTGGCGTTTCTGGCAAGTGACCACAGTATCCCTCTCCATCATGAGCTGTCCTGGTCAGTAGTGTGTGTGGGTTCGGCTGGGGCCATTCTCATCTTTGCAGGGTTTATTTTCCTTTGGCTTTCCCTCCCCTACAACCCTCTGAAGAAATGTCTCCGTCAGCAGAGCAGTAGCGATGTTTAGCTGCTATCAGAACTGCCAGAAATATAAGCAGCAGAAGATTTTCTACCGATACTGCTCTAGAACAAACTTATTAACGTTATAAAGGACTCACAAATCGTTCTAAATACAGCTAGTTAGCTAATTAGGTAGCTAATTAGGTACTAGGTAGCTAATTTTCATAATGTTTTGCACACTGACATTAGAATTGCTTGTCTACATAAAGTATCCTACATACCTTAAAATTAAACTATCTTTGATGGCTCTGTACATAAAATCAGTGACCAACAGATCAGTCTACTGTTATTTTAAACATTTCAACAACATTTACACAACATGCCATGCCACTATGCTTTGTCTAATTATCTGCATTGCTGATTTGTATAAGAAACTGATTGACTTGATTTTGTGTTGTACAAAACTCACTACGTTGATTTGTGACTGCTCACATTTGTATGTTGAAATGGCATAACTCATTTTTTCTTGAGAAATGGGCCATTCCTAATCTGACTTTATAGTATAGCCAACAGCTAACAAGATGATGGGTTTGCCTGAATTTTCATGCTTTGATTCTGGTATAGCTGGTTGACCCACATATCCATATTATTGAATAGCAATATTTGGCAGTTGAACCTGTTTGACTCGCATGATCTTTCTGGTAAAGCTGGTTGACTTATAAAGTCTTAGTGGATAAGCTAGTTAGTTGAGACACCAGCATGACATGACATACTAGTGTCATCGTCAGAGTTTTCTATAAACAAAAAAAAAATCATAATGTCCATCCGTAGATTTAATAGGATGGTTTATTTATACTTGCGTCAAATTGTACTATCCTTATGAAACAGATGTGTTTCTTTTGTGTTTGCAAACACTTTATTGATGTGGATGAGACAGACCCACTGCTGAGCCACATTTCAGTGTAAATAATTTGTGTTTATATTGTACTCCAGTAGATGTGATAGAGCTTTCTCTTAATCTCACCCTGTTCATATTGACTCCATAAACACTTTCTTTTGTCTGTTCTTGGTTATTTCTGTCACTCTGTGTTCGTCACAATCTTTCTCTGGTGTTGCTTGAGGATTAAATCTCTTTCACCTAAGAAAGTTTCCTGCTCTCTCTTCCTTACTAGTTTCTTAATCTTACTCCTTCTATTTGACACTCACTCAGTCTAAAATTAGTATATTGCTCATCTAAGCACATCTTGTTGAGGTGGATAAGAAATATTATCCTAGAATTTCAGCTATGCCCCCTCAATGTTCTCTCGACGTTGATGGCTCTTGGGTGTCTCTAAGGGTTTGGATAGATCTGCTGTTTCCCCACGCCTGCCGTCTTGCTCCTCCTCTCCCACCCCAGCTCTCAGTGAGGTGTTTGTGAATGTAGCTGCAGTACATTTGGGAAGTGAGGAAAGGCCTGAGCCTCAGTTATCTGCACTATGCCCAGCTCCTGTCTAACTGATACCTATGTCTTGCACAAAACCCTAATCTAAATCCACTAGAACTTTTCAAAATGACTCTGCATGTCTTATAGTGTGCTTGTAACTAGTCTATATCAGTGCAGCACAAACATAATTTGCCAGTCTGTTGCATAAGTGAGTTTAAGTTGACCAGATGGGGCAAGTATGGTTGGGTGCGGGAGTAGGGAAATTGGAGCCTGTAGGTTAACACTTAACCCTGCATTCTGGTTGTATATATATAGCCCTTTAATAGTGGCTGTCAGACTAGCAGACTGTTCTTTCAGTTTTTTATGTAGTCGAACACACAGAGGGAATATAACAGGCTCAGCTCTGTGTTTATACTTCATTTCTGGTCATAGCTGAGATAAGTGCATACTTGTGGGTAGGTACAAGTATATGCACAAAAACTAACTATAAGTTTATATAAGGTCTCTCACTAGTTTTGTAACAGTATAGAAGAGAATTTAGGATAGCTATTGAGGCTATACAGTAGTCTCAGCTGCTGCAAACACACGTAAGATCAACAACTTACATCTTCCAAATTATACTCACTCCAAACTAGAGAAGTCCAAGACTCTGCCACACAACATAACTACTTGATATCTTTTTATTATTATATAATATATATGGATGTATATAATTATAAGGAAATGACTTGATCAGTAGATTTAATAACACAAAAATGACATCACTCATAGATTGTCCGTTGTTTCCTTTATGTATAAAATTCGTGCAATACAGTGTTAGAGTTTATCACACATTAAGATAAACCATTTTTTTCTAAACATATCTGTTCTACATACTATTTATAACTGACCACAAAAATGCTGTCTGTGTAGTTTTTCATATTTTTTATGAATAAAAAAAGACTCCCAGTTCCAGGAGACTGTGTGGTTTTGATGCCCATTTGCACTCTATATGGTAACGTCCCATGTTGACTTTGTTGGCTGGGTTCATGGAATAAGATTAAAGGTTAGCAAAGTGTTCACATATATAATCTCTTATTCAGAGAAGCAAAAAAGTCAAAGGGAATCAGGTGCAGCACAGTGAACGTTTTTTTTTTTTTTTGGAGGACAGCTTTGCCTTTGGGATGCTGTCTTGATCACATGACACAATGGAAGGAAAACACAAATGACACAGGGCATGCCCCAAAATAAGAGTGTAGCCCAAGCAAAGATCAAGGAAGACAGCGTCCTCATACATAGTTAAAAAGCCCATCCCACCCACTTTACCCTTTCCAACACATAACGGCCCCTATCCTGTATGTATTATTTTGATTTTAAAGAAAGTATCTTTTTTCCAGATACAGTTATGCATATTATACATTCGCATTTCAAAATATTCTCGTATTTTTCCTCAACCATAAACATGTCATTTTACAATAGTTCAAATTGCCCTTTATTTTTCCCGACCTTTTAAAAAGCACAGTTTTAAATAGAAGTTCCTTTTCTAAATCTCACTTACCACTTTATACAAATATATTATCTCTTCCACTTTGTCCAAGTGAGGGATAGTGTTAATGCCCCAAAACAAAGATTTTCAGTTTGACAAGTGCTACTTCTGCTAACAATGCTTATAACAAAAATAATATGATGGTAGTTTATATAAAAATCCTTTTTATTTGAACACTTTGTTCAGTCCCTCAATTATGTTTATCTGTTTGAGCTGGAAGACAGATATTACGCACTAAATTGCATGTTATTAAAGGGTAGAAAATAAACCTTTCTTTAAAATAAATAAAATGCTTATCACAAAGTTAGTAATAATCTCATTCTCACATATAATTGAATAATAATTGAACACTCATGTCTCTGCAGTGCTCCCTATCACTTGTTTAGGAATAAATCAAAATCTTTGAAAATCAAGATAAACTTTCTAGTTTAGAAATTAGAACCATTAAAAATGTTAAAAGTTAGCAGTTATTAAACTAAGTTGTAATATGAACATCACTGTCTTCCACATTTTTAAATCAAAGCAAAATAACAAGCATCACAGTATCCTATGATTATTGTCTTAAGTTAAAACAGCATGTTTTTCAACAGTACTAAAATCAACATGAGTGCTGTTGCAATTATGAGCTGTTTATCATTCTTTTTTTGTCATAAAGTGAAATATTTGTCAATGCTGAGAGAGTTTTTTGCCCTGTTTGCATTTCCTTTAGCCATCTGCCAGTCTTTCAATCTACATTATCTCTCATTTTTGGACTTTATTAACTTCCCCCAAATCCTCCAATCCCCAATCTGTTTACACTGGTGTGGTTTTCCTGTTTAGTGTGTTGGAGTTACTTTCTCGGTCACCTTTCGCTAACCTATCCAGCGTTCCCATTCCTCGTTCCCTCTCCACTGTCGAGGAGGAGAAAGGCGGAGGTTGGGAGGAAGTGATGGAGTTGCTAAGTGGAGCATTGGAGTTGGAGGAATTTTGGGCCACTGAAGGATTGTGGGATTTGAGTGAGGGCAGTGTCCCACTCATCATCATACTTCCTCCTCCCCCTCCACTCTCCTTGGGGAAGCAGTTGTGCAGCTGGTATAGTGTGGCACGGTCCACCGTTCCATACAGTGGAGGGGCACCCAGCCCTCCCAAACCACTCAGTTTGGGGTCTCGGGAGAGGGTGTAAAGGGAAATATCGCCCCCTGGCAGAGCAGAGCGAGAGTGGGGGTTGGGTAGAGTAGATATAGAAATAGGCCCCTGGGAGAGTAAAGCAGAGGGGGGCATTCCAAAGTTCTTAGCTCCTGGTGGGCCGCCCACAGGGGACGGGTCTCGGGAGCGGGAGGGGTCGGTGGATTGAGAGCTGGAGCGTGATCTGCGGCGGAAACGGTAGCTTGGGAGTCGTAGCATTGCGTGAGTGGTGCTCTTGAAGATATCGGTGCGAGAGCGACAACGAAGCTCCTTGTTCTTTTCTATGTAGATGTTCACTGCCAACACACCCACCATCTCAGCCAGAATGAAGGACAGCCCACCAAAGTAGAAAGACCAGCCATACGAGTACTGCCATTTCTTGTCCTCATCCTTCTTTGGAGAAATGTCACCCAATGCAGCAGAAATGTACACTATCACACCAATGATGTTACTCAGGCCTAAAGTTTAGAGGTCGAAAACATAAATTGTTAAAAAAATCACTCCTGTCTCAGATGCAGTAAAATACACAGGGCTATGCAGCTTTTATAGCCATTCATTAAAACCTTAATAACAGAATACTGTCATGCAATTTAGGACATTTTATTCATTTTGGACTTTTATTCATCTTTTTATTATTTTGAATTTAAGTATTTCTTTATACAACATTTTATAGCTTTCCTTTGTTTTAAAATGTCAAAATTTTAAAACATATTTCCCAGTTGAAATTTTATTTTAAATATGCTCTTAGACCTTGGGACACCACTCTGTATGAAATCTATTTTTGGAAAACAGATACAATATTAGATATAAATTTTACATTTATTCCTACACCAAAACACACACACACACACACACAACAATGCATGCATTATACCTGCCGCTACAAACAGAATGCCTGCCCCCAGCACAATGTTCCTTTTGCTCTTGTAGAAACGACTGGCTGCGATACAGACCCCTCCCATTAACAGCAGGATAGCACTAAGAATGGGAAAGATGTTGGAGGCCCGGACCACTCCTGCAGAGAGTGAGAGAAACAGAGAGAAAAGCAGGAAGGCAAAAAATAGTAGAAACAGATGCGAGATTGAGAGACAGAGAGTAATATAAGCGTGAGACTTGATAAAAGCAGATGAGTTCATTCAGTTCAGGTTTTTAGAACTGTGCATTTATATCCCAACACTTGATATTACCTATTATATTTTTTCCTATTAATTATCTATGTTTTAGAACTCATAAATTAACTAAAGTCAAAATGAGCCATCTGGGTGATTAAATCATGCTGTTATGCTGAGTGAGAGTGCGTGAAGACACTTGAGAGGATGAATGTTCCCCTGACAGTTCACTATTCCATCTGGGACCAGCTGAGCTGGGACAGTGAAAGGAACTGCCATCCAAATACTAACCAAAACGCCAACCTGTGTGCATTCAGGCATTTATATATGCATGCAATATGAAGGCATGCACAAAGAGGTGTGTAGCATAGTAATATTCCAGAACATTTCAGGGGATATGATGAAGAGGATTGCATCTGTATAATTATTGTGAAAAATCTAGAATTAGCTTTTTTGATTAAAGATGGCAAGGAAGACTGTTGAAAAATATGCTTTTGTGTTCCAAGAAAAATAATATGGGTTAATGACGAGCGCGAGTAAACAATGACCGAATTGTTATTTAAAACTATTCCTTTAAACAAGGTAAAGTCGTTGTCTTTGCTATATTCCACCAAAATGTTTCATCATGAAAAATCAGTTTAGTTGTAATAAAGTAGAAGGTCTTACGCAGAACGTATTCTGCTCCATCATGATCAAAGTCAGCATCCTCTGGGAAGTGATTGATCTGGGAACACACACCACGCTTCACCCCTACAAGCACACAGACAGAATCAGAGCTAAGACATGCCATCAGCAGCCCTCATATATTGCACACACACACACACACACACACACACACACACACACACACACACACACACACACACACACACACACACACACACACACACACACACACACAATTTGCAAAGAGAAAAGAACCACTGCAAAGTCTGTAAATCTCTGTCAAAAACAGATCTGAAATCAGTTATAACAGATAATGGTCTAATCTACAACTGAATCTTTTTTAATTAGATAGGGAACTTATCTATGGATTTTAGCTCCTGATACATATCTAATTATCTTCATTCATTATTTTCCTGTGTTAAGATGCTTAGACAGTGGGGCAGAGATGTAAACAACACATATACACACACATGCACCAGAGAAATGAGATAGCCCTGGAGTCATGTACACAGCAAATATCTACCCACTCCAGTGCTGGGGGCCTACTGCAGACAGACAGACTGACGCACTATGATGACATCAGGATGCACTATGACAGCATGACTGGTGCTGATTGATGGAGTGGGAGTGTGATAGATTGATGACACACAGATGAAGGGAGAGGTGGACAGGTGTGTGTGTGGGGGGGGCAGCTGTTTCTGTCTTTTTATATTCCTCTTCTCATGGACAATAGTCTGTAAAAAAGAGATGGGGCACAAAAGGGAAAAGTGTGAGTAAAGGTCTGCTGGAGAACAATAAAAATTCTGTCATCATTAATGCACCCTCATGTCATTTCAAACATGTATGACTATCTTTCTTCTGTGGACACAAACAGAGTAAACATACAAGCCATATTTTTCATTGTAAATGCACAGAAAAATGAGACCAATACAACTTATCAAAGTTTCACCTTTTGTGTTAAATGAAGAAAGTAAGTCATATGGGTTTGGGACAATGTAAAGAGTAAATAATGACAGAATTTTCCTTTTTAGCCGAACTATTCATTTCAGAAGACACTGCAGCTTTAAGCAATAGTAGTACGCATGACCTAATCATTGCCATCAAGCACAATGTCATCCAACACACTGAAAACTGGTCTACCGTGGGATGTTGACCCTGTTTACCATGACTTTGCTGTCTCACTTTCCTGCAACCTGATCTGTAAGCTATATAAACATGAAAGCAACTCATTCATTTTAAGCTCTCAGTAGTATTAGCCTCTGTTATCGACTGCTTCAGTAGCAGTACAGAGTAGTGGCAAGAAATGGCCCGCTTTGAATGTGCATGGTAAGTGCGATGTGAAAATAAGTGCATGTATCGTCACACAACCTGCACAATTCACTGTTTAGACAGACTGGCTCTTAGCATCCATCCTGACCTTTATTATACAGATCCAAAATGGCTGCTATTTCCACTTCACCTGCTCATAATTGTGTGCCTACTAAGCATCCATCTTGGTTCTAATTTCTAGAGGAAGCTTGACCTCCAGTTACCAGAGGGGCAAGAAAGAGGGGAGATAGAGAAAAAAACAAATAGGCAAGACAGAGAGAAAGTGAGCAGAGAGACATCACGCTGTTGTGGTGATTGGGGTGCCAAGCTTATCTTTAATTGAATGCTTTGTTATCAGAGCGCTTAGCCATAAGGCTAAATTAGTAGAGCACAATGGCTGACTGCAGACAGAGTGGAGAGTGCATTACACAGGGATGAGTGGGAACATGAGGCACTAAATAGGCCCCTAAGACCGGGACTGCTGTTCCTCTGCACTGACCTCTTTATACTATCAGCTCAGCCTTTAAATTACAGGCATTTGGGCTGTGCTCTTATGCTGAAAACTCTTTATAAGTAAATGTCCATATCAGGGTTCAGGATGTTTATATTATGATTTTGTGTGTAGAAATCATCCTTAAATACAGGGTACATAGACAGTAAAATCAGGATTTTTAAAATATGCATGATTATGAAAATGACTGAATAATAGGAATTATATAAAGCCTGCGAGGTCCTATTAATTTAACAAATAATTTAAGTAAATTTAAATGATGAGATTATTTTGTAACTGCGTTATCATGCATGTTAAATTATTTTTAGTCACATAATTGTTAATGTGACTATTACAGTACTAATTTTAATATCTTGTGATTTTTTCTCAAAATGTGGGCCAGTTTTTTCATAATGAACATATTCACATTAATAAGAAACCAAATTAATATTTCCACAAAGTATCCAAGAGTTAAGATGACGGCTGACCCTCCAGACAGCAGATCCTCCACAGGCCAGAGTGCGTCAGGGCTCCGGGGTCCTTCTTGTCCTTATTATGGGGATCTTCTTGTGTAACATTGGCAGTGATGTTGCAGATGAGCGCTCGCGAGTAGAGCCAATAATCAGTGCCTATAGCCACCGTCATCAGGCCAAAGGATGCAAAAGCACCCACGATGGTGAGAAGGATCTGAATGCCCTTCTCACACACCATGCCTATTAGAAAGAGATAAAAATGAATGTTAGTAAAGGAAGAATGATGAAAACATCACTGATTGGCCCTATCTGACATTACAAACACTGGCCTCAGACCCACATCTACAGGAACATCACAACTCTTGTATAGTTAGAAAATGTGCTACTACTACACCACATCCCTGATGTTGCTCCCTTGTTGAACTTGATTTTAATTACACCCTAAACCTTATAATACTGTTACCTGACTGGACAATAAATAAACATACTTTTATAGCTTACCTGACGGCGAGTTTCTGTCCTTCGACTCAATTTTGAAATCTTTCTTTTCCCTGTCAGATGAGAATGTGCTGTCCCTTCAACCTGGGCAGCATCCATCGACTGTCCTCACACACACCTCTTCTCCTTCCTGCACTCAATTACGTTCCCTCTTTCTTTACCACTCTCACAGGTCAACCACACTAGGGAATCTTGTTATGGTCTCTGTAATTCCTCTTGTATGTATATAATCTTAGTTGCTTTTGGTGCTGGTCATTGCTGATAAAGCACCTAGAAAGAAAGAGAGCATTTGGTTTTGTCACAGTAAAAGTGTTTTTGGAGGAAGTTTGACAAGGAGTACTTCTAAAGAATTTGGAGGGAGAGGAGAAAATGCAGGTCTACACTGTTACCATAGTAACACTAAAGTGCAAACGCTTTAGCATAGGGGGTGATACTTTCCTCTGGTTCTAATCTCTTTTCCCTTAGGACAAGATAAGAGAAACTGACAAACATGCAATTCAGCAACATTACATGAACTGGATCATTCCATGTGTCCATAGAGACCCACTGACAGAGTAACAGAAGAACTCTTCTAACAGAAGTATGAAGACGTATGAAGTATGAAGAAAAATCATAAAAATCTTTTACGTCATCACACACATACACCCCCCATCCCCCCCAAAAAAACCTATAGGAACCAGAGGACAATCACAGAGGACGCATAATTCAGCAAACATAATTTAGTAGACAATGCAGTGCTGCCTTGGCTGTTAATAATTTATAATGCAGTATGGCACCACCATCAAAATGGGTTAAACCCTGTTTGCATAGTGAGGCTCTGCAGTACAGATTTATAGCACACAGAGAAAAATCCCCTTCTAGTCAAGAGTGGATGAAAAAACTGGGTCTTTTTCATTGATGTCAGTGGCACATTTGTGAAGATTCAGTTGTAAACACAATATATTTTTAGGGCAGCCTTGGCTTCTCCCTGCTTATTTACATACTTTCCGTTACTTATTTATATTCTGTTGTGCCCTATATCAGCATGATGTGATTAACTGCAATATAGCATGTAACTCAGTAGATGTGACAGTTTTAATGATTCTTACTAAATAATGATGTTTACCAGCTAAACATAAACTATTGTAATGGTTTTTACAACATACAAGTAATCTTTGATTACATAAAACAAAAACAATGCTTCCTCTTGAATATGTTCTCTTCCTGAATCCTTAATCTATTTACTTTTGCTTCTGAAATACTTTTGGGATTGATCATATCTCTCTTTTATGGGTACCTAAACAAATGATTAAGAAAGGTAGCACAGCCGACAACTGTTAAAAAGATAGCACAAATACAATGTAATAAAAGCAAATACGGCACACAATATAAATACAAGCAATAAGTGAAAGACAAGAATCATATTTATACAGATGTGTCAAAACACTAGAGAATGTTTAGGGATTTTTTTTAATGTTGTACCCAGCTAACAATTTTTGGCTGAATAAACGTTTCCATAAAATAACATGTTAAAAATGTTATTTAAAATTTCTGTGAATGTTCAAAAAGTCCAAAAACCATTTTTTTTTTCAGTTGTACTAACGTTATAAGCTCTTGTAAGTTATAAGAACATTATTAAAAAAATTGTTTTTTAAATTCTATTTTTTTTAATTCTGTAATTAACAACTTAAGAATAATGTTTTGGATATACAGTATATGATATATAACATTAAAAAAGTTCCAGTAACGTCCCTGAAGAAATATTTGTGATAACTTTGAGAGAACTTTTAGACAGCTTTTAGCCAACGTTATGAGAACATTCCCTGTTAACTGGGTATTGGCCTCTTTAGGTGGCATCTCCAGTTTTCAGCCCTCAGGTACGGTAAACAATATTAATCTGAAAACCAAACTGACAAAACTTCCTCTTTATCTAATTTCTTAGTAATTAATACAGTTGCAACTCTTTTATAGTTAAAAAAGGGAAAGAGAAAGTCGCCGCACTCTCAGTTAAGTCACATCTGGGAATAAACCATCATATGACTTTCACCTGCGCACACTGGGCTCAAGACTCCATTACTACAGCCGCCAGCATCTCTGTGTGCAAAACTGCACAAATCACAAACACATCTAGCCATTTAGTGTCTTATTCTCAGGGCTTCAGCCAGTGCTTTAAAATTTCTTCAAAAATATACTTTGCCAAGCAACAAATTAAAGTTTAATAGCTGTACTGCAACAGTATTGAGACGACTTATAAAACATGATACTTAAAATCTAAATTTTATTCACCATTTTACCATTGGATTTCAAACAGGGATAAAACTGCAGTATGTATTTGTCACAAATACTAAATACAACAAATAAAAATAGTCAATTAAACATTTAATTCCAATGTAAAATGCTGTGTAGGAGCTTCTTGTAGGAAATACATATAAAGTAATAGTGCAAACTGTGTTGTACATAGAACACCATACTATACTCAGTACAGTACAGGTGTATGTAGAGCATTGCTATGTACTGTAGTATATTCTGTGTAAAAAGAAGATTATGTACATTAACACAGTACTTCTCAGCTGGTGGACCTTGACTGCAAAATGGGGTTGTATATATCAGAGAAAACAATTTGCTAAATGCAAATGATAAATATCATTTTTATTATGCTTTGTTACAAGCAAAAGGGCTTATCAATTTTTTAAAGGGGAAGCTTTGCATTTTTTTGTGCATCTAATCAAACTGTGCAGAAACAAGACATTCAGCTTTTAAAAACATGCCTGACATCTGTGTTTTTGCCCTTTTGCACTGCATTTAGCTATTTGAACAGAAGAATAAGCATGGCAGGTTCTTAGCACATATTCTCTGCAGGCCACAGAAACATTAACTTATACTGGGTAATTTAGATTAGGACTAGGACCAATGACTCTCAAAGCTTTTAGTGTCTGAAATATGTAAAACTAAAACAGGCAAAAAGAGCATCAAGCCAAGAGCGCATGCATTTCATAATCATAAACCACAAACATAACACCTCATAATGTAGCAGATCCTTCACAGTCTGCCTACTTACGGTAGTGATAACACATGGCTTGGTAGACCACAATTATCACATATTTATATGAGATTTATTTATAGTCACATGTAGTATTGGATATATTGTTCTCACAAGACTGTCATGTAATCAGCCACAACAGCACTTCCATTCATAAAATCTCAATTATTGTTGTCATATGCTTTCTGTCTGGAGAATTGTAGCCAATCAAATCAAATGTTGTTTTGATTGATAAGTGACCAATCAAAACAACAGACAATTAATATACGATTCAGACAAGTTATGACACAACTGTGAAAGGCAATCCTATAATTATGGGAAACATGTCCAATTATTATGACTCCTGAATCAAAATAATTAGCGCATAAGTCCCTGCTGCAATCACGGGTGTCAATTTAACCTCAGTTTTGATTGTTCATAAGAGGGTGACTAAGAGGGGATAGACAGAGCTAAAGAGAATGAGGAAAAACACACAGTTATAATACAGAGTCAGAAATCAAAGAAAAACGAGACCAGTGAAGTTTGAAATGCCACTGTGAATCACTGAGCAGGAAAACAGTAGTTTTAATGATTCACTTTAAAAGGTGCACAGCATTATACATCAAATGAATGCAATAAAACCACTAGCTTCATCTGTATCTTGAGATAAAATGAGGGCTGCAGCTTCATCCTCCTGCTCAGGGTGAGACTGCACTGAGCTGGGAGATGACGTTACTAATGAAGGATTAGCATATAACACCTGAGCTCTCCTGCATCCACACATCCACCCCACCTCTCTTTCTGTCCTCTCATGCCTCTGTGCTCCCCTCATTCCCACAATCTTCTTTATATTCCTACTCTCTTCTAGTTGACTGTGATCATATTTAGCACTCTCTTACTGCCATCCTCTCCAGTTCTGGACATTATGTCTGGCCCACTCACACTTTGACAAACACACACACGTTATGTGTTTTGCCCTTCTACAAAGCTCTGGAATATAGACTGCTGTCAGGGTTTTTTGCCTGTGGAAAATGTAATATATACTGATTATTTCAGTGTTAGTTCTCGTAGATATCTAGTTAACTTGCTAGTAAATGCCTCAAACATAATTCTGAAAGAACCTGCCAACTCCAGTGATTATTTCATTCTCAGAAGTGCTTGTTGTATTAACCAATCCATTTATCACTTGCTAGATCAAGTAAGTTTTTCCAGCTTTGTGTGCAATATACATCAGGTCGTTCATGGGTGTGTAAGGGGGAGACTAAGGTTATGCTGACACCTGCATTCATATACTACAAACAGACCTCCTACAAGAGACGATTTGGACATGAAATCAGGTGTTTTAACACTAAGAGTTAAAAGTTTTCATCAAGTTTTATGTCAGAATCTCTGTGCTGCATGTAAAGTTGCCTGCAATGTGCTAAAATGTATTTATAACTAATTAGTAATTTAGCTGACATGTGTTTCCAAAATGACTTACAATATAGTTATTACAAAGACAGTCCCTCTGGAGTAACTTGGGGTTAAGGGCCTTGCTTAAAAGCACAATGGTGACCTCTCAGTTACCTGTCCAGCTCTTTAACCACTACACCACATTACACTCAAACAGCTGAGAGTATAAAGGAAAGAATGTGTAACACTGTGGGTCACTGAGTTGTGGTGGGCCATATATTCATATGTATAGTGAGTTTCTCATACGTATGTGCATATGCATGTAAGGCCATCTGGAAGAGGCAAACATAGTTATATTATGTAAATAATCAACGCACAGGAACGCTCATAGCTCAACAATTTCAGAACAAATCCATCCATTTTTTATTAATTTAATCAAATTTAAAGCAGCAGTTAAAGGGGGCAGTATTCACATCCTAATGGTTAGAGAGTCAGACTTGTAATCCAAAGGTCGCAGGTTTGATTCCCACTGCTGGCAGAAAAATGACTCAGGTGCCCATGAACAAGGCTGCTTCCCAGGTACTGCAGTGCTGCCCACTGCTCCAGCTGTGTGTGTGTGTGTTCTCTTTTCACCAGTATGCATTACTATACCTGACAAATACTTAACTTTTCAGTACTTTAATTTGAACAACAAATCAATGCAAAACAGAATAGCTGCAAATTCCAAGACAGCACATACAAAACAATAAAATAAAATTAAGTTCAAACACAAACTGTTCCCTACAAATTAGGGAACTATATCACACCTGCAGTCATATCATTGTTACAGTATTTCAATGTGTAAATTAATAGCAAATGAAACTACAGATGCAGCAAATCAGTTACTCAATGAACAGTAACCAATGATAGACTTTTAGTTCTACTGCTGAATATGTGTGGGAAGCACAGAGAAAGTGAGTATATTAATTTAGTGTGCTTAGCCTGGATGTCCGTGTCTCCTCCCACAAGCAGTCAAAAGAATCTCTGAACAAGCAGTGTTACCTCATTTCTTAATTCCTTTTGAGATGCAGAAAAGAAACGTACAAACCTTAAATGAATCAGTTTTTACTTACAGTTTGAAAATTTCACTGAAGGTATTTGATGACATTCATGTCTGAAGTTAATGATCAATCACAATCTGTAACTCGCACATGCTCGGTCTCCTGTCTGTATTTAAGGTAGAGGATTCTTGTTCTGTGAAAGCTTTAGTACCAATAGGGACCAACATAGAGGAGAGGTAATTATCTGAGTTCTGAGGACAATCCAGAAGAGATTACTCGCTGCGTGTATGAGGTCTTATGTCAGTTGTTCCTTACGCACCTACAGCATGTTTGTGTGTATTTGTCTACCCACCTACTTCAACAACTGATTCATTGTACCCACAAGAAAATGAAATCTGACAGCTCTGATATGAAAGTGTTTGTTTCTCACATATTCTAATGAAGCTTTTGAAAACGCCTTATCAAAAAATATTTTAAAGCAATGTTTTATGCATCGTTATACAAAGAACATAATAATTGATAATTAAGCTACAGTTATTAGAAAAAGATGCACTGAACGGTACAAGGTGATGATGCTCATGCTTCTAATGTAGAAAATACATTACATAAACACTTTTATTTTCACCAAAACATTTCTATATTGAATATAACTATCGACATCTACTGCTAGCAGCAGACATTGGTCAGCTGTGCCAAAAATGTTTAAAATTAGTGCTATTGCATCACTGCACTTGGGTACAAGAAACACACTGCAAACAGATGTTGCCTGACTCATCTGATGTCACTGTCTGTTAAAAAGCAACACTAATGTAACCATAGCGAACAGGACCTTAACAGCCCTGACCAAAAACGGACTGCACATATGCCACTAAACCACATATGCCACATTGATGCATTTGGAACTGAAAAAAAGCAAAACACAACAGCACTTTTACGAGACTCGCGAGCATATAGCTTTGCCATAGTTGGCATTTGTCTAAAATCACATGGGATCAGTTCACTCCAGTTTGTCTGTCTACTGCAGTAAGACAAAAAAAATCTGTTTGTTTTCAAATCTGTGCTGTTCGACAGGGAAAGAACAGGTTCAAATGGAACAGTGTTACAATATGCACTTCCTGGAATAACAAAGTGATGAAAAACAATTAAACGTTCTACTGCTGAAGCAATCCATATCTCAACCTCATTGCACCATTTATTAGCCTCTGAACCAATCATAAAGAGTTTTTTCAATGATAAAACAGATCATCATCTAAGTGGTTCTATTCAGTCTGTAGCATGATAGTCAAAAACTCCTCTAAATTAAACTGAGTAAACAAGAACATCACAGTCAGGGTCCACTCTTAGTAATTACAAGAGACTGTGAGCTGATTAAAGCTTTTTTCTCAGCTGTATTCTGAAATGCTTTCAGTATACAATGTGGGTAAATGACGTTGGTACAGTAATGCTGACACATGACTCTTTAGGGTATTACATAAAAGAGTCTTCCAGGAGACACAATCTGCATAAACTCAATCCTCCAAAGGACAGAGATACAACCTGAGCCATGACAAGCTGCTTTCTTCCATTAAAATATTTTGTGGTCATAGGCCATGTAAACGATGCAGATGATCTTGAAATAGGTTCATTGCTGATTACAGTTTGTGAATGAGCACAAGGCACTGTCATCACCAGTTTGTACTGTATGTTTTGTAACAACATTGCCGAGATTAAATACAAAAGCAGATAAGCAATAGTACAAGAAAATATGAATCCATATTTTGTATCTTTTATCTGTTATTTTTTCAGTGTTGGCAGGTGTGTCTCGGTAATTAGGTCCATGATGTAAGCCTTGATCAGCATCAGGGAGACACGTGTCTTTTCCTTTGGAAATTGCCTAATGACGGACTAGAAGCAACTTGACAGCTACAAAAAAATTGTGAACAGCATGGATGAAATAAACACAAGCAGGAATGTGAAAAGGCCCATGCTCGTGATCAGAGAGATCAGATAAATGGACAGGGTGAAGTGTGGGAGCTGACAGGGGAGGCTGGGCGCTGATGCGAGCCGCAGTGCATTCATTAGAGGAGCCCTCCATCGAGACCGAAAATGGACGCCCGGTAAGAGCGCATCTCCCTCAAAAATCCTCAAAAATTTTCGTTTCACAAACTAAACGGGCAGGATGTGTCCAACGGCTGGGAAAAGAGACTTGTTATACAAGGATATTAGGAGTGCTCGTTTAACCGAGCTCCACATAAGAGAGTTATGCCTGCACATGCATAATGAATTCGCAGATGGCTTTGAAATGCAGGATGAAATATTTCATTAGTTACATCTTTCGCGTTCCTGTTTATTTCGCAAACATTTTCAGAGACATTCTAATGCAGACAAAAAGCTTTAAAAATCGACAGCTGCGCTTGCAATTTGCCATCGATTGATTCCGCTCTTTACATTCCACATGGACTGACGGAAAACCCTCCAACCCAGCAAAATATCAACCACACATACGGGCTACAGCAAACATGAAAACATTTCTTACCAGTTTAGTTTGTCTCATATTTGAAGACCGTCGCACTTCCAAATAAAAAAGAGAGATCATTGATATAAAGAAAAACAGACTGCTAACGAGTGACAAATTATATGAAGTAGAAATTTGCTCGGCTCAGTGACCGACACTTTTAAAAGGTCGTCAAATAATACAAAAAAAAGAAGTTACAAATGTGAATCTCTATTAAGACAGATAGTACCGAAGAGATCATCAACGCGCACACGTCCCACGTCACTCGAGCACGGATTTGTCTAGAGCGCGTGTAGCCAATGCGTGTGCGCGACTGCGTCTCCCCCCGCCCGCGACTCAACCCTTCACTGCTTGTATCCTTCCCTTTGCTTACCCCCAGTGTGTGTGTGTGTGTGTGTGTGTGTGTGTGTGTTTGAGAGAGAAAGAGAGAGTCCTAAGCAACTTGTCTGAGAATCTTTCTTAAACACAAGCTCACGGTCTTGCACAATGCGCGCACTGAAGCGTGTCTCATAAGGTCTTTATCGCGTTTTTTATCACAGAAGATGGGAGACGCATCTCTGAGATTATGTTAGTACTGCACTGCTAATGAAATGCAATGTTATCCAATCTGAGAAAGAGCACTAGAGTTCCGCAGAGGGAGGGAGAGAGACTGAGGGGGGAGGAGGGAGTGAGGGGAATGAAAAATGGCAGGTTGAATGCGACAGATCCCTCAAAATTGGCATAGAGCGAGGGTCTATTTCTTATGCGTTTGGCCGTTGTAAACATCAATAAACGCCCAATGTGTGTGTGCGTGTTTTCAGCACTTTCCGGAAACTGATGAAATAATTTCAGGTCGAATTCAGTGGGAGTGTGTTGGAGAGTCATGTGAAAAGAGCAGTTTCCGTTCTGAACCTAAGGAGGGGTTTAAATGCATGTTTTTCATCCTAATTCGGTCATTATTTCAGGGCTACAGATGATGGTCTGGCCACATGTGAGCGCAGCGTGCTGTTACCAAAACGTGTTTCTCATCAAGCTCCCTGTCAAAAGGCAAAACTCCGCACATTTGTAAAATGAGCTGCCTTCAAAGGATTTCTCGACCGATATCCGCGTTCATTTCACCACCACTCACTAACACACACACAGAGCGGGGAATAACTAATGCTGGGTGACAGCTCTTCATGCAGTGATGCTGGATAAAAGAGAGCTATATCCAATTCTTGAGTGAGAACGCACACAGCTTCTCCCACCCCAAGAACGCACTGACACACAGTTTTTGCATTGAGGCGAAGCAAGATACAAACGCACTCAGACCAACAAAATACGAACAAGCAAAGAAACTATTGAGATGCAAGTGTTGACATTTTTGCCTTCTCCAGTACAAACATGCAGCGATAAACTGAGCAAGATAAATGGAGAGGCACAGAGTTTTGATCAATTGGACTGCATGTTGTCGTGGGCCATGATGAGTCGCCAGTGTAGAAAATACATACACTCAAATACTTACACATTCATGTGACGGTATTCTTTAAGATAAGTGCATATTGTAAAAAAATAAACCGCATCGGTCGACTCAAACCTCTGTTAATAGATTTTTACAGAAGTGTGGTACTCTCAAACGTAACATCAGAAGAATGACGTAATTCCATAGTGACGCCATCAGGTGTAACATAGTCATCAAGAAAATGCCTTATTCTGCTGTATCAATAAGCACACGATCTCGTTAAAATACGTATTGTAGCGGTCAATTGCTCGTTCTAACAATGGTTGTAGTTATTGTTAGGCTATTTTACAATAAAAATATTTTTACCCGATTTAGTCATTTAAAAACATTTAGGTCTGAAACACTGTTTTATGTTGTATGCGTTCGTGACGCAGTGCTAATAATTTCAGCAACACAGACAGCACTACTTGTGTAGCTACATTTCATTACTATTTCTTAGCCACTATGTCAATGTGAGCGCTGTCAATTTTAAAGGGATAGTTCACCCAAAATAAAAATTATTTAATAAAATTCTATTATTATTCTATTATCACTGTCATGTCATTCCAAACCTGTATGACTTTTTTGCTTTTGAGGAACACAAAATATGTTGACGTACATTGGTAACCAAACAACAGTCGCATCCGTTAACTTTCACTGCACGCCATTGCATTTCTCAAAATATCTTTTGTTTCCAAAGAGAAAAGTCATATAGGTTTGTATACCTACATCCTGCCATACATTCAGGAAATACAAAATAAGAGCTTTTACATAATTTTAATTTTGTGAAATGTTTTTAACCCAACATTTGTTAACATCTTTGCAGAAAGGCAGTGAACTAAAATCACAGCCACAAACACAATATTTACACCAGAAATACTCAATATTTCTGAAAAATTTCAGAACAATTGTCAGGCATATGAATTACTCATTACAAATGCAAACAATTTGTTTATCATTTAAAACTTGCCCACACATAACTAATTCCCACTTTAGCATTTGATGATATTAATACTAAACAATTCACAGATTAATTTCACACAATTCACAACTTTAGCTCATGAATATCTTAATATCACCTGTAGTAATAAAGCCAATAGTTACAGTTCTCCTATGTGCTATAAATGTGTAAATCTAAGTAAATAAATTGACAGTTGTGGTGTGTGAGATTGTCAAAATATTTTGCATTGTGCAATAAACTCCCATTAGATAGATGTGCAGTTTTAATATGCTACAATTTCACAACAACATTCAATCTTAAAAAGGAGGTCTTTTGTTACAAACAGGATATTTGGTATTTCTTTATATTCTCATATAGAAAACTATATCTTACCTTAACTGAAATTCTTTCATTTTTTGGCCTTTATGCTTTACCTCAATTAAAAACAAACTATCAAAAAACTCTGAATTTTTCTTATGTATTTAGCATGGAGATGCGCTCATGCGCATATGTGTGTGATAATGTTGGGGTGGCACTGCAGCAGGTGATGTGGACAGGGGCAGGGGCTGCGATGCTGCAGCTGCTCCATGTGCCCCAGGATGAAGGGGAAGACTGTGGGGGAATGGAGCACCAGAAGCAGCCGATGGCAGCTGGTAATCAGCTCCAGAGGTGGGGCTGGAAGTAGCAGTAATTCCCAGAGAAGATGCGTTCTGTTGGGCTCCTGGCTTCAATGGGGGCTGGGAGTTCTGAGTGAGCTGGATGGAGATGTCACTGGAGATCTCAGAGGTGCTCTGTGCTCGCTGAGGTGGAGGCCAGCTTTCTGGGTGGAGGTACTGCCCACTATAGGCACTGACCTCAGAAAGACGTGGGTGATAGAGAGCAGGGTGAGGGCGATACATCTCCTCTTCTGCATAACGCTTCATAAAGAGATACACAGACATCACGCCAGCACCCTGATAGTTTGAAAGAGAACAAGAGTCAGTGAGAGTGTGAAAAGATCAGAGTGATGTCATGAAAATAGAAGATATAGAACAGAAGATAAAAGACAGAGAATAGAATTGTTTTGGATATTTGTGGCAAATCAGTCATGCGATTTTGTGATAGTTGGGAATTATGTCACCATGCACAGGAAATAATTTGGTTCTTAGGGCAAAATGTTAAATACTCTATTTTTTTGTAAGTCGCTTTGAATAAGCATCTGTTAAATGAATAAATGTAAATACTGATGTTGTGAGTACGTGACCACACTGTTCAATTAATGCAGAAAAATGAATAAATGAAATTATGCAGCAGGGCCTCTTGTGCTCTAAGCTGCTTACACAAAAGTGAAAATTTTGACAGATAGGAATGCATATAATTGGTTTTGAGGATGTGGAATTAGGCATGCCATCTAATAATAAAAGCAGTGATACAGTGAGCTAAAAGTTCTTGATCAATGCATTCAAGTTAGAGTGTGTTGCAGCAAAATTTAAACCATTCTTAAGTTTTGATTACATGATGAAGTGTCACTTATGACACTCCATTCCTATTGAAATCATTTCAGTGTAAATTCTAGTGTAGACACCTGCATCTATTAGCCATCATCTACTTTGGTCTTCACTACACAAACTCTGTCATAAACTACATAGCTCACACAACAATCACAGCAATTTAACATCAACATCTGTTTACTCTCAAAGGTTGAATTTTATGAGAAACCGCTGTGGGTCAATGAACACACATACAACATAGGCTTGATGTCCCTGATGTTGACTTCCCCTGTATCACACCTTTTACAGTAACTATTGTAGTTTTCTTATTATTTTCTTATGATGAACTGCTCCAAATTCAGAATTTGGGTCTAGATAAGCCAAACAAAAATGTAGCAAAGATCCACATTAATAATACATCAAAGGTGCGTGTCATGGCAGGGTCATGTTAAAAGCATCTGCTTCACCAACATCAAAGGACATAATTACAGGAGCATCATTGGTTGAGGCCCTCAGGCTTACTGTAGATGCATGGCCAAGTCACTGAAGCTTTATCAAATGAGTGTATCTTGGTCATGCAGACAAAAATAATTTCTTTGGACATTTTTATGAAATTTAATCCTGACATTTGAACTATATGACCTCTTTAAGCAAGAAGGAGCTTGCAGCAAACGCAAAGGACCAGCCATAGTGGTAGTTGAAGAACTGCTCTGGCTCCCGTGGCCTGTTCATTACTTCATCATTGATACTGGAGATATACAACACCAACCCAACGACCAGACTCAGCCCTGAAAGAGAGAGAGACAGAGAAGGAGAGCATAAATATGTAAAAGTAACAGTCACCCCCTGAAGATAAAAGTCAGCTGAAATGTTAAAAGCTGGTGTATTAAAAAATGAGAAACGACAACAATAAACAATATAGTTACAGCTATGGGGTGTTTGTTATTATACTGCAGATTACACAATGAAATATAGGATTTAAAGTTTAATTAAATCTGGTAAATAAACCAAGAACTTTGAAAAAATGTAAACAATAAAACATTGTCAAACGATTCAGAAATATTTAGGAGTCTATGCTATTTATAGGTCACTAATCATATTCGTGGCATTGACCATGTTAAAAAATAGGTTGTCTGCTTTCATTGAAGCACACAAGATGCCCTTAAGAACATTCTCCAGTCATGCTAAGATAAAATGGATCACTGTATACGTTTGGCAGCACTGAATGTGACTTTGCTCCAGCGAATCAGAGAAAATATAAGACACCAGCCAACAGAGAAAGTGACAGCACAGCACATACATAATGTACACACATTATTTACACCATTTTTGAGCATGTCACAGCACAGACTTCATGCTGGACCCCCGAGGACCTTCCGCCCACCCTCGTCCACCTCAACAGATGCACACAAGGACACTCCAGGGCTCTGCCTAACCCCTCATGAGAGGACATTAGTACCATCTAAATAAATCACAGCCCCTCACCTGTCACCACACGCTTTCATCACTGCAAGCACAAGAAAACATGCTGGAATGATGGATGGAGGACAGAGGGAAATACAGAGAGACACGTAAGAGAAAGCAGAGGTGTGTGTCTGTGTGTGCAGTAACTACATAACTATATTTTGGGAACAAATTACTACCAAGTTAGCAAAACGTAAGTGGGAACATGTCTGGGGACGTGTGTGTGTGTAAAAAATAAAGAGGTGGAAGCATATGAGGGTACAAGGGAAAGAGGTGAGAATAGGAGGCTGAGAAAAGCCTTTCCTACATGCCTGTGACAACATTCACAAACTGAGAAATCTCGGTAATATTCATTTTAACAACTGAATGACCAACTCTGTGTGCAATCTCTCTCTCACACACACACACCCACCCACACACGCACACACCCACCCACACACACACACACACACACACACACACACACACACACAGCTACATTTCACAACTGTCCCATCTAACAGCACTATCAGCACATAAATTTACTATTTAATGCCTCTTTTAACTGAGACTCCTTTATCAGCCCGAAGGAGCTCTGAAACGCCCATTATATATTCTGCAGCAGCCTGACAGGGAACACAAAGACAAAAGGATGAGCAAAAAATGTTTTCAAGGGCAATCTGTCAGGAAGTTTATGCTGCAGGTAACAAGAGGTGTTTTAGATAAAGGTCTTTCATGAATGTGTGCAAGGTTGAGGCAGTGATGCAGTAAACAACAATAGCATCTGCATACAAATAAGTTTTACATTTAGAGCAGGTAGGAGTTCATCTTACTGTACCTCACTGCATTGCTTTATAATTTAATAAATTATTAATTATTAATAAATTATACACACATGCTGCTTCATGTTTATAATTTTCTATGTTTTAGAAACCACTGTTCAATAAATAAATCAACGATTTAGCCACATTATATAACAGTTCAGAAGTCCTGAGACCTCTTCTGTTAACTGCTGTTTTGCACTGTTCCAATTTAATGCATATCTTTCCATTTCAAAACAGAATTTGAATTTAAAAGGTGTGAGTGAATTTCAGAATTTCATAGTGTTTGATATGTCCTGATTTAGCTTTCTGACAGCTTGTACTCACACTGGCATTGACTTGACAAGTTTGTGCCAAACCTGATGATCCAGATCCCTGTGTGATCTGAGAATGTTCCAGAGAGCATCTGGTGTGCTTCAGCAGAAGCAGCAAAATCTGACCTTATGTACAAAGGAGTTAACATAGTCATTTGGTTATTTGATTAATGACCTAGAAACAGAATAGTAGCAAATATTTCTTCTTCATTTTATGCTACAACCCTTGCTTAGGAATCCTTGCTTAGGATTTCCTTAGGAATGGAAATCAGTATAAAAGTAGAAATTGAAGGTTTCTAAATTTCTTTCCAGAATTCCAGGATATAAAATCTCTCAAATATAAGGGACAATATAAGGGATCGCCATTAAATATAAGGCGATCTTAGCGATTCAGATCTATCCATACACCAAGCCTATAGTCTAATTCGCTCTATTGATCATCTTTTATAAACTTGCTGACCTCTGTTGGTGAAAAATGGAATTGCATGCTCAAATATTTAAGATATTCTACCAGTAAATAAAACAAGCTACTCCGTCACGATTGAAAGATAAGTATAATTTTCAGGTTTATATTGAGACGCCTTGCAATTTGCTGTTTATTAGACGACTGTTTATTTGCTCTGTATTAACATAATAACATAATTTATTATGTTTTAACATAACATAATTAACAATAACAATTTGTATGAACATCAAAATGCCAAATACAAATATACAAATATATATTTATATAGTTTTTTTATATTTGCTGGATATAGTACATCCAGCAAATAAACGTTATCACTATTCACTACATTCCATAAAGTAATAAATAATAAACAGATTGAGTGTAAACAGAGTGGAGTGTTTTCATGCTCAGACACAGGTTTGAGATCAGAGAAGTCATCACTAATTAAATACAGATGGTACTGCTGCATTCTAGTGAGTACAGAACACAAACTCCTTACACATGTAATCCCACAAAAAATGACTTGCATTAAATACGATATGAACTATTTTTAACTATAAGAGAATATTCCTTCAGGCCTGTGTGGGACAATTATGCATGGCACAACATCTGTCTCAAAAGTGTGATATAAAAATATATTAAAAACTGAATATTTAAAAGAGAGAGGTGCAGATATCAGAAAGAAATGGTCACAAAACTTGGACTCATTGCACCGAGAAGTGTTTACACACACACACGTACAGCTATCTTTGTGAGGACATTCATTGACACAATATAATCTCTAGCCAGTTACCCTAAACTTAACCATCACAACTAACTGCCTAACCCTTACCCTAAACCTAACCTTTACCTAATTTAAACCTTAACCCTTAAATTGCCCATTAAAGGGGCGTCAGAATATGAGGACTGGCCAAAAGTCACTGGTCACTCAGATGGTCTAACTGGTCACACTAGAAAGATGTACAAGTACATACACATTTAATCTAATTTACAGGTAAAATGGTTGGCAGTACCTGAGAGGATGAAGAAGATTCCAGAAATGAAGGCCAGGATGGTGCGCTGAGGGCGGATGTGGCCCACATTACTGATGATAAAGGCCATGAAAACGAAGAGCAGAGAAACCATAGGAAAGGGTGTAGCTGTCCGCACCATCTCTGCCACAGAGAACACGTGTGAGTCGTGTGTGGATGTCACTGTTTTAATGTAAAGTTATTTTCACTCACTGAGGATATTTGCTGTGTTTTCTGTGGTGATTTCAATCTCTGGTTCTGTAAAATACTCAGAGGCGACACATCTACCCTTCTCTGAACCTAAAAATGTAAGAGAGGCATAGGGCAGATATATAAAACCATAAAGGTTGATTTTCATTTATACAGGGCCTTAGCGCATCCCATATCTCAGGGCTTGGGACCACATTTCACGTATAAATAAGGACACAGAAGTTTCTGTGCTTCTCTAACAACTAGACACACACATCCTTCTATCTCCTATGCCTGTCTCCTTAAAAAACACCACACTTCCAAACATATCTGATCTGTTTGTTTGTAAAGTATAAGTGTCTATTTAAATGTTTCACATATATATATATATATATATATATATATATATATATATATATATATATATAATATATATATATATATATATATATATTTATTTATTTTTTTGTGCTATAAAACTCATTCTCCAAAGGGTGTATGCAAATATGTGTTAGTACCTGCTATAAAACACACTCTCCACAGGCCGGAGTGCAATGCCATCTTGACGTCGATCGTTTGGTTCTGCTGCAGTACTATACCCTCCTCCATCAGCAGCCAATAATCCGTTGCCACGGCAACTCCTACCAACAGCAGTCCACATGCCCCAAACACCGTGGAGAGCAGAGTCAGAGCCCTGCTGCTGCAAGAGCTCATCTGCACATATTCATATAAACAAAACAACAGAGAACAGCATCAGCAGCACCATAAAACAACACAAAGACTTGTGCTTAGTCAATGTTACTCTTTAGTTCCCCAGTAAAGATAATCCAGGACAGAGAGGAGGAAAGTGCTTAAACTTAGGAGAGAAGCCAGAAGTGATATCCCGTGAATTCCTGTCCTGCTGTGGTAGTATACAGCAATCACACAAAAGGTCAAAGTTCACTAGGCTTAATGGGTGGTCGTTATCAAGGCAGAAAGTGTAGCATTATTGGCAGTGATTCAGATGACAACACACACCGAACACATCTACAAAGCTATGACTCATAGCTTTACTGCGAGACTTAGACCTTACCCTTATAAAGAAACAGATGCAAATGCGCACACACAGAACTATGAATAAATACTATTTCTGCTCACTACTTCACATTAGCATTCCCCTGCAATGTGATGTATTGGAAAAGCACAGCACTCTATGAAAGCTGCTATGATTGTGCTGTGAATGGTGAATACATGTACAGATGAAATGAGATGTTTTTTGATTAATTTTTTTCTTTGATCAATTTTTAATTAATGAGTAATACATTTACTCTTTACACTCTTAATATTTGAATGACAGGACTGACGACAACTTAAATGTTTATTCAAAGCAAAATGTGTGTATTTCTCTGATGCAGGAGGGGCCTCATCATGCCATTGGCTCCCTACCTGTTTAAAGATGATTTGATGAGTAATTAATTGAATGAATGATGTCATTCAGTTATGTGCACACTGTTGGAAGAATATGTTTTCTGTCTCCACAGCCACTCAAGGGCTGCTGCTATGGTGACTTTTATTACAGATATTTTCAAAGTGTGAATGATAGAGGGTGATAAAGACAGAGGGGGTGAGAGAGAGTAATTGAATGTATGCGAGTATGAGACAGACTGACAAAAAGAAACAAAATACAAAGTGTGTATATAAGCTGTCATTTCCTGTATGTCTTTCTGAGTTGATGATTCAAAGCCGAAAAAAATAAAGAGAAAAAGACAGAACAGGAAGAACTAGGGAGAGACAGAACCTGAGAGACATCAGAAAGATTTTTGGCTTCTAAAATGAATCACAGGTGTCTAGACAAAGATTCTTAGTACATCGCTGCACCATGTGTGCAGGTGCCTGAATATAAGACAGTTCTACCTTTTGCTGTTTGTCCTAGAACAAAAATGACACAACCCATAATACCACCAGTCAACAAAAAACAAACCCTGGCAAATGATGGACAGATTTTGCAATGCAGTGACAAAAGGCATAGAGAGAACACTGGATGAAAAGAGCTGATGTCTAATGCTCTGAAGCAAACTCAACAGAGGCAGGAACCAGCAATGTCAAACTCCAGCTTGACTGTCTGCTCTGAAATGGCCACCCAGAGAAGACTCTGTTTTCTGCTCTATTGCCCCCCAGCGCTTCTACCCCTTCAAGGCTGTGTGTACTGATGTAGAAGAGAGCTTACTGTTCCACAACAAGATCAGCCTGCCCAAGTTCAACCAACCAACAACCAGCCAGCATCTGTTGATTATTTTTGCATGGCCCACACTTACATTTATTTGGCAGATGCTTTAACCAAAATCAACTTACAATGCATTCAAAGTACAGTTTGTTTTAGCAACTTCTGTGTTCCTTCAGAATCAAACCCATGATATTGTCGCTGCTAACATCATGCTCTACCACTGAGGTGATGAGCACATCTAGTCCACACCACAATTAGTTATACAGTATATACATCTATAATAATCCAGCACAGCTTCCAGAGACAGCTGACATGGACAGTATTATTGTTCCACACTGGTCTTATTCACTTTGATTGTGACTGATTGCCTTCTGCATCAATTTCCCAAACAGTGTGCTGTGTACTTACAGTGAGCACTAATGACATTCTCGGCGAAACTGGAACACAACTGGGTACAGTGAACTTGATCCAAAGTATTAAGGTTATCACACATTTTGATTTAGGGGATAACCAAAGATTTTGAGTAGATCCCTGAATATATTACAATCAATACCGAAATATTAACAGTGAAAGTTTTTAACAACGAAATAACAATAACCATTTAACAAGGAAATTTACAGTGAGAAACAGGGACAGGGATAGAGACAGAGGGAGAGTAGCAGGCAGATGTAGACTAATGTATGGAAAGACCTTGGCCCAGTAATGATGGAGTTCCCACCTACATGCCAGTGCGCTTCTCCTGAGGCACTTGACTGAGCCAGTTACAGACTGAACTACCCCACCTAATATTCCCTCACTTCAGACTGTTACCAACACAAAAAGCTCAACAGCTGTAACGTTCATGCATTTCACTTAAGTTACAAAACAGACATTGCGTGGCAAAATCCTAAAGAACCCTTGAGGTCTACAATTTACAAACATCTAGACACAAACAACCCATCTGATATTTGCTAAATCGTTGCCCACGCACGCTAAATAATGGCACAACCTGCCATTATGGAAACGGTGAAACGTCCCTTAACGCAGTCGACACGCGCCATCAATACATCCCTATTCATTTTCTGTAACTTCTGTCAATAACATCTGACAAAAGTCTTATGTTAAAATGTGTTTTGAGTCACACGTCAGTTGATAACAGTACAGAACAATAAAAACAGACTAGAGAAGCGCGTACTCACCCTGTCCAAATCCCCGTGCCAGTGGAGCTGACGAGTACGCAGCAAGCACGCAGGCACAAGCCTCACACCAGGGGATCCTGGCAAAATTTCCGCGCTCGTACTCTCACTTACTCTCTCTCTCTCTCTCTCTCTCTCTCTCTCTCACACACACACACACACACACACACGGTCGGTCTTACGGTCTGTCTTTCTACAGTCTCTCTCTCACATGCGTATTTCCTGCTGATACCCCGTTATCCCCCCACATCTTCATGTATACCTTCTTTATATTCCTTCAAAAGGAAAAGGCAAGACAGAGAGACTGTGTATGCATATAACATGCTTTATTTTAGCAAAACCGTTAAAAAGGATTGGATTAGCAAGTCTCAGTGGAAAAAGTACTTTTGCATTGCGTCTAGAAATATGTTTTCCTTGCTTGGATGCTCTGATCAGAATCAAGTGAGCAGAATAGAACAAGCAGAAGCGTACAAATGCTTTTAGACAAGAGGAAACTGTTGAATTTGCCAACCATATGGTTGTAATTGCGTACATTTATTTGGTGAATCTAAAGTAACGTAGATCTGTCCGATGTGCCTGATTCCGACACACAAACACAGATAGAAATGCAGTGAATTGACTAGGTGCAGAGAAAAAGACTAGTCAATAGTTTATTGTAATAAAGACAGACAGACAGAAGTCTTTGCAACAGCATTCAATACATATTACTTCATATGCACTTAATAATTACTTTGAAATTAACTTTAAAATGTACTTATACTGATTTTTAGTGGATTTTAGTGAACAAACAAAAATCTTCTGGAATGTTCATATGTGCAAATTTATGGTTTTGTCAGACAACGTCATACGCGGAAATATGCGTTGTATTGTCACAATCGCACCAAGCCAAGAATAAATAGTTGGTAATAACACAGTTACAAAGATGGTACATCTGTAGTTATGTTCACAGCAAATACCTTTTAAAGAAATAGCGCACCTAAAAACGAAAGTTTTGTCGTCATTTCATGTCGGTCCAGCTAGATTTTAGGAACGACAGACTTTTCATTGGAATCTCTTTAAACTGAGATGAATGTCAGGCTAAAAACTCTCACGTTCGTCATCACCATCATGTCAAAACCTAGTCTCACTCTCTATCTTTAATCATTTGGCAACACTGTTTTACAGCTTCAGGCCCATGAAGTGTTTTTTAGACATGAAAACAGTAGTACATTTTGACCTCAACGAGTGGAGGAAAACAAAAGAAAGTATGAGACAGCTCTCCATTCTATCCAATAACACACGTCTAGCCACATTCCGAGAACCTCAATAATTTCTTCACCACATCACTTTTAAAATCATTTTCAATATTGTACAGGAAATGTCAGTTTCAGCTGACAGGTGAGGTCACAGAACTAAAAAGAAGCCAGAGTGGGACATAAAAAAAGATTGACAGTGATGAAGACAGTTACAGTAAGGAGGTTAGGGAAGTTTTTAATAGGCAGGGTATCTATATCCTGTTATATCACTCAAGCCTACTGGGACGACAGTTTCATGAAGTGATCTGAGTGGAGAGAAAGAGTTTTGAAACTCAGGAGAATACAATTTTGCTGTCAACAGAAATAGACATCAGAGACATGACACAGGAGGTGGCCAAACAATTGCGACAGAGTAAACATACACAAAAACACAAAATAATAAATAAAAAACTACAGGAAATCTAATGAATGCCAAGCGTTACATAGGGAATGTATTTTAACTTCAGCCTTTCGATTCTTAAACATTAAATACACAAAACAACCAATTATAGTATTATTGCCCATATCTTTGTGCATTTAACCAAATCATCTTTTGATGTTAAGGTTCAATTGTTTATTGTGTTAAGAACTGTAGGGCCCTGGATACCAATTATACAGACTAATTACATACATAAATTCAGCTGTCACTAATTAGAACATAAATATTTAAGTTATATATAGTTTGTTCCACTTGGTTGCCTGTCCTGTTTATATAAATCTACTTTACAACAGAGTGTAAATTTTAAACTCCCTTGAACCAGCTAATCAACTAAGTTCACTTAACTGCAGTTGTGAAAGATCAGGGCTGGACCTACATCTGCACAAAAGTTAGATCTCAGAAGCACAACTAAGCACCCTGTTTTAAAAATGATCCCATCAAATATAACTAAGGAGCAATAAAGAGTGAATACACATGTCAGAGATGATGGTACACTATTAACCCTGATGTTGTTTTAACCCAATTAAATTAAATTTGTGCTGCTGGTTTGTTTAAAAGCAGAAGCACAAAATCTTAGAGACAAAGATTTACATTAAAAATAAATGTCATTTCTGATACATTTCTTCTAATTATTACAGTATTTTTAAAATTATTTTTGGGTTAAGGTGACAAGAACATATTGGTTGAACTAGAAATTTTATGTTCAGTGAACTACAAAATTCAAACTGGCTGTTTAAAGAACTCAAAAATCTTTTGTACCTTCAACTTCAAATAACTTATTTGTTATTTGAAAGCAAAAGCAAAATTAACTTTTTAAGGGCAACAGGTTTCCATAACCTTATGTTGAATTAACTTGTCTGGGCTTACAGTGTACATTACATGACTCCCCAATGCTATCAAACTGAACAAAACTGTAATTGATAAATGTAACTGAAACAATATATAATCATTATAACACAATACCAAAAAATGACATCCCTCTACATTGCAAAAAATAATCTTTTTAATGAGTATTTTCAGTATTATCACTACTCCCAGTAAAAATGTTTAAACACACCTAAAACAATGATTGTACACAAGCAGCAAATTGTGACATTAAGACCTAAGTAATTCATATGAAATATATAACGAATATATCTTAAGGTATATATTGAATTAAATACATAAATACTAATTAAGAATTTTTTTGCAGTGTATATTTTTTACATAATTATATGTAACTGGCATTAGATAATTAACACAATCTTACCCTCTTCCTTCCATTATCTCTCTATTCTTTATCTGTAAACTTCTCTCGAAATGTTTCTACTTTACTGTTGGCAGTATTTCTGTTGTCAGTGTAACTTTCAGGTTCTATCAGATGGACAGTTTTGGCACAGCACACTCAGGTCTTTGCAGGTCAGACATCATGACTGTAACTATGCAAGACAACTCAAGAGACCCCAGAGTCTACAAAATCATACTCATACAAGCTTTAAAACAATCCTTAAACAAAAGCTAAAACATTTACACAAATGAAATTATACATAGATAACTGTGTGCTATAAGTAAATAAATAAATATTTGGTTAATAACAGCTGAAGTTTTCCTTTCTTCATACTGGAGGTTCTGAAATGTTATTTTACTTTATTCTCATAGTACATTTTATAGATTTTTTAACTGCAATTTAAATGCTAAACAACATTGCACGGCACATACTGTACTTTATATAGATATGCATATAAATTAATCATGAATATCTAAATATGCATATTTCATACAGTCTTTTCTTTTAATATCCAGGGAAAACTTACCCAAAACACTCATATTTGTAAAATACTCATTTTAAGTAAAGTTGTATTGCCTGAGGCATCTACAGAGATAAATAATCTAACATTCATGTCACAAACATGTTTTGTATTCTAATTGCTATTCTGAGTTTGTATACAAGTTGACAGATGATGAAACGATTATCATTGCTTATTCTCCCATTTTCACTTGTTTGGTTAAATAAACCAAGCTAGAGCAAAGAGGTGTTTGTGCAAAGACACGTAGAGACCATATTTGTTGATTTGCTTTGCTTGACATTAAATAATCAGCTTAAAGTGAACTTTAAAACTTGAGGAATCTTCATATTTGTGTCATTGGTACAGTCTGTGATAATCAGGTCATTGCAACTACTACTACAGCACCCAATGGAATACCCAATAAAATCCTGTTGTCCAATCAGATAAAGACATGAATGCCTGAGTCTTAAATACTTCAGGATGTTATATTCAGTGCGGATTGGCTAAATAATAATAATCCTTATTCTGTTTTACTAATGAGTCACATTAATCATTAGTGTGGTGATGCTTTAGAAGGTGACGGTTGGTCTTAATGAGACTGACTCTTATTGTAAGCAAGTTAAAGCTAAACTACAAAGGTTTTTTGGTCATTATAGTTTTGAGCATGACAAGGAGCAGAAGAGTCAAAAGATAGTTGGTGCTGGTTAATTTGAGTTTTCTCAAACAGCTGTAAGAGGTGTAGGGGGAAAGTCCGAGTTTAAGAAGGTGAAGCCTTGGAACTCCTCTTGACTTATGGCTGCCAGCACATCTGGGTCAGAGGGTGTGAGGGCAGAGGGGGCGGATGTGAAAAACTTATCAAAATTCTCTCCTTTTTTACCTCCCTGTGAGAACGACAAAGAAAACCAAACACATTAATTACTGTGTTAAGTCAATTTCTAGTTACTATCAGGTTAATTACGTGATTCCGTGTATATGTTTATCCTGTAGATGGTAAGGTATATTGTCAGTATGTCAGGTGGCAACCCTTTACCTCACAGTACCTTCACCTGTTTGATGCATGCACAAGCATTCAAACAACATAATACCTGCACAGATTATCATGGGTAATGTTGTGGTCAGGCGTACTTTGGTTCTGCTGTCTTTACAAGACAAAATAACTACAATTATGTACAACAGTATGAATGGACTCACACAATGTGCATGCATAATGAGGACCAGACAGAAAGCATTAATAATATATTTTAAGTAATATAGTAACCGGTTAAAATACAAAATAAGCAAGCATAAAAACATGTATACAGTGTTCACATAGCCATACACACAAGTTTATTTTACTATATTACTACGGACATTTCATAGATGTCTGTTATTTTCATACCAGGCTAATGACATTTCCTGTTTTGTACCCATCACACAAACTTACTGACATTATTACACAAAGTTAAATATCATGCACACACGCACGCATGTGATTCATAAGCATAATGATTTTTATATTGAGCTAATCATGCTTTCTATCCACTTCCCCTAACCCCACCTCTAAATCTAATCTTCACAGAAAACACTTGACATTTTAAAATTAAAATAAAAACACAATTTAGTATATAGTATAGTATATAAAGTATATATAAAGTAGTATATAAATTTAGTGTAGTGTTTTTAAAGCCATTTGGTTTATGAGAACACAGGAAGTACCCTCATAAAACCATATTTACATTTATATACACGTCATTATACACATTTGTAACCCACATATACCAGTACACACACACAAAGACACACACACAAAGACACACACACACAAACACACACACACAAAGACAGACACACAAAGACACACACACACACTGTGTTGTGATAGTTGAAACTAACACTTCTGGGTTTGAAGGGAGGCTGTATTTCCAATTTCTCTAGTCTGTCCCAGTCTATCCAGCGGAAAAATGGATGTTCTCTTATCTCTCTCTCGGCTTCTTGTCCACCACCCAAACGCTTAGCAGGGTTCTTGGTCAGGAGCTAGGACACAAACACAGAGTGAGAAAGAAATACTTGTGGTCTCATTTATTTTACTTTCATTTAGTAATTTAGTTTACTACTTGTAGTCTAATTTAAGTGTAATTATTTACAGGTGATGTGTCTTAAAGATGTGATGCTCTGTAAGCTAATTGTACTATATGCATCAGAGATGAAAGAACAGGAAGAAGATTACCCCTTTGCAGATGGCCACAGCCTCCCGAGAGAGACTCTTAGGATATGAAACGCTCTGTTCCATGATGGACTGAAACAGCTCCTCCTCATCTATGCCATCAAAAGGAGGCTGATGAAAAGAGAGCAAGACAGAGGGTGCGGGTGCCAGGAATAAAGATCTACTGAGAAAAGTACAGAATTAATGGATCATGGAAAATAAGGATGAAGAATTACCTGACCAGCCAGCATCTCATATAGCAGGACTCCATATGACCACCAGTCTACTGCTTTACCATATGGCTGATATGCCACAATCTGAAAATACAGTTTAAAAATTAGTTTGGTTTTCTTGTAAAGGCTTACCAAAATAGGCATCATTAAACATATTTCTGAATTTGAATTGATGCAGCCACCAGAATAGAGAATTGTAAATTGTATTTAATGAGGCAGAATCAAAATGCAATGAAATGAAATTCACAATAACTGCTAGAGGTGTAATTTTAAATAATAGATTTATGAATAATATACATTACATACAGACAACATATGGTGTATTTCCAAAAAAACATGATTTTGATAATCATCTTCTGAAATGAAAATATAAAATAGTATTAATACACAGATGTTTCATTTAATTTTACTAATATTATGAATAATCTTCTTCTAATTTTATGGATTGAAAAACACTTTATTTCCCAGAATGCTCTAATGTACCCTGACGTCTTTAAATTGAGCTAAGCAATGTGCAGATTGCTTGCACATTGCTTGGCTCATTGTGCTGGTTGGAAGCACAAGGAAATCATACTAAAGATAATTACACAATAAATATGTGTGTATTTGTGTGTCAGCCGTGAGTGTGTCACAATGGAAAGCGAGTAAGAGAGATTAATTTCCTTGCCTGCAGGGACACATATTGCATCTTTTCATTATGACAGGGACACAAAGATCAATCAACTTTTTTTTTTTACATAACATGATCAATATAAGCCAGTTTAACTGCCGGCTTAATAAAGTACTGACGCATACTGGGCTTTGGCAGACCCTCATACTGTATACTGTAACCTTTCAATCACACACAAAACGTGTAGACAGTTTAACACATACATAATTTGAGCCAGATGTCCACCATGTAGACACTACAGTGAACCTAAATACAGCTACACAAATACTCACACACACAGAGATACGTAGATGTACATACACACAGACATGTGCTGACTGTGCACAATCACTGTGTTATAAATGTAAACACAGAGCCAAGGTCAGAATGAAAAGAAGATGAATGTGATGGGAGGAGCGGGATGTAAGAGAGCGAGAGAGAGGCAGAGAGAGGAGGAGGACAGGGAGGGTGGAAGAGAGAGAGGTAACGAAACATGCTAAATGATAACCATATTTAGTGTTATCAGTTTCACCTTAGTGTAAATTATACAACGCACTATTTTATTTGTACTACATATTTTTTTCATATATGGCCGTATATATTGCTGAAATTTACACTGCTTAAATTTTCCTGCAGCTCAGCTGCAAATCCTTTCACAATATGTATGTACAAACATTTGCATCTTAAAGTAGAGAGACAGAAAAACCTCAGGTGCGATGTAATCAGGTGTGCCACAAAAGGTCCGAGTGGTGTCCCCCTCTATCATGCCCTCTCTACACATCCCAAAGTCTGCTATCTTTATGTGTCCTTCACTGTCCAGCAAGACATTGTCCAGCTTTAGATCTCTTCAGATCAGAGAGAGAGAAAGGGAGAGCAAGAGAGGTGTTAAATGACTGTAACATATGGCTTGTGTAAGCACATACAGCACTCATCTGTGTCTGGTACCTGTATATAATGCCTTTGCTGTGCAGGAAGAACAGACCCACAGCTATCTCAGCAGCGTAGAACCTGGCAACACCAAAATCCCTCATTAACTTTATTAAACACACATTGTTCCTCTGCAGGGCAGAACAAGAAAATGATGCTGAACAAATGAATTGAGATAGGAGCTGAATCAATAAGGAAGCTGGGAAATAAGAGCGACAGAAGGCAGGATTGAGAAAACATGTTAAAGAAGAAATGTACACAACTCACGCTGCATGTGGTTCTTTAAATTTCCCGACAATCTGAATGTGAAACATGAGATCACCACCATTCACATATTCCATTACATAATACAGACGATCCTACAACACAGACATATAAAATCAATCATTAGCAGATATGCGACTTAACATTTACATTTACATTACATTATAATACTTACCACAATCATACATGAATTATCAATCAGTTCATTTGTTCACATGCTATACAAGTTTAACAACAATCACCAAATCGACAAATATTTGCACACACAGTAATGCCCTTTTTCACACAGAGTCCACACAGAAATGTAATGTATGAAAATACATGTAAAACACAGATTTACCGTATTTCACAAATATAAACATACATCACATACTTGTACATTCAATACACATCAATGCATATACACATATTTTCAGATGTTACAAAATTGCTGTTTCACGCATAGCAAATATATGACAAATATTTCTGCAATTTCCACATCACATCAAGTATGGACACTGTATATCTGATGGTAAAAGCAAAAAAAAAAAAAAGTTTCCTGCTTCCTATTTGCACCCGTACTTTATATTACAATTATTTATAATATAGATGTTTTAATTGTTATATGCCTTTGTAATTGTTTGGTTAAACTGATTTTTTTAGCCTGCGCTCTCAGCTCCATATAACACATTTCAAATCTGTTTTGATAAACCACAGATTCTCCACCAACAGCATGCATGAGAGATATTTATACTTATAGTATACAGTTCATACAAAACACGCGTGCGCGCGTACACACACACACACACTTAAACCTTGTGATGGCACAATGGGCTGAAAGCTGTGGACAGCACGTCAGTGTGATGAACATACAGTCTGATGTATGTATTCATCATCTACAGTCTTCACCGGGGTAATGTACAATCCCACTTTGTCTCGAGGGGGATCAAACTAGAACATTTGCTGTCAGTAAAATTTAAGCGCCTGATCACTTTTCCACTGAGCAACTGATGCCCAACACTCTGACTTGACAGAGTAAATCTACTTTACTTGATACAATGAGACACACATAACATACACAAGGAGATCATTACCAAACACACATACACACTGACTGCTTGTTACAATTTCACAAAAGAAAAAAAATCAAATGATTTGACATGAGTAATTCAAACCTTAAAAAGCCATTAAGGCCAGACATAAACACACACAAATCTTCTCTCCTCTCCTTTTAAATACTGCAGCTGCCAATGTATTTCATTAGGCTGATTGCCACTTTGCAGTGTGTGTCTGCTAAAGAGGTCTGACAATTAACACTGGCAAAAGTCATTTTTCAAAGCAAAACGAGGCGACTAACAGAGGCTCTCCAAATAACTGGTGATTGAATTGTAGATAAGTCATTAGCTTCAAAATGATTTATGATTGTGTCAGGGTGATAAAAGGTAATGTGATCAAGAAATCTTTTTTAATGAACAACCAAATGTCTTTACATTTGAAGTAAGCCATGAATCAATTATGTTGCATCAGGTTGTCAGTTCAGGACTCATAAAGCACTTCTAGTAGAGCAAAAAATGCCCCCTGACATTATCATACTATTAGATGTTTCCATTATTTTGTCCACCCATCATTCGTGTTGACATTAAATAAACTCCCTTAGATGAAATTAAAGAACAATCTGTTCTCATTATTTCTCTTTCTCCCAAGACTATTACGATCTTGTTAAGGGCACATAGCCAATTAATAAATTTAATCTTTTAGTCCCTAAGCTGAAGCATAGAGTCATTTAATGAGGTAAAGGCACAAAAACTGTGATGCTTTTACTGTTACAATGATTACACAGCCAATAAAACATCCGTACTGATGTTACAAAAGAAGGTGATTATATATTGGCCTGAGGTGAAGACATCTGTTCCATCACTACAGTACAAGTGACATTTCAACTTATATTTCATAATTTACAAATGGATGTATATGCATGACCTCATTTCCAGATCTCCACTCTCATATAATCACACATTTGCACCGGTCTATAGACACACACATGCACATGCACATGCACACACGCACACTGACCTCAGTCTGAAAGGCGCAGTAGAGAGAGGTCAAGAAGTGAGGTCGTCCCGTGAGGCCCAGCACTCTCCTCTCCACCATGGCGCTCTCTGTATCTTCATCCTGGAACAGCACATCTTTCTTCAACACTTTGACGGCAAACAGACGCTCGCTTCCCCGCTCCTCTGCCAATAAGACCTGTGGGAGGATGAGGAAATCTTGCATCAACACCTCCTGAACATTAATAATTAAGAGTTCATCATCTTCCATTCACATTCCTCTAGTAGAAACTCGATTAGGCAAACACAAAACGAGAAAAGGAAACATCATTTGACGCCGGTTTAACACACACAGACTTCATCCTGTGGAACATTAACCTGAATCAAACAACCTGAGCTCACTCTCTCTCTCTCTCTCACACACAGCACATTTATCCTCTATAATTTTTATTACTGTTATGCCTAAAGATTACTACTCATATTATTCATAATCACAAAAATATTTTGAATTAGATTAAATTAATCTAATATCTTTTATTTAAGTATTATAGAATATATACAGTATTTGTTTAATTTGTTTATTTGTTGTTGATAATTATAAACTCTGTTTTTAGAGTATAATACACTAAACATACTTTATTACAGTACAGATAGAAATGACAATATCAACAATAGTAGTAAGTAAAACACTAGGATTAACATTAGCATTAAAGGCAGGGTAGTTTTTATCCAGAAACATTTTTGTTAAGCTGGTTGAAAGTCTTTTCACATACTGATAGCAATCACTAAGTAAACTGTTCCCAATATATTTATATAAATATATTATCTGTGGTGAGTGCTGTACCACAAAATGCTAGGTTGCTATTGCTAGCCTCTCCAAAATTGTCCTACCCTACCTTTAAGTTAATAAGAATTTTAGGAAAATGTAAAATTGTCCTGAAACAAACAGCAACATGTTAATCCTAATGATATTAAATGTGCAGTACAGTATGAGATAAAATTTGACAGAGACATTCTTAACAGGCCTAATGTGATTCACTTACAATAATGCAGTATAAGAAAAGTATACATTAAACTGAAAACTTTTTCCTCACGTGAGCTGCTCTCTTCACATCTCCCTCACCATTTCTGCTCTGTGTAAATCTCTGGGTGCCAGGCTCTCTCTCTCTCTGCTTCTCTCTTTAATTTCATCCCTCGTTTTTATCCTTCCTTTAGCACGGCTCTGTGCCCCGGAGGATGTGCTGTCTACTGAGTATAACCCGGGCCTCTTATATAACCAAATAACTTGTACACGCGTGCAAGCGTACACACACGCATATGCACACCAGCTCTCATACAGACTCGCACATTCAAAGGTACGCATGAAATCTACCATTCAACCCCCTAAAATGACATCGGAATACCCACAGAGGCAAACAAAGATACCTCTGCAACACTCATCCAAAAACTAAATGAAATGCACATATGCTCTCATGTCATTATTCCTCAGGGATCAAACATCTCCGTCCTTCACTTGTGTGATTTGCACTGATGGATGACAACTGCAACTTAGCACACAGAGCACACAGAGAGGGATAATGCTTTGTTTGATCAATTTGCACTATAATATTCCGACATTCCCAGTCCTACCTTGATCATGTACTTGCTCTGCCCCGCAGGGCGTTCTTTTTTTACACATATTACAAATCCCACCTTATTTATCACATAACAGGATTATCACATATCTACATAGCTCCAGGTATTCAAGGTGAATGAGGCATGCAATCCACTGGACCTTGGTTTAAAATTCTGGATGCTACAGCTGCATTTTTTTGAACAGGGAAATCAGCCCTTCCTCTTTCAGCTGGGACCAGAAGGGCTTATGCTTTGCCCTGTTGTGGCAGCCCTGGAAGGAGTGAAACAAGGGGCAAGTTCTGTTCCAGGGACCATGTAACCTTGTTACTCCACTTTGTGACTACAAAGAATTTGAAAGTAGACATGCTTGATGTCTGAGAGTAGACAGTCTCATGTAGCCAGATTGTTGATGGCATAAAAATCAGCTCCACATTGATGTGTTTTTAGATGCCTGTTTAGACAGCAAAAGACTTTGATGTGACTCAGCTGGAAAAATGTATTATTAGTTCCTCCTCCAAAACACGCTTTGTACCAACCTGGTACCTTATAAACACGCTTTCGTAAATAAATCTGTGTGATGCAATATACAACAGACGGTCAGTAAGATATAAAAAGTAGCACTGGTATGTTGTCAGGACAATGTGGAAACAGTTTACACAAAAAAATACTTGACCATATTTTAGTTTTTTAACAAATCAGTGTATTTTCAAATAACCTAAATGGAAAAAAATATAAAGATAATATAAATATTCTGTATATAGATTTATACAGTACCTTGCCAAAACTACCTTTGCCCAGAACCATGATGAAGTTGAAATCGTGAAGTCCGATTCGGCCTTTTCCTGTGTGCAGTGTACTGGGAGTCTGACTCAGAGAGGACGAGGTTACAGTATTAACAGGTGCCGTCAAAGAAGCAGTAACAGGAGGAATGGAGGGAACAAGAACTTCTTCTGGCACCTACAGAGAGAGAGAGAGAGAGAGAGAGAGCTATAGAATAGCTTGACTACCTACAACTATACTGCCCTCCTGTGGATGTTATGAAAGTAACAAATACTGCACTCTCTGAAGAAGGCTTGGAGCGTCTACTTTTGTTGCTGCAGTGTGTTAGCATGTGTGTTATCAGAGAAGACATGGTAATTTAGCTGGGCTATGTGTTTATTTGCAGGCCTGATATGGGTGCCACTGACTTCCTGCAGCTCTCTCCTAAACACTGCATGTGTCACTTGTCATTTAGCCGACACTTTAATCTTAAGTGACTTCCAGCACATTTATTACAGGCACAATCCCCCTGGAGCAACCCGGGGTAAAATGACCTGCTCAAGGGCACAATGGTGATACAGTTCATGGATTGACACATTATGAAGTTTGTAACTTTTCAGTTACTGGCCCAGATGTTTAACCACTAGCCTTCACCACCATATGGTGGTGATAGCAAACATAAGGCTTATGATAGCAAATGTGAGGCTTAGGTAAATAAAAAAATAAAATAATTTAGAAAAATAAATAATTACACTTGTTTTAATAAAAACACAAAGTGAGACAGTAAAAAAAGTGAGTAAAAAGGATAAAGGATAAATGCATGGATAAGACAGCGTATACCTGCAGATCTGGGTCAGGTACAGGGATGTTATAATACTCTCCCTCATCCTGGTTGAGAAGTTTAAACCAGCCGCTGACGGAGCGTCTGAATATTTCACTAACGCCAAATGACAGAGCACCCATGAAGTCATTTCGTGAGGTTCGATCCCAGTCCCAGACCTCCACAGACAAACGTCTGTCCCACTGCCTCCCGCGCACTGAACTACAGACACACAAGAGAATAGAACAAAAAACATAAAAACTGCCTAGCAACCACACAGCAGGGTGCTAAAAAACACTCAGAACAACTTGGAAAGTGCCTAGCAACACACTAGTAACCCACTACACTCCTACATCGCCAACAGAAGGCAAAAATCGAGTTATATTTTCACTGTTGTTTTCACAGTTTATGCAATTTATCCATACACAGATATAAACAAACATACATGCACATAAATACTTACAAAGTGAAGCTCTCATTCCAGATGGGGTTGAGCGTAGAACGGATAGTTTTGGTTTTCTGTTTGCTCTGGCTCTTTGGATCAGGAATGAGTTTGAGCTTCACGTAAGGGTCCGACAGGCCATTAGGGTCCATGGGGATCAGATTACATGCTTCATGTACTAAAACATAGATTACATATTTAGAATTAAATGTTTATACTGTCTTTGCATGCTAAGGAAGGAATTACAGGTTACTATACTGATATATCCTAAAAAATTCTTGTTACTTGTAAATAATGTTACTAATACTTATATTTATAATATATACTAAAGTTATTTGTTAATATTTTTCTGCAAGAGATGGCCTCAGAGCTAACACACACACACATATACAGAAAGCCACAAAACTCTAATTCTGATTTAATGGGCTCTTTAAATGAACTTGTCGGTAAGACCTGCAGCTGGTTCTCATTAAAACAACAGCACTGCATTTTAAACGTTCACATTCTCCATACAGCATTAGTAGTCCGCTCACTGCTCATTAGTCTCTCTACAGTGGCGCTGATCTGAGGGCCACATGCTCAGTTAAGTTGACACAGTGCGGCTAATGCATTGTAATACAGCAGCTTGTGTGTTTATAATTAGCCTTATCCTTGTGAACTGATGATGCTGTATACACACATTTCCCTCTGCTGGAGGGAAGCTTAACCGTTCCACACCGCTCACACTTTTTTTAAACAGTAAATGTTCTTTCTTTTTTGGTGAGCTAAAGAGCCGATTCTTCCTCAGGGTATGAATAGTAGCCCTTTAATGAACATTATTTGTAAAGTCTAATAGCATTCAACAGCTTTTGGACCTGCTGTTGTGCTCACCTGTAACATATATATCCTCTTTCTCTCCACGCACGGTCAGGCGAATGCGCCCTCGTTTCTCAGTGTGGTCCTGTCCGCAGAGGCTGGGGACGCTGTTCTCACAGCGCTTGTGTACGTTCATGTCACAACCTCTCACACACAAATGAGAGAAAGAGAGAGTGTGTGGTTGATAAACAAAAGAAAGTGTAAAGTTTTACTCTGGTGCCTGTCCAAAAGCAAGTCATTAATGGTAACAGCCGTAGCAATACATTGTTCCTTATGGCACAACATGCTGAAGCAACGTGCTGCCAGGCATCACAGTTGGCTTTATTATTTTCTGGGAGTGCGGCGTGTCATGCTAATTATATTAGATGCTATGGTTGTTATGACATGGATTAAAGCATAGTTAAAGGGAATTAATTCAATCCCCATTCAGCATGAGATATCTAGTAAAAGCCTGAAATAAAACAGCATTGCTCTGCACTGATACCATTACATATAATTACATTAACTATGTGTTAATTTGTAACAGTCATTCTGATGATTGTTATGTAAATTAACATTACAATATTAAATCTAGGAATTACTACTGTACAGGTACTGATACTGAAACAAACTATTCAAACTATTTGAAACAAATGCTATTTTATTTACTTTAATGTTCGATTTTCTTTCTTATGTGTAACATAAAAGAGGAAGCTTTTCTATACAAAGGAAATGGATGGGGATTAGACAAGTGAGGTCCCTATTTATGTCTATTTTACAGAAAAGAAGCAGTTTGTAAATTCTTTTTAATATAAAATTGGAAGAAAAAAATGTCAGGTTTGAAAGAACATGAGGGTGAGAACATTTTTAATTTGGGGCAAACTATCCCTTTAATTAATATTATGCAAAGTTAAATGGGTGGAGCTCACAGCAGTGAGGTAAGCAGCCATTTAAATATCCTTGCATTGTGATTGGCAGAATTACAGGAGAAATAAACAGACTCACTGGCACATTTCATGCCCTGATGTATGAGGCCGTAAAGGAGAGACCCACAGTGATCACAGAAGGTGGGACTGGAGTATGTATGTATTTTAAACTTGTGTTTGCTCTTGAGATCCTAGAGAGAGAGAGAGAAATATTGTATAATTTAATTATTGAATCACTTAGACTGCCAGCAATAGCACTTCTCTGAGATTTCATATTTAACAAAGTGAGCCATGAGTGTCCAATTTTTGGAAAAGGTTAGGACCGGGAGCAAGAGAATGAGATTTAAATTATGCGTCTGATGAGAAAATCACTCTTTTGCTCTATAAATAGAACAATCTGCTTTTATGCACAGACACACCAGGCATATGCACAAATAATAAACATGCATACTCTTCTCTGTCTCTAGCTCTCTCTCTCACTCCCTCTCTCTCTTTCAGGGTCCAGAATAAAAAAAAACTTCATTTTGGAGTGACTTTTTCACTGGGAGCCAATTAGCTCAGGCTATTTTGAGGATGAATGGTGAATGAATATATGAGTTCAGCTCAGCTGTGAAAACTGAATCCTGCTAAATGCCTAAACCCTCATTCTCTCTCTCTCTCTCTCTCTCTCTCTCTCTCTCTCTCTGTGCATGCTAGCTGCTCCTTTTCTTTATCCTCTGACAATCTTCTTTATCTTTTTTCCCCCTCTGTCTCACAGTCTCATCTGCCTCTCACACGGGCATCACTATACAGAGTAACACATACACAGCTGTACACAATATTTCCTCCTTTACCTCATTTTACATCATGTTTATTTAGCTGCTTATGAAACAAAATCTAGCACAATAAAGTTTTGTATGCGCTACTGAGGAGAGAGAGAGAGAAGGTGAAATATAGATGATGTGTTACAACAAAGCCCATTTTCCCCTTTACACTTGTTCTCACACTCACTCTGTACTATGGGACCATCAGTAGCAGTGTAACACCATCACACCACTTTCCTGCATGTTCCATCAGGGTATGAATAGAGGGAGAGGAAATTGATATTCTTTTTCCTTTAAAAGGCATTTCTCTTTTAAAGAAGGAAGAAACGCAACAAAAAAGCAATAAAAGGAAAGTCAGGAAAAGGAAATGATCATATGGGGCCGCAAGAGCTAATCCTGTGTGGCTTACTCAGCCAAAATATAAATGGCTTGCCAGGCAAAAATGAGAAAACAGGAAAGGATGGATAATGAAAGATACAGGAGATTGGGAGATAAAATATGAAGATCATAGAGAATAAAATGTGAGAAGAAAAGAGAAACTACATGTGATCAATATGTGAGGAAAAGAAAAATAAATGGAATGAGAAATATTAATGGAAACAGAATGAATGTAATTGTCTGCTAAAAGGCTAGAATCACATCCACACAAACACAAAGACAGCCACACACACATGGTACAAACTGTACATACCTCTGCTTTAGGTGCTGTCACTGCTCCAGGACAAGTAAATGTAACAAACTCATGACAGCGTTTGTGCACCACAAAACTGCAGACTGACAGAGAAACATACCATATTTGTTCAAACAATTGTGTTGCTACATGGACAACATTTTATGTACCTCAGGACAAAGGCAAAAGGGAAACACTTCTTTTTAGGTTAAGGCTTTATAATGAATTTAGGAACAACATAATTTCTACAAATGCATTACAAATCATTGATATGCAAGCATGCAATACCTGCCAAAAAATAAGCCATGGTTTAAAACACACTATACACGCTTATTAAATTATTATATTAAAACATTAAATTATTATAATTTATTATTCAGTACATTTTTACATTACATTTAATTAAATTACATAAATTATAAATCTTGTTTATGTGAGGCTACAACAGACAATTAATGTTACTGTACTTCTTTTACACAGCCCATGAAAGGAAAGGTTCAAGAGAAATCAGGATGAAAATCAGAGAAACTGGAATCATCACACACTGCTGTAAACCTGAAGAGTGTTTTGCTGAGGCAATTCTATGAAACTCAGAGTTGTGCTGTTTTTTTGACACCAACATGACAAGGCAAGTGACATTAGTAAAACTATTACAGTATAAAATATAAACTCAATACACCTTGTAGCAATGTAACATACTCCCTTCCTTTATATTTCTAATCTGTTTTTGCTGTATCATGGCAAAAGTAATGTTTAAATGTTTTAATTAAAATATAAGAATAATTGTGCTCAATTTAATGATATTTTTAAATTAAACATTTATGAGTAAATATAGATCTGTATTAGTCTTACTACATAGCATTGCATGACAGTCACTCTTTATGTATGCTGTTATGACTTCACATCACAATTTTAATGAGTACTTTGTTCTCAAATCTATCATCAAGAACTGATACTCAAATTAAGCTCATTACCTTGACACTGGAATCCCTGCTTTCCAATTCCCCTGTAAAACAGAAACAATAGCTCTCATCATGTTATCTAATTATACTGCTATTACAAATTCAGATGCATTGTCAGATATATATATATATATAAGATATTTGTAAAAATGAGAGAGGAGAGCTATACAGTGTATGTGTCTAACCACAGAGGACAAGAGTAGACATAAGCTGTAGAGTCTGTGACAAATGAGGTAATATTACAAAATTCTTATATGACAGGCCATTTAAGTGTTCTTCAGTCCCGTAATAACAGCTTTCTGTGCTTCTGAGCTCTTTGCTATGCAAAACACAACTTAGCATAAACCCCACAAGTGCTAAAACAAGATGCTTTTACACCCAATACTTTAGATATGATCCGCTCTAAAATGCATTTGAAAGTATGTACGGCTTTTTATGAGTGTCCTTCAGAGGAGTGTGTGATCATACTGTATACTCAGAAACACAGGCAGAAAGCCAGTGAGAGGCTGTAGTAATTAACCTGAAGAAGCTATTAAATTTGCATTTAGAACAGTTTTAATTTTCATATATGGTGAGCATAAAACCTTTGACAGATGGAAGCTCGGGAATCCACTGGTAAAGAAAATGAAAACAGCTTGGAAACTTTAAACTAATCTACAAAAGATAATAAAGAATTTTAACACATATTACTACTTTACGGCCACAAATGTTTTGTAAAAAAAACAAATGTGAAAAGTAGGATAATGTAAGGTCAGCCGGTCAGTGTCCCAAAATGTACCATGCAGGATGACATACAGTAAGACCCCTGTGCTTGGCATCTTTTAGAGAATACTTTGCAATAATGATCAGATGACTGCATATTATCCTTTACATATTTAATGTAGCTTTTCTTGTGTTCTAATTTATAGTAAACTGTTAACAGGATTTAACAGTGTTTTATGACGGGGAATCTGGCGCCCTTACGGCACTGAGATGACTGTGACTGTAGCTGAATTCACTCCATGTCTATTACTGATTTAAATATATATATATATATATATATATATATATATATATATATATATATGATATTATACAATATGTTGATTATTATGAAGTCAATTCTGTAAGACTATTTTACAATTCTTTGGAAATGCTGTGCTTCAATAGACATACTAATAAAGCTTAACAGAATGAAAGGAGAGGGAATTAATTTGAATTGAAAAGATAGAATGAGAAACAGACTCATCTATCAGTAGCTTTCTGAGTTGTGCTAATGAAGGGGAGCTATAGGAGTGAGTGATCCGTGGGCCATATGGCTGCATGGCCGCTGTTCCATGCGGGTTCTGTGAAGCATGTGGTTAAATGGTAGCTCAAACAGAGAGGGCTGCATAATTTAAGAAGCCCCTAAAGGCACAAGTGTTACAAGGCATGCTGGAAACTGTGAGAACAAGCACAGTTGTGTAACACGTGGAACGGTGTTCTTCTGTAGAACATGTGTGCTCATTGTTAATGCTTACTTCTACCATTCCACACATGTAATGTGTTAAATGTTACATAATAACATGTTACACAATATTTCCTTGAAAGATGCAGTATTCAAATTTGGAGGTATGCAGTCTTGGAAGGTGATTGCAGTACTGTAATCAGTACAAAAAAATATTTGTATATTTCAAATGTTTCACAAAATGTTCTTTGGAAGGAAAAAGGTTATTTAGACTATAAAAAGGTAAGAAAGAAATGGTTCTTTTACAAACTGAAAGGTTTAGTTTTTTAATATTAAGAGTGTATTTAATTTAATGCTAGAGCTACAGTTGTAAAGACTGCAGATTAAACTGGTGTAGTACGTATATAGGGACAAGTATAAAGTATAAAGGACAAGATAAGGTCAGCACAGCATTGAGTGCATTGTGAATCACAATATTAATAATCTAATTTAAAAACCAATCAATACACAAATGCACTGCAGTGCTCAGGCTGATGTATCTGGCTACAACAAAATAATGAGTTCAGTGTTAAGTCACTGATGTGGCCAGCAGAGTGGTAAAGGAGTGCAGTACCAGATAAAGTCTGTGCAATGGCTGCAAAAGGTGGGCTGCTTGAAGAACCGGGCAGTGAACTGGTGGTCCTTCACTTCAACGACCCTCTTGTGTTTAAGTGCTCCCTTCCTCTGGAAGACTGGGAGTCTGGGGGGAGGAGAAAGAGGAGAGGGCAGAGGGGAGGAGGTGGGAGATGGGGAGGACAGGGCCAGGGGAGAGAGGGATGGAGATGGAGAGACTGGTGTAGACATACTACTAGATGTAGAGAGACACGGAGATACAAACAGGGATGTATAAAGGGAGTAAAAAATAGGTAGAAATGCTGATGAAACACAGAATAAGCACAGAAGGTCGAGATGTGGAATTCAGTTAGGAGGGATGGCAGTTTAGTTGATGTTGAGGCAAAATGGAAGAGATTCCCAGGAGGAGGGTAAGAAACAGGGAGGGAAATAGAGGTTAATACACATTCTAAGAGAAACTTCCATAGGGACTTGAAAATGCACAGCGATTAGTGTGTGTTTTGCCCTACTTCAAACACACACACACCAACCACCAACCAGATAATCAAACAGATCTCCACCACCTGTACATCTACCTTTCTGCACTTGCACATCTATTTGTCTGTCTGTCTATCTATCTATCTATCTGTCTGTCTGTCTATCTATCTGTCTGTCTGTCTGTCTGTCTGTCTGCCTGCCTTAATTTAAGTAAACATGCTATAGAAAATCAACAAAATGTATAAACACTCTTTAATAATTATATACAAAAAGAACAGTGCTGTTGTTGGCTGATTTGGGTCAGTGCTCTGCTTTAGGATTGATTACACTCACAATACAAGAGAATATATTAATATGAAATAACTGACACATGCAAGCAAATCAAACAACAGGAGATGCTACTGAAGAAATTCTCATTAATTAAAAAGGAGATCAACAGAGCTGGAGATGGAATAAAGAAAACACATAATTTAGAACATTCAACAATAACAAAGAATAAATCTTGTAACAAGAAATCACAAACAAGAAAACAAGAAAGAACGAAATAATAAATAAACACAAATAAGAAGTACCTGTGTATATAACAGTATGGCTGCGATTTGTTGATGGTGGCTCACTCCTCTTCCTCACCTGTCGCCTCCTCACCCTTCTTTTCAAGTCTCTTGTTAGTTTATACAAATCAATCCTTAACTTGCGAAAAAGTTAGGAAAAAAGACAAATCGCACAGATCTACATGAGAAGAAAATATCTGCAAAAAAATAATCAAAGCCCAAAAAAGAAAAAAATGAAAGAAAGGATGATACAGCAGCTTTCCAGGAAATACAGAAGATGCAGGACGTTGTGAACAGCTGTATATTCCTTCATCCAATAGAGGGGGTGAGGAGAAAGGCGGTTTTCACTTTCCAAGATTGATTTTGTTTTCACCGACAGAAAGAGGGGATGGGGTGAAGTGAGAGAGAGAGAGAGAGAGAGAGAGAGAGAGAGAGAGAGAGAGAGAGAGAGAGAGAGAGAGAGAGGAGGGAGTAGCTGAAGAGAAACAGGCAGCAATTCATTTCTGAAATCTGGGTTATCCCTTCTCTAGAGATTGAAAGAGAGACAGATGATGGGAGGGAAAGAGGACAGAAAGAGAAGGAGATGTTGGCCATCAACTCACTTGTCTTTGGTCAGCCAGCAACTCTGGTTTAGATGAGCATGTGGTGGAGAGCAAAACAATCTGATCAGTGATCAATAATCAGCCTCAGTCTGTAACTGTGACCATTTTGCTTTATTAAAGTAGTTGAACAGATGGGCGACTTGGCAGCCATTATTGTTTAGCCGTTGGCAGTTGGAGGCCTGCACAAGAGAAACTGAAGAGGAATAGGAAGTTCACTTTTCCTGAAAAAAGCTGCAGTGAAAGAAACAACAGTGACTCCCAATCAGGAGTATTTGCACCCAAGGAACCACTTAACCAGGTTCCAGGGGTGCAACAATATTCAAAACTGAACCGAAAAATGCAATACAACACCCACAGTATGTACCGGGGTACTCTCATAGCATACCTAATGCCCCCTGCTGCCCAAGTCGGAGAGCTGGGTGAGGTCCTTAGAGGTCCGGGGTGGGCCGGTGGGAGGAGCTGGGTGAGGTCTAACCCTAACTCAACAATATTGTTGACCTCACTTTACATAATGTCACAAAACCAACATTTTCTTCCATGATGTTTGATTGAATAGTAATTAGTACAATACCTAATAAGAGCTGTGTTTCTTTCATTCATAAATCCCACTATATAAGCTTCTGATGGGGGAATTCCCCTGTACCCCAAAGTTAATGTTTTCAAGTATTATTATTATTGTTATGTTAAAAGTGCATCTGATGTTCTTTAGCATTGCTGGTGCCATGCAATGAACCCTGTCCCCACAGCAAACAGAACTGAACCAAACCGAACCGTGGCCTTGGTATATAGTTACACCCCTAACAGATTCCATGGCATACTTTTGATTTGGCTTTGTTAAACCTATAAAACAGGAAAATTGTCATTATAATAATTACTTCTAACTTAGATTCTTACAATATTTTTAGGGAAACAAGCTAAATCATAAGTTTTGTAAATGTTGAGTTGAAGGAAAGCAAAGCAAATCAAAGGTTTATTTTTACTGACACCACTGCCAAAGTGAATTTTGCAGTCAGCAGCACGCTCTATGTAAAATAAAACAGCTTTAATTAGGCTACTAATATCACTGGATTTATCATCATGTCAGCGAAAATGATTTTAAACCTAAGTTTAACAAAACTTAAACTGTATGTGTAAAACTTTAATGAGGGAAAAACAACAAAAGTTTTAACAAAAACTTTAGGAAACACTGACAGAGTTTTATGTAGTGCCTAATGCTTGCTAACCTACTCACACAGGTGGCTATCTGCAGTGCTCACAACTGCATTTGAAACCAGGTCACAGCTTGTGGGAGAGAGAGAAGAGGTGCACGAGATGGCCATCATACACTGACATTAAGAAAGGGAGGAAGACCAGAGGAAGAAAGAACAGCGAGGGGTCCAGCCACGGTGATGTTATATTGAACAGCCCAGGTTAAAAGTGTTAAACAGTGTACAGGACATAACACTAACCCACTAACATCCAGATAGCACGAAAGAGAGAGAAAGAGAGAGAGAGAGTCCAGAAGGTGATGGAAAGGGAGGGAGAGGAGGAAAGGAAGAGGGAGGGAACAAGAGAGGGAGTAAAAGGTTGAAGGTCTAATTATGTAAAATGTAGGTTATTAGTCTCCTGATGAGGACACTGTGAGAAAATTAATTAACAATTATAATTAGCAAGATTGTTAGAGAGCAAAATGGTGTCATTGGACAGGTGTGTCTATGGAGCCTTAGGTGTGTATGGGTATGTGTGTGTCGCTGTCATTGAAAGTGAGAGTGTGTAGGTCAGCATGTTTTATATCTTAATTTTAGACAGAGGCACATGCTGCTGCGATGATTTGAGAGCTTCCATGTCTAAGGCCTGCGGCATTAGATCAATGCCATCTTCATGTGCTTGGTCATGCTTTAACAGCGTCATAATGTAAAATATATATGGGCTTCAGTGTTCAATATAAAGTCAAGGGTCTGTACATTTATCTGTAGTAATCTGTACTGTCACACAGGCTGGTCAAATTCAGACACATAATAGTACAAGAAGTACAATGCAGTAGAGAGTGCTTGTGGGGTAATGAGAAACCTGCAGAAATGAAGAATCAAAGAAAAAATACAGCAAACAAATGACTTTGGTGATGGAAAAAAAGGCCAAAATCCTTTTCTTCTCTAAACACGTAAACAGCATGTTTGTGGGTGTAGCCTGTCACCGCAACAGGATTCAGCATCATGCTATAAATAAAGCTGCGAGACAAATTGCAGACATGCATCATGTTTAGCCTTTTCACACCTGTCTTTTTTTACAGAGGGTATGTTTCATCATGGTTTTGCTAGAACATTTAAAAAATAACACGTAATCAGAAAGATTTTTTTCTGATTTTTTACCTCATGCTTCAGAGGGGCTGACAGTGGGTAAAACTATAGGTTACTATTAGCTGGCTATGAAAACTGTAGCTCCCATCCTCATGCCTCTATGATACTGTACTGCCAATATATAATTTAAGGCCCCCAGGTGCCTCTTGAGCATCACACAGAGACTCGATACACTAATACATATCAAAAGAGCCCATCCGCATTTTCATGTGGTTGAGGTGCTATAATATCTGATGGACATGTTGTCCTGGGTGGTTGATAGGGTGTTTCTAGCCTGTTGGTGGTTGTTAGGGCATTGCTAGGGCTTTGATAGTGTGTGCTGTGTAGGGTATTACTAGGCAGCTGCTAGAGCATTACCAAATTGATGAAATAAACAGGATAATAATAGTCTAGACTAATAAATATGTGTAAAAATATCTCTTTTTTGCATTTCATTTGGGATTTTGGTGGAGTGGTCATGCTGTGAACACATGGAGGAATATTTCACAGTGCTATCTCCTCCTTGCTTTACAACACCCCACTCCTGCTCGTAAAAATGAACTATGGGAATGCTGAGTGAAAATACATTACCAGCATAAAGCAGTCTACCACACCCGCAGCACTCTGGGAACACACCTCTGTCTCAGAGAACAATAGAAAGAGACTGTTTTGTTGCTGATTATTTGCTAAAAAGAGGTACTGTGATAAAAACAAGCAATAGCCATTGACTATCTGGAGGTTTGTTAGTGAGAAAGGAAGGATAGTTCAGAGTTTATGACATCCACAACTCAGACACCTTTAGAATACACATAAAAAGTCCATTACCTCTTTGGGACCATAATGACTGCTATATGCATACAAGATCTGTGACAGAAATGTTGTCACTGTCGCAGTACAAATGCCTCAACACACACGCTAAATACAGACATTTTAGGGGCATTATCATTTAAGAGTCCAATCCAAAACCAATAACAGAGATAATTAAAGTCTATCTGTAATTCAAGAACCTGGATAATAACAGAACAACCCTCACACATTAACATTTTTATACGCCAATATTTCCAGTTCTGCTGACTGAACCTTTTTTGAACTGCATAAGACTTCCATTTTAGCTCAATCATTTCAGGGCTAATTTCTCTTGCTTTGCTGATAAAGTTTGAGGCAGTTTAAATCCAGAGAGCATTGATGACAGAGGCACTTCTGCTTCAGGCACAAAGGCAGTGTTAAACTTGAAGCATGGCAGTCTGTTTCACAAAGAGCACTGCATTCATTAAATGATCAGTGAGTCACTAACTCCTCCTGTGTGACTGTGTGATTGATGACAGATATGGCAATGGTGAGACTGTCTAAATGAGTCTGAGGAACGGCAGGATGGTATTAATAACTTGCATTTTCACAGGATTTCCATTAAGCTTCTTTCCGATTTCCAGTGATTCTCATCTGGAATTTTTTGCATCAATACTTAAAATAAAATCTAAGAAGCCAATTTTTGCGGATCTGAGGATCTGTTGATTTGTAGATCTATAAAAGATATTAAAGAAGCCATATTTTACACTTTGGCGGCATTTAATTTTTTTCTTGGAAAAAAAATTAAAGGTTGATGGAGATTAATGTTATTGTTACATTATTTTTTTCACCCCTTGCTCTGATTCTTAGAACTTGACAGGCTACTGCATGTGTAGACTCTGTAAACACTTCTGTTACGACTTTTGGCTAAATTCTGTGTACCAATGTACACAATTTGTGTACCAGTGTGCACACAATGCACCTGATGTTTATAATGGGGCTCTTTTATTACTCTTTTTTATTACCTCTTATTTTAAAAAGCCCATTTTTATTTCAAAACCTTGTTTCCATGCCATGTTCCCCTTAATTTAGATAATTTCAGATTTACTTTATGCAATGTCTGCATATGAATTATGACTAATAAAGCTAATATGACTAATAAGCATCAAATACAGCCAATTTGTTTACTTTTACTAAACCCAGAAAGACAAACAAGAGCATTTAGACGCCCCACAGCTTTCTTTATTTCCAGCTCGCTGATCTTAACTGCTTGGTGGATTCATTGGGAATTCACATCCAGATACTGATGAAATTCGTCCATCCCAGTTGAGTGCACAGTCTGGCCAACTAATCACTATAATTAGCTTAATTACTCAATTAGCTACTCAGGTATAACAAGTTCCCACATCCAGTACCTCTCCAGAATTCAGATAAATGAAGGTCAAGAGAGTAAATATCCATCCGTTTCAACAGTACTAAAACCACAAGCTCCTCTGATGTGTTGTAACATTTAGAACTATCACAGAAACTCAAATGAATTTCTGTTTTGAGTAACAAGGATCAATTTGTTTGAAAGAAAACGGCACTGAACCAGCAGCTATATGGTCAGATACCATAAAATGCATAACAAATCGTTGTTTTATCATTTAAATTATATTCTGTGAGACTGATGTTCAACCACATATTTCTGGTTTTCAGAGTTTTGTAAACAACAGCTTATGATACATTCATTTACTGAAAGACTGTAAAGGTAGATATAGAGGATCTGAACATCAAAGCATCTCTTCCTCTACTGTAAAAAGAGAGTTTATACTGACCACACGCCATCAGCTTATTAGTCTTGACATTGCCCTAATGAAGAGGAAAATTCTGCATCTATACAATCCCCCATCCTTTACACACCACTTCTCTCTTCCTCTCCTTTCTCTCTGTCTCTCTGTTTTCAAGACCAGCATCTGACCAATTACCTGAATCTATTACGGTAAAATGAAAACATCCAAATTTGCTTCTGCCTGATCTTGCTTCTCCAACTTCCAAATTAAATTAGACACAAATTACATTTCAGAAATGTTGCTTGTGGAAACCAGATGACACCAGCAGTTGTTGTGCTTTCCCACAGAACTATATTCAAATGCTCCATCTCATAATGACCATGATTTAAATTAAACAAAGGTCTCTTATTTACATTTTGTGTGTATTAGATTTAAAAACCATGAACTAAGAGCTTTTTTAAAGATACACGCAATGAACACAGTTGCAGAGAATCGCATGGCTTTTGAATGAACAAAACTAATCACCTCTGCAACGTGCAGCAATCACTTACAATGGTTTTATTAATAAAAGAAGCAAAGTCCTGCAAGACAAACTGATTAATGCTAATGTCAATAATTATAAGGGACAAGCTCTGTGGCAGTATGCCCCCATGAATTCTGGGAAATGTCTTGCTCGTCCCCAGTGCGCTAATGGGCAGGGAGGAAAGTATTAGATGAAGAAGCAAACTTCTAACATGATTTGCTTTGTGGATAAAAAAAGATGAAAAGACATTGAGGTGCTCTCCATTTTTTTCTTTCCCGTGTTCTTTTTTTATTGAGAGATCAAGTCTCTGTGCTGTGCAGCCTGCGGCACGCTGGGCTAATGATGAAAGAGAGAACACTGCAGCTTCTATCATGTGCAGGATGTGTGAAAGTACATAAAGTGTGTGTGGTCCTGGTATTCACTACATCATGGGGACCAATGTCCCTAGTAGTAACACCAGTATTTGACCTTGTAGGTATATTTTTAGGAAACAAGCTTTTACAAACTTATACATAATACTGAATAATCTTCATTCTGTGATTGTTCCCTGTGATTTTTAGGTTTAGGGGTAGGGTTAGTGTAGGGGGATAGAATATACAGTTTGTACAGTATAAAAAACAATATGTAGATGGAATGTCCCCATAAAACATGAAAACCCAATGCATGTGAGTGAACTGTAAATCCAGCCCATCTTCCTGCTACTTACAATTCCTTAATTTCTCCCTCTCTCCTTCATAAAAACACGCAGTGCTAATCTGAGCATTGGTGTTATAGTGAGAGGATAAGTAAAGACTGGCTTTCCGCTGGGCTGCGGCAAAACCCTTCATACTCACGTGGCTTTGGAGTGACATAAATGCAGCTTGGTGTTGATTGATGTGCAGACATCAGCACACCACAGAGATGGATCATCTACACTCCTGTGATGAGGCTAAAAGTGATTCACCACCACACCGATAATACTAGATATACAACCTGCAGGCTCACACACACAGCATATGCATAAAACACAAGATATCGGCCAACCTCTTTCCCAACACAGCACACACTTCCAGGATAAGTACAGACAGGGAGAATAAGGGCTGAATTCCAAAATCAAAGGTCAGATGTCATTATTTGTTTATGATGTGATTCCATTTCATCAATACAAAAGAAAAAGAACAATCTACATCTTGGGTTCTGGCCTGGTTGGCATGACACCAAATCAATCAATCCACCATAATAAGATGAATTACAAACAGAAAGACACTAAGAAGTATGAACATTTAAATAGACTATTACTTATTGTTTTACAGTGAATCATTGTCATTGATATTTTGCATAATTGAGTTTGAATGTTTGTGCATGTCTGATTAACTTAGGAGAGGGAGACTGTAGCTTTAGTGAGAAAAAATGGCCAAGAATATGCATGCTTGTACAGAGATGATATCTTATATAAGGTCAGATCTGGTCATCAAAGATCAAAGCTCCAATCACACTGCTTAAGAGGAGAGAAAAGGAGGCGAAGAGAAAAGCCTACCAAGAAACTGGGAAAAGTTCTAATTCACTTCTTCATTCCCCCTGCAGGGATGTGCAGAAGACACACATATTCTGACATGCATAAATACACCTAAACAACCATTTCCATATAGACACACAAATACAGTAATAAGCAAAGGCCAGCAGGCAATAAGTATTTTAAAGAGAGTATTCTTTATGAAGCAATTCTTTCTAGTGACCCCTTCAAACCCTTTTCCAGAACATGATGTCATAACCAAACAATCCCTGACTGGTGGATGGATCCAGTCTGGACTGTACAGTACAAAGGCCATAAACATTCCCAACTATGCATACCTGTCAAACACATACTTGCATTGCACTTGGTTACAGTGGAGCCAACACAATGTCACGTCAGATGAAAATACATTTTTCAAACAATACAATACATTGACTTTAAAAAGTGAAACAATATTTCTGTTTTCTGTATTTTGAATGATGAGATGGAATTGTATGATTATGGCTGTGATGTGACATGGGGGACCCTGTTTAGATGAGTGTTTCACAAGAGAGAAATCACTAGGGAACAAGCTGAGGTACATGCTATCTAGCAGCAACACTAAAGTACATTTTCACCCATATATCAAACACTGTTGGTGTTCAGCTGCAGCTTGTGGAATAAGGGTAGGCTAAGTAAAGCATGCAGTGGTCTATCACAGGAGCTGACCTGCTTTCACACAAACACACATGCACACACACCCTGATCTCTGCTCAGCTGTGATCAAGTGAGGAGAGCAGCCCTTTCTTTCCATCGAGCTGTCTGTCAAGTAAAGCCTCACATCATAGTGCCTACAGCTACCTAGAGCTACTCTGAGTCTATCCTGAGGGAAAGAAAGAGAGCTAGAGAGAGAGAGAGAGCAACAGAGAGAGAGAGAAAGTTCCAGAACACCTGCAGAATTGGTGGTATCCAGTAGAAAAGATGCCCAGCCCTGCAGAGTATGTATGTGTGCTCTAAGTGAATAATGCAACATAACAGCCCAATAACTGAGAGAACAGTACACAGTAATCTGATAGATTTAGAGATCCAGGCATAGTATACAAAAAAACAAAACGTTAAGCAGGTTGTCCGAATACTCAGTAGTCATGATTGAGTGGCAAACAATACTTCATAACATACTTCATCTGCTGAGATTCTTTAGTATGCAACCAGAGGACTCCTTGCTATCCCATAATGCCACAAAAGCTGAGGAGCCATGAGATTTAAAATATGAAAAAATAAAAAAGACTTAGGCTGGCTGAAAAGCTAGGCTGACATGCTAAAATGCAAGTGCCAGAGGTACAGAGCTAGAAAGTTGTTCCTCATAATTAAATTATACTCGTTTTGTAAGCACAGGGTCGTAGGAAAATGCCAGCATAGCACTAGGAAATGTGTTGCAAAATGTGTTTACATACAATACAGTATTTTTGTCAATGAATTAAGTCCATACTACGAAAGTATAGGTATTCGGTTCCAATTACTCCGGTCTCAGCATATGGGAAAAACAGATTAATTTTTGTGCGTATGCAAGCATATATGTCTACACACTCTCACACTAAAACATCTACACAAGGACAGTATATGCAGTACAAGCCTCCATATAATGCATGTGGCTTTCTCTCTCTCACTTACTGAGTATAGCATCAAGCATTTGCCTAAATTTATTGCATCAGTCATTGGTCAAATGTAAAAGAACCTACAGCAATACCAGAAACAAATGATATACACACATACGGGACAAAATATATCAGTTTTGTGGTTGTGTCAGTGTAGAACGTGTAGGCCACACAGGATTTAAAGCAGCAGCTGACCAGCCCTTAACACAATATATATGATTTTAATTTCCCATCCAAATAATGACCATCACTGACAATTTTACCAACAATATTCAACCTCGTACTGTGTCTATCTCACAATGTGCACATTATGCTATCAGATTATATGATACAGTAGTAACAGAGGAGGGTGGGGGTGCATCCTTTGGTGACTGTATGTTTGGTAGTGGGAGTGACATATCTACTGCCTATATATATATATATATATATATATATATATATATATATATATATATATATATATATATACACCTCCAAACCAGCGTAAATTAGTATGTAAACACTTCAGGGGGCATTCACAGTGAAATGTGTTTAAAAGGGCTGACCTTTTTTATACACACCACGTATGGTGCAGGACATTAAAAAACAGTAATGGTTGAAGACATTTATCTAGCGCAAAGAAAAGATTAAATGGACACAGGAACGCTTTCCATGTGAACAGCCCCTTATATCTACATACATTATTCATTGGGTATCTGGTCAACCTACTAACAATGAGTTGTGTACAGTACAGCCCAGACTCTCAGTACAGTGTCATGGTCATCAGGTACAACTCTTCAGTCACATTTTTCAGTCATTTATCAATGACATAACTTTAATTGATCATCAATCAATTGATAGGAGCAGGAACACAGTAGCTACTGGTCTCTGTTTTTTTTCTTGTTTTGTTTTTTGCTGAGAGAACATACAGAGGGATGAACAGAGAGTTTAAAAATATCTAAAAAGGAAAATGTCAGAGGTACATTGTTTAAATTGCCTAATCAATGGTGCTGTGGAAACACGATTCTCAAAAGAATAATGACAAAATATGATAAGATTAGCCATAAGAGATGGATGGACGGATTGATGGATGGACAGAAACAATGCGGGAACAATAGAAGATGGACAAAGGAGAGAAAAATTATCTGAAATATATTTAGGTAGTATTAGAGTAAAGGTGAAAAAGATTCATTTTAAATTAAAGATGGGCAGAAAAATGGATGTACGGATGAATGAATGGATGGATGTACAAAAACAGATATTAGACTTGTTTCTTGTTTTTCTTCACAGGCACTAATGTTTTCACAGTCATATAGGAGGAATCAAAATTCAAAAATGTCTCCAGAGTCTAGAATTGCTACAAAGCTAAAACATTTAAAACTATTTCTACCACTTCCTCCAAGTATATCAAACTTAACTCATTTTATATATATATATACCTGTTTGTATATATATGTATATATTCGTTTGTACATATATATTATGTATAGATAAATGATATGATGGCAATGATAACTGAATACAATGTGCAATAAAATATCTAAGTCAATTCACAGTATAATATGATACATTCTCAAAAACATAGTATATAGAGATAATATTTCTTTTTGTTCTCAAGAAAAAGCTACATGGGAATTTAAAGTCCATTCTTTACATGCAGTCACAGAATTCTGTGTTAGCGCCTTCAGATTCAATAAGGGTCAATGACAGATCAAGTGTACCCATGGCACGCAATATTAATTCAATCATTCTACATCCATCTTCTTGGCCCCTGCTGTGCTTCTAATGCCGAGTGGGGTGGACTTTCCGCTGACGCACCCTTATTCACAGCATTGAAGCACACAGAAGCGCTGAGCAAAGGGGATTAAGCGGATGTGTGTGGTTCGGTTTACACAACACGCAATTCAATACCTGAGCTTGGTAGTTCTCAACTCATGCGACAATATGTGGGTTTTTAAAGTGTGTAAAAGCCCTAAATTGCATTGCAAATAATAGAGAACCTTACCCAGGTGGTCTTGTAAAAGGAACAATACATGAAAGGGAGACAAACATCACTTATTTCCACGTGAAGTGTTGTATTAAATAAAGGGCGGTCAATCTGTCTGTGACGACATGTACAAGCCCTCTGTGCTCCCCAGATTAAAAGTGTAATTGTCATTTCCTGTGGTGAGCAACTGCATCCAAAATGCTACAAAATCTACCGCATGTTTACTTTTCGCTAAACCGTTTGAAAGCTACATTCAACTACAACACGGGCAAATAAGCAGTGCCTGACGTCAAATAGATACTTGAAAACTAAATTTCTTTACGACTGACATTGATTATCTTGCCAAAATTAATTAAGTATAATGTTTAAGATGAAGCTGTCAGCTAAAAACTATTATTATTGTGTTTGTCCTTGACTCCTCATTATCATATGATAACGTTTGCACTGACAAGAGCCAGCAACTTGTGCTTTATTACATGCAACTATGCACTGGAAGTAGTCTTGACTTGATAATGCGCAATCAGTGACAATGGCAGTCTTATTTTAAACACTCAGTGTTAGAACTGAACAGAAACAGGGGCAGCTGTCTGTTCAAAATCTAATATGTAGTGATTAAGAAAAAATAAACAAGCAAGCATGATCCACGCAGGGTCCACCATTCATAATCATTAAAATACAGTTTTTTAATATTATGTAGCCATCTAGTGCCAATCATAAATATTGCAACCCATCATCATTTGATGAAAGACAAGTATTGCTTGTATGCAAAGAAGGACTGTCCCATTGAGCTGTACCGTGGATCTAGTTGTGATAATTTGATAACTTTGTTATCAAAAAATAACTCTGTAAAAATTGTCATCACATCTATAATCCCACTATTTAACATCAGACACAGCTAGTTTACCCTTTTGTTAAAAGACAACCACAGTGAAAGCAATAAACAGCATAAAAGAAAGGAAACCTGAAGGAAAAAGATACAGAAAAAATTGCTACATTTTTGTTTTATGTTCTTATTGTTTTTTTTAAGTGTCTCTTTAGAATATAATGTCATCTCTATTTGGTGTCAAAGTGACACCATGGCATTAAAGTTCTGATAGGGCTACTGATGAATGTCGGTTCTGATTGGCTGAAGCTTGCTGTAGAAATACAGGCAAGTAACACAGTTTAGTCTTGTTTACTCTGAGGTCAAATTTCAATTTTCCAGCAAGGCCTTGAAAGAGGAACCCAAACCAGTACTTATGACAGAACATCACTGCTGCCAAGTGCCAAGAAAGAAAAAAGCAAGAAGGGATTTTTGTATCTATGTGCATCATGTTGCCATGGAGACACTTTTCAGTCACTGGGGCAATTCTGATCATCTGAGCGTCTCCAAAACTGCTTTCAGATTGACTACAGATTAATTCAAAGTCATCTGTAAATAAACTGATTAGCCAGTTTGCACAACAGCAGTATTTGATGCTTGTAATCTCATGTTGTATGTGGACGATGCAAAAAATGTCTTTCTAGTTTGAGGGAGTGTATGTGTAAACATGACATCATTACTCACAGAAAATTCCAGAAATATTCTATCCACTGTTCTCATTGGAGGAGAGGAGCATGGAGGACATCATAATACTCAGCTCAGACCGAAGATGGAGCACGGCTGGAGTATCCACTGTGACAGTGGCAGAACATGTTGAACCATTCCCTGCTTTAACTGTTCTTTCTTTGCTGCTCTGGTCACCCTTGTGGACGTTTTCCTCATCTTGGTGCGGCGCATGTATGTGCATCACACTCCAGCTGCGCTTCACAGTAGAGCTCACACACACGCGCAGCAGCGAAGCCCCGTGTCATACCTCACTCTCAAGGCTGGAGAAATGTGCAGAACCACGGCGTGAGCACAGGCTCTTGGCTTTGAGTGGCAGGTGGGGGGAATAGAATCGCCGTGGCTGGGGCACAGACCGAAGTCTCTGGTACTGAAGCTTAGCACTGGCGGTGGCTGCCTGGGAGGAGCCTGATGCTCCCCCAGGGGAGAGCACAGGTGGAGGGGACATAGATGCAGAGGATGGAGGTGGAGGAATCGGCAGAGGAATCGGCATAGGTAAAGAGTTGGGAGCAGAAGGTACCTGTAATGAGGGCAGAAGTGGCTGGGGTGGGGAGGGTGATGGCTGGGATATGTGTTCTGAGAGCTGGGCTTGCTGGGAGCTTAGATTGGACTGGCTTCCAGATTTAGATTTATCAGGTTTAGGAGGTGGTTTGGGCCGAGAGCCTCCACTGAAACTGTGGCAGTGGGGAAGCAGATCCTCGTGACTGTGGGAGTGAGAACTGCTGGGTTTAGGGTGTATGTGAGGCCTACTGTGCCCATACTGTGTACATGTACATGATGCTGTGTCCTGCATTCTGTCTCGGGACCTGTGGCCTTTGGTCTTTGACCCACTGCGGCCATGCTTCTCACCCTTCATCTGTAATTTGTCCACTGACCAGTAACGCCGCGGGGGTGGAAGAGAAGTAGGAGGAGGTGGCCACTGTGACCCAAGTCCCCCACTTCCTCCTCCAGACCCCCAACCCACACCTGGACCTGAACCCCAAAAATCACCTCCTACACCCCACCCCTCAGCACGACACAAAATGGAGTCATCACGACTGTTGACACTTCCACCTTTTTCTCGAGCAGGGTATGTCCCAAAAAACCAGCCCCCACCCCCTATTCCACTAGTCCCACTCGTTCCATTTCCTTCCCAGTATCTCTCAAAATGGCCAAACTCTCCTGAAGAACCTTCATCAGAAAAGCTTTCCTCTGCCCTTATTCTGTCTCGCTCAGATTCTGATACTGCACCTCTTCCCCCTGCCCGTCGCACTCTCTCCCTCTCTTGTTCCCTCTCTCTCTCCTCTTCCTCATCCTCTTCCTCAGAGTCCCACTCATGGAAAGACAGCCCTTCTCTGGTGTTCACTCGTCCCCTTTCATAGTGGAGGAGAAGTGGCCTTCGCTCTCCTACTCTTCCTCTAGCCTCTCTTTCTACCCCACTACTCCTTCTTCTTTTAGATGAGGAGAGGAAAGTTTGTAAAGAGGTGGGTGGAGAAGGTCCAGAAGCTTCTGTGCCGCCTGCTTCTCCTCCACTAACCCAGAATTTGACTGATGAGGGGAGTTTGTTGATGTTGGGATAACGTTTGCTGGATGGCCGATGTCGTGAATGGGAGCTTTTAGGTCTCCTCTCTTTACCTCTACCTCCCCCACTCTCTTCCTCTCTTTCATCTCCCTCATCTTCACCTCCCTCTCTTCTGTCTCTTTCTCTCTCTCCCTCCCAAGCTGAGAGACTGCCTTTGTCAACAAATGCACCATGAAACTGAGTGGAAAAGGAGTACTCTCCTTCTCTATCCCCATCCCCCTCTCCGTCTCTCTCTGCCTCCACATCACCATCCTCTGGCTCTGATCGCTTGCCAGATGACAACTTCTTTTTTTTCATTTTCATTGCCTTCTTTTTCTTCTTTTTTACCTTGCGACGTTTCCTCTCCCTTTCTCTCTCCCTTTCACGCTCCTCTCTCTTTTTCCGCTTTTTGCTTTTCTTCTTTTTCTTTTTCTCCTTTTCCCTCTCTTTCCTACGTTTCTTCTCTCTTTTTCTTTCAGTTTCTGCTTGGGCTGCACTACTCCTTTCTCTATCCCTCTCTTTTTCTGCCCATCCTGCCCACCACTCCTGAAGCTGTGCTAGCTGGCTGCCACCCCTCTCTCTCTCTCTGTCCTTTTTTTGCTCCCTGTCCCCAAAAGTTCCCCATGGTTTGCGTGGGGGTATAGGAGGAGGAGGGCCATGAGTGAGAGATCTGGGGGAGAGAATAGATCGCTCTCGATCCCTGGTTCTGTTATGTCCATGCAAAAGACTGGACTCCTCTGTCAACTCATCCAAGTCCTCCTCATCTTCTTCCTCAGCCTCTCTGTCTCGGGTGCTGTGAGATGGTGCTGTAGATGTGGATGATGGAGATGTGGACCGTGAGGATGTGGCTGATGATGTGGTTGAGGAGCTGGAGGTGGATGAGGAGGAAGACGTGGATGTGTAAGGGAGTGAGGGAGAGGGGGATGGAGGAGTGTAGGTTGGGGAGACTGTGACAGGTACAGGGATGGGGAGAGGAGGTGAGGGTCTTGGCCTTCGACTTGCTTCCCTACCTCCACCTCTCCGACCCAGTGGCAGGATGTTTTCGTACAATGGACCACCAGGTTCTTTGGGCTTTTTTGGCCGACGTTTCCTCCAGAAGGATGAAGGGAGAGGGGGAGAGGGGTGCTGCAGTGGGGGGTTAGGTGTCAGTGGGGCTGGGGCCTGGCTTTGAGGGGGCAGCCTAGGAGTCCCCAGAGATTTAACCCCTCTACCCTGACCCCCTCCACCAGCACCCACTCCCACCTTCTTCCCCATGCCATGATCCATGCCCTTTTCCTGATAGAAAGCCACACCAGCTGGTGGGGGTGGTTGGTGGGCTCTGGGGACAGCTTTTGGAGTTTGAGAACCTGTCTGTTGGTCCACACATGGCCCAAGTCCCTCAGGGTCAATAGGTCCATAGTAGCGCTTATATCCATCTAGTCCACTACCTGTACCTCCACCACTTGCCCAGCTAGGTGGCATCTTTTGGGGTAAAGGTCCCGTTTCTGACAGGGCTCCTCTCACACCCATGGAGGTAGGAGCACCAGCGGTTTTGGGTAGTCTCCAGCGGTCCACAACTGCCAGCCTGCGATCTAGCCGGGGTAAAAAAGTAGTGCATGGTAGTGGTGCGCCCATAAGTTGGGTGTTTGAAGGACCCAATGTGCCTCCCGAATGAATAATTGTGGGAGGGGATCCAGGAAGAGGTGTTTTGTAAGACTGAGGAGGCTGAGGCTGCTGTGGTTGTTGCTGCTGTTGCTGCACCATGGCAATAGCTGGATTGGATACAGCTGAAGTGACCACATGTGAGGAAGAAACAGGAACCATGGCAGTGTGATGACGGGCGGAAACTGTGACTTTGGCCCCACCTTGTGCAGTTTCATCCTCAAAGATGCAACAGCTATACATTCCCTAATTGTACAAAATAGAAGAGAATAAGATAAGACAATAAAGATGATGAATTAAAGATGATAAATTATTCTGAGAAAAGGTATTTGTTCATGAAATAAGCCACAAGACAAATCAGTTTAAAGGAATATTTAAAGGAATTGAATTTTTTTCAAGGCCAGTTTATTATATAATACAACTCCAATTTTATTAATCTGAAAGAAAGTTATATACACCTAGAACACCTTGAGAGTGAGTAATTTATGGGCTAATTTTTATTTTTGAGTTAACTATTCTTTAAAGGCACCTAATTTTCACAGGTAGTGGTCGAATTTATAAAACTATATTAAAGGTGAAGCTTGATGACCCTATGAAGGATTGTGGAACGATGGGAGATGCTTTCTTCCCCATCCAGGGATGATAGAAATTAATCACAGGGAATTCACAAATCATGTATACTGATGAGGTAATAAATGAAATTTTTATTACATGTATGGTTGGTCACATTATTTTATGTCATTGTAATTGAATTAGCCGCAAGTATAATAAAGTTTAATGCTAAATTTTTACTGATATGTGACTTTATATGTCAAATTAATTGGTGGGTTAACGCTTTTCGTTTTGAAAACAATCAGACCAAAAGTGCATTTTAACGTACTCACAGCATTTGCAAAATATGACTATTTATGTGTAACACATACTGTATTTAATTACACTGCCATAGACTTGTTTATGGGACTTGATGACCAGTTTTAATTACCGAAGTGCAGACCAAGTGCAATATTAACTGTATAGCATTATATAATAATATATAACGGTTAAGTTACCCACACATAATACACAGAACCTGTTTTTAATCTTTTAACTAATTGTACATCCTTCTCTCATTCTTTCACTCACTCTGCTGAAGGCGAGTAAAAAGTCCAGTTTGCCGGACTGGCCCATTTTGCTCATGCAGTGCCGCAGCCTCCAGTACACCAGGTGCTCCCAAGCGAAGACCAGCAGACTGAGACCCATGGCCACTAGCAGCATGTAAAACACACCAGCCATGTTGTCTATGTCTAGTTTGGAGCTCATCACTTCAATTTTATCATTATGACAGATCCCTGAGAGCCAGAGACGCTCCAGCATTTCAATCTCATCTAGGAAAAAGGAGAGGAAAGGAGAGAAAATAACAATAAGGCAATAACAACATTAAGGCATTCAGCATTACCCACTTGATCTCTTAATAATGGATAAACAACTTTACATGGCACAGATGTGTCAATAAAACATGTATGAACACAATCTGGTAGTGACTTGCCTTTCCCAGATGATAAAACTAAATGATATCTGTTGTAAACATAAGTGTTTCTTCCCCACATTGTTCAAAGTAGGGAAGAACCCCCCCCCCAACACACACATACACAAAACATACTATGTACATAACTACTACTGGTAAAAAGTTTAGGGTCACTCACTCATTCTTTGTTATAATACTATAAAATATGACAAATGGAACCTTGTGCATTATATCAAATAAATCTAAAACAGTACAAAATCTAATCCAGGGTGTTTTTTAATTTGCATTTAAGGAGTTCCTTTTTATACTGGGCTCTTATGGGCTTCTCATCATTCAGTCCAAGTCATTCATTGTAACATTTGTAATAATAATAATAAATGTTATTATATATAGTAATTGAACATAATATATATTGTAATTTATTAAAATACACAGTACACCAAATGTTTTAATTTTCCAAAAAAAAAGAAAACTAAATGCCTTTAAAAAAAGCTCTATGCAGATGCAAATATCCAAAATCAAAATAGCTTTTCTTTAGATTGAGCGCAATCTCAAAAACTAAATAAAGTCAATCATTTATTATTTGAAATGTTAATCAAAGACTGATGGGTAGTTTAAAATGCTCCTTCACATCTGAATGGCTGATTATTGTCTATATTGAACTACTGTATATTAATGGTCAAAACAGCTTTTGAAACTGTCTAGTGAGAGTGACAGGCAGACTGACTTGTGGAGCAGATACAGAGAGAGTATGCAAGAACACTTCCTGCTACAGTGAACAGAGAAGCACAGAACTGCAGGTGCTCTGTACAGTACTTCCACTTTAGGCACTGCTCAGTAAGTTGCTATTTTCAAATCTTTGCATATTAGATTGAAGATATTACAGGTGAGAGGTCACGGGAAGAGAAATCAAGGAAGTACATTCATCATTAGAGGTCACTGTGAGGAAGAGAAAAGCTACTGTGAAGGTGAATAGTCAGTTTAGAAGCTGGTCAAAAGGGGCAGGCTTTGTTAATCCTCAAATAGTGAAACCCAGATAGCCAAGGAAGAAGAGAGGCCTTTGGGCTAGCAAAGGCTAGGTTCTGCATAATCTACCCATATTCACTTTTCCACAGAGAGCAAACGAGAAGCAAAGGAAAGAGAATTCTTTGTCTTTTTAATGCTGCATTGTTTAATAGGAATTGAGAGAATGTGGGGAAAAGTAAAAGGGTGATGAAAAGAAAGAGAGTGACTTTGTCATTATGACAAATAACAGAAGCACCCCTACTATACAAAGAGAAGAGGAGTTAAGGTAAAAAAAAAACAGAGAAGCATGCTGAGAGGAGGCATAGGGTAAGAAATGGACAGTTTGTATACATTGTTTGTGTGTGTGTATGTGTGTGTGAGAAAGTGAAAGATGGAACACAAAAGAGAGAAAATGAAATAAGATAGAAGCAGCAACAGAATGATAGGCAGGGGGTGGAAAAAACAAGAGGACAGAGAGGAAAGAGAGAATGGTGAAAGGGTGAGATCATAATCATTTAATTGTACTGGAAGATGGTCAGGTCAGCCTCAAACTCAAGAGAAAATCAGAATCACACCTTCCATCTACAGAAAAACGAGCTTGTCAGTTACCGCAGACCAAACTAGACTGAGGGATGTACTACTGCACTTAGTGCCATTTACAGGGGACTGGGCAATGGCAGAGCGACACATCTTATCTCGCACAGGCCATTGCAAACCAGTGCTTCGTAATTCACTGCAGAGTAGTTTTATATTTAACTTTGCATATGCAACATAAAAAAGCATATAATCACCCATCACGCCGTCAATGACAGCTGTGCTGTTCTCACAGTGGCTGAATTATGGCGCCTGTCTGTTATGCAATTAAAACAAACTATCCTGCAAGAGAAACTTGGAGGCATTAATTACAATGTAGATGAGATGCCATGGACACATCACATAAAACAAACATAAAACAAAAGAAAAAGCAGTGAAGCGGGGACAGAGAATCACAGTGCTGAATCCCATGTGGGACCTGAACAGATAACAGCGCAAGCTTGACTAAGAAACGACCACTGCCTTGCTGCAACACTGTCCATTCACCTCCTTCACTGACTCCTGCCCATGGCTATGGCAAACCACTTCACTGACCACAGTCAAACTCAGCAGGCGTGTTATACTGAGAGTACACATACACACGCACACAGACACATGCATATGCTTACACACAGACGCATGTAAATTAACAAATAAACACCCCCACACACATACATACATAAACAAATATACATTTCTCTAACAGAACATTCTAACCTATACATACTTTCACACCTCTGCTCCTGCCATAACAGCTTTTGTTTGGCAAAAGGACTATGGGTTGGCATGGTTAAGTGGGCCATTTTAGCAGCTAAAGCTTTAGCAAGGTCTTTAAGCTCAGGCAGACAGCCAGTTGGTGCCATCTGTGTGACCTCCAACACTGTTCCCTGTGCAGCCCCTTCTGATCCCACCCTGATCTAAACCACTATTGTGCTAAAGCAAACCCTGCACCTGGATCAGCCTTAAAGGTCAGCACCTTTATAAACAGATCGGAAGTGCAGAGGCATCTCAGAACTCTGTAATGAGTTGTTGAAATGGTTAGGTTAAAGGACACCTATTCTAGAAATTCACTGTGAGAGAAAGCTGTTGGCCCTGAGATAAAATAACAGTGCTTTTAGCAGAAAGAAATGCTTTTACATGGCACTGACCAATAAGGTTACCTGCAGTGTTTTAAAGACATGAAAAGGCTGCAGATGGGCAAGTGGCTGCCTGGGGTTTATAAAGGCGCTTAGGAAACCTTAAAGTACAATTTGTAATCGCAGCAACTGGCTCAACAGTAGTGACTGTAACAAAATCAAACAAAATCAAACATCAAACGATAATATATGTCCACAGTGACTCCCACACTCTCAGGCTTCAAAGTTAATTCCTTAAGTTAAACTGGCACAGTTTAATCAATTGAGAATAGTCGTGTAGATAATTGACTTATGTACTCTCAATTGAATATGCTAATACAGAACAAGCAACCTTTGTAGATTCACAAGCTAAAAAATAACAACAGCAGAAAACAAAAGAGCAAGCTTTTGACACTAGGCATCATTCACTAATAACTGCGTTCTGATTTGAGAGCAAAGAAAGAAAAGTTCTTATGCAAAATTTCAACCAAATATACAAGAAGTCAGGGCCCAACTTTGTTTGTACCCTCATTCTAATGTTAATGAAGCAGCGTTGCACTAGTCTAGGATGCGTGTGCTAGCAGTCAATAATTTACTGTATTATACTGTATTATGCGCCTACATGTAAGGGCTTTCCACAAACCTCATCTGTACAAGCACAATGAGAACTGCATTCTCTAAAGAAGTCGCATGAGTGTGTGTGTGAAAAGATCTTTAAAAGAAAGCAGAATCTACCAACAACAACTACATGCTTTGCACATAATTTGTTAGTTAGTCTTAAAAAAAGACTTATTGGAGTGTCACAGCTTTATGCACTCATGCACTCATAAATACATAATATTACATTTATAACATATAAATGTAATTATATATATATATATATATATATATATATATATATAAAAAAACAAATTCCATGTTTTAAGGCCACCACGAGTCTTTAACACTTTCAGAAAAAAAAACATCAAAATATCTAAGCCTCAACAAACACCAACCAAATAAATAGAAAAGTCACTGTTCATTTCCCATGTAAAGCTGTTTGGCTGTTAAACAGTGGTGTCAGCTAATGGAACCTGGCACCAGTGTGATGATATCACTGTGGGAACCTGGCATACACACACATTTTTTCAGTCTCTCTCTCTCTGACACACCAAAAACCAAAGAGGATTTAAACAGCAATCAAATAAACCATCCAGTTGAAAAACAAAACACTGTGTGAGATAGATAGTGTTTATGTGTTTGTGTGTATGTGTGTTTGGAGAAGGCAGGAATGAGGGTGTAAATGACAATTAAAGAATTAGTTCTTGGACAATCTCAATCAGATGGGTTCCACACAGACACTGCAAATCCACAGAAGCTTATCCTCATCAGAGTGCGAGAATGGACACATTTCACTTGTACCTTTTTACTTTCACTTGTACCTTTTTACAAAAACACACGTTAACAGAAAGGGGGATTTAACACGAAAGAATTGTAGCCGCTTATGAAAATATGCCTACTTATGCGTATCTCTGTCATTTGATCATTATTTGTTGAACAACTGGGGCCATGACTAATATAAAATGTACACAAACGTCTTTTTTTTCAAACAAAATTCCATTTGCCACCTGCCTTCTGTGAGTGGTAATTGTGAAAGGTTAATTGCGGCAGGCAAATAGCGCAAAATTTTGTGAACAAAGCGCAGTCTATAATGAGCATAATTGACATCGAAAGGAGCGATGAAATTATGACAATTAATTTATTTGGCACAGCACTATTTTTAAAGCATTTAGCTCATTGTTTAACAGGACTGTGGGTAGTTAGTAACAGCATGCAGGTTTTTTTGCCTGGAATACAAGACTGTGTAGTACATTCACCCCAGAATCTCAAGCACATACACACAAAACCACACACAATTCTCGGTTTTCTTTTCTCTCTGACACACAAAGCATTTCTGTCATTCCCAAGACTAAGCCTGTGATACATGGCCATTTTTCATGCTTCAATAGCCTGCTATGATCTCCTTTAAATCAGTAAACAGCCTAATACCAGCCAGAGCACAAAGACAAATATCACCTGCCAGACAACAGAGATACATACTGCACCATGTCAAGTGAACTAGATTACAATAAGGGGGTTGGAAAGATGGGTTGCAGCAGTATAGTCTAAGGAATGAAGTCTTGTTAAATATTCATAAAAAAGACTTTAATCTCCCCAAGGCTTTAATCCCCCCACCCCAACAGTCTAAATACACTTATAAACAATCTACTGATCTTAGCTCATGTCTTTGATAGCACAAAACCTTCAGACCCTCACCATCGCCCACCAGCTGCAGTAAGGCCAGATCCAGTGGGCGTTTCCAACGGGAGTTCTTGATCAGGGCAATGCCGTAGCCCGTCGTGGCGAATACTTTCCCAGAGCCAATGGTCATTACCTTACAACCTTCATCTTTACGAGCCATGTAGTTCAACACAGCCGCATCGTATATAAAGGCATCCAGCTTGCTGCAAAGTAAGAACAGAACAGACAGATTGTGAGAGGTGTAGAGGAAGGTGACAGACATAGCAGAGGAAGAAGTTGTAGCATGGAGGCATCATATTATCACTTTTGCTAAAACTGGATAAGGAAATGACAGGCTCAGGAAAGCCATGGTGTGGATTAACAACTCATAATAAATAAAGGAACAGTGTGTGATGTAAAGAGCTGTTACTTGAGAGCGAAAGTGTGGGAAAAAAAACACGCAAACACATCATACAGGAACTTGCGAGAGTGCCGCAGGGTTTGGAGGTTTAGGGAAGAGAGAGATGTTAGATAACATTGGAAACAAGGTTATTGTTTAGTAAAATGAGTGCAAACTATTAGTGGAAAATAAAAACAGAAGTTTACACAAAACTGACTAAGCTAAAACAAAAGCTGAAACTATAATTGTGCACTACAATAGGTATAAAAAAATAAACATACCTATTTTAATTAAATGTATCTAAATTAGAATTAAATGTTAGGGTGGTTAGATAATCACAATAATACTATTACTATCGTGGACACGCTCTCTAAAAATAAAAAAAACAAAACAATCACTAATTAGATAGGAAGGAGTCACAGTATGCTTATTGTTGATGATGTTAAGGGGCAGGTACATCTGAAATTGATGCCATCACAATAATAAATTGTCATTCAGCAAGGGCTAACAGTGAAGAATCTTGTTTACTCTATTAACAGCTTCAAACAACACTCTTAAATAGGTATATTTGAAAGATTCAGACCTCACAGCTAATCAGCAACTAGCTGCTCCCTGATGTGGACCTTAGTGAATCCTGTCTGAATCATCAACACTCTTAGTGATGAGTAATGGTAACTAAAAATACTGTTTTATTTACAGATTGTGGGTTACATGACAGTATAACAATTACAATACAATTATAACAATGTTTTATAAAAATAGAAGCTACGCTGAAACTAAATGCGGCACAAAGCAGAAATGTTTGAGCTATTAAAACGTTATAACTAAAACTATACCTGAGAAACTTAACCATAATATAAATAATCAATAAAAAATTCAAACTATAATATGGGTGCCAGGGAAAAGATTAAAGGATGTCAGTGATGGAGGGAGAGATGATAAGTTAGAGTAAGAAACTCAGCACAGACCCAGTCTTGAGGTGGGAAATTGCATCCTCCACACTCTTCTGGTTGTATTTGATCATGTACTGGTGCATGTCTGGATAGTTACTGCGAATGTTTTTCTCCGTGCTTCCGTTAGGGACTGTTCCAAATTTCAGAGGGGGGTACTGCTCCGTCGGGTGCTGGAACTGAGAGGATAAAAGACTGACTGAAATTAATGCTGCATTTGTTTATGTGAGAAGTGGTAATTAGTGAACAAACAATAAAGCAGAAATTCACTGTAAGACTAAACCTGAATTGGCATGAAATATACAAAAGTGAATGTGCTTTAGAAACAGGTCTAAAGCTACTGCAACTGTCAAAACTGAATACAATACATCATAAACAGTGAACAACATAGAGAGCTGCAATGCTGAGATGCACATTGTGTTCCTTCTGCTTTCAACAAAGGAGAACAACAGTGAAACAGATGGGAAAAACGATTAACATTTAAAAACAATACAAAATGGGCAGGAGACACAAAAACAAAGGACACCTCAAGTTAAATAGCGTTAATTATTGTGATTTGTTGGAGCAGATTTTCTAAAAATGCCAAAAAACACAAGGGGACACAAAGTCTATTTTGGTACACAGAAGTACACACTGTCATAACAGCACAGCACAGTGCTTTTATGTCTGCGTGAGTGTGTTTTCTTAAGTGTCCTTTCAGATTCATCAAGGTCAACAGTAAAGTGTCAAGGGCAATGGAACATTTCCATGCCAAAACTCCCAAATTGCTGAACAGCACACAAATCCACTGTAGACAAATGCTGACAACCTGCTCAGATCTCTGTAACACTGCAGACTGTATTCAAACACAAGCACAAGACGACACATCAATACTATATCCTCTGGCTGCTAGCGGAAGATTGAGTATAAATTTTCCTTATTGTTCTTGTCAGCTTTGATAAGGTCTTGTATTACTGATATGCTGCTTGTCATGTAAAATAGAAGCCAAGGAGACACCAGCCGTCACGTAATTTTGTAAAAATCTCTATCCATTTCTGCTGACTAAAGTTCATGTTTCATTAAATTTTAAACACCACCTATTCTGTTATTGTTTTGCAGAATTAGTCACTAATAGGACTCTAAAAGTATCCTGCTTCTCAACAGATACACATTTCTCATGCTGTTCAATTCACCTAGTTACCAATAGAAACTGCTGTCAGTCTGAGGTTTTTCAATACCGCTTTAGTCTCAGTGGTCATGAAGAGTATTGATTCTAAAATCTAAGTCAACACAACATTCTGAATTATGAAAGCACTGTAAGCATCAATAGACACTAATAAACACACGGAAACACTGCATCTAGCTCTAAATAAAATGTACGGCCTTACCTTTTTATCGCTGAGGCCAGACACAGTGTCAATGTATTCCTCTTGGATCATGAAGGCAGCCAGGTTGGCAGTGTAGCTAGCCAGGAAGATGACAGCAAAGAAAGCCCAAACAAGAACCATTATCTTACTGGTGGTTCCTTTGGGGTTCTCTACCGGAACAGAATTATTAAAAACCAGAGCCCAAAGAAGCCAGATTGACTTCCCTATCGTGAACTTAGAACCTCCAGCCTCTGACAGAGAAAAAGCAGGTTAAACAGAGAAAGAAAAAAAGAATGAAAGAATTTAAAAGCACTTTGATTAAAGTACAATATTTCATTACGCTATTAAATATGCATCACAAACTGAATAGTATTACTGTAGTTTCATCCTTACACTAAACTTTATTTGGAATTGTTACGTTTCCTGTAGTGTCTGTCAGCTCTATTTAGATTTCACCAAAATCTACCATTAAAAGCACACTGATGAACAAGAAAAGAAAGAAAGAAAGAAAGAAATAATATAAATAAAACCGGAATGAATAAGGAACAAAAAGAATGATAGAATGAAAAGAAAATAACCAAAAAGAAAGTTAACCTTAAGGCTGCCAAAGTGTGAATAATAGGATTCCTACATTCCTGAGCAGATGATAAAGTGAGAGAGGGATGTCAGTGCCAGAGGACGATGAAGAAGAGAACAAACAATAGATGGAGAGGAATATTGAGCACAGAATTCTGCAGTTCTTTATTATACATGAGTTTTGGAGAAAATAAAACCCACATCCAGGCTATTTAAGAGCAGAGGTAAGCTTAGCTATTAGCACTCCAGAATAAACTTGCAAACAAAACAACTGTGCACATTTATCTTCTTTAAGCAACACTGGAGTCTACTATAATTTGACCTTATTAAAAGGTTACGTGGATGGAGTCAGAGAATGGCAGACTCACTCTTGCCACTCTGAAGGCTGCGGTTGTACCCCACAGGACTGAAGAACTCGAAGATGAAAACGGTTACAGCCACCACAGTCAGGCACATAACAAACATCATCACCCACACAGCAGGGCTGTAGGGCTCTGAGAAGACACAGAGAGATATAAGACAGGGAGATATAAACTGAATTTTTTCTACTTAGTTTGTGCTCATTTCAGACCGGAGATAACATACATACCAGGAGTGAAGCAACTACTGTATCATAACTGAAGGCAATGTCTCTCTCCACTTATAGAAATGGAAGATGCTATATTTTAAGAAGATTTATTTAGCTTGTGGTGTGACAAAAAACCAATTGCATCTGGCCACACAAACTGTCGACTTTTGGGATCAAGCAGATGCCAATGGTAACTGCTTGCTTAACCAGTGGCCTGAAAAAACATACATGTTTTAAACACATTCTACCATTCTACTTATGGTAGCTTTTACAATCAAATGGTGTTTTATACAAGTATCCATGGCAACTGTGGTTTAGAACCATGTCATACTTATGAAGACAGGCTGATGGGATTTATAACCTATCCCTCTATTTTTCCTCCTGAAACATGTAATATTTATAGTTTAAAATAAAATAAAAATTCTGATAAAGAATGTTGACTTATAGCGTCTTGCTGAAGTGTGATAAATAGTTTGTTTTGAAAGGGAACTGTAAGCCTGATTGATGAGCTTTGAAATGATACACACCAATACTTGAAAAGTGAAATGAAAAGTCATACATCATAATCACATGCAGCAGAAACTGATTAAAGTCAAATGTGAAGCATTATGGGTCTGACGAGGCGTAAACTCACCAAGAAAAGCAGAAGGAGAGACTGTTCCATTACTGCGTGAGACCATAACGCTAATGCCTGTCTCCACAAAGGGCACAGAGAAGTCCACCACCTCTGATCTCTCCTCATTGATAGTGAGAGATCCGATTGCCATGTCTGCCCGCTTGTACACAACCTAGTAAGAAAAAGGGAGATGAGGTTGGAACAGGTTGAGGTAATCAAGTGAGCCGGATTCAAACTTGCATTGCCCACATGAGAACCAAAGCTCAATCACTAGGCCGCAGCTCTAACAAACAATACATGAAATTGCAGTTCCTCTACACTATAATGATAAACACAAATTTCTGCATTTGAGTCATTTGATTACATCCATCAAACCATACGCTCACAACAGAACCATCTGAACCGACTGAGATGAGCCCATAGCATAGTCAAGCACTTTGCATAAATGCAGGGACCGAATACGGCATGAAACAGGTGGTCTTTCTGGAAATTCAGAGAACTATTATTAATATTAATTACACATACTGGCCACATTCCAGTATCCATAAATTGGTGGGGCAGATAGTGTACTTAAAACCAGCCCACATAAATGCTACAGGAGGCAGGTTATCCATCTCTGGGCAGTATCCCCCATACAGAAAGAAACATGTATGGGAATACAAAAAAGAAGAAACAACATTAACATCTTTACTTTCCAGCTGAGCTCTTTTCTCACTTAGCGTTCCGTTTATTCCTGACTGGTTTGAAAAGCTCATGATGCAGAGGAATGGGATCTATGGCGATGGTGCAAAGTTGAATCACTGCAACCTGCATGGTTTTAGACAGACTTTTCCAAAGCTCTTTTGACAGGTTGAACACTGCATTGATTCCAGGGAGATGTACATGTGTCTGTGCATGCATGTGTACATATGTGTGTGCGTATGTGTTGAAGTCGCTCTGGTAATATCATTTCCCGTCTGTTGCGTAGTGACGGGTTTTGAATCTACCTGGAAAGTGACCCTGTACTTTTGTTGGTCTGCAAAGACCATGGAAAGAACACTGATGAAGTTGTTTTGAGGGGAGCGTGTTGCAGCCGTGGTCCTTCTGCAGGCCAGCACAGGGCACAGGGGAAATGTGGACCTGTCGTAGATAGAAGATCAAAGCCTCTCATGCACATACGCTCACAGCCTGATAAAATAACCCTTAGCACTGCGCCTACAGGGGCTGACAGCTGATTGGCTAAGCATCAAAATATGCAGTGAAGAGACCAGGAGCAAAAGAGGGAGACAAGAAGAGGAAAATATTGAGAGAGAGACAGAATGACATGCGCTCTATTCCAATTCTTGCAAACTGCAGCATTTTAAGTCATCACAGGCACACTCCCAATGCAAGCGCTATTACAAAAGGCCCTCAGACACCTCATTTTGCCAGAGTAAAAGGTAGGATCGCATATATGCTTGGTGGATATGGCAAACCAAGAATGCACTGTGAAAAACCGACTAACTGAAACTGAAAAAATAAAATGGGGGAGAAAGTAGGAAAATTGTCAATTCTAAATATCCTTAATACTCACCTTATACCAAAGGGTATTAAGTATAAATATATAACAGCATATATCTTAACAACATTTTAACAATAAACTATATTTCATTCTCTTCTATTCATTGTGTGTAAGGAGCACTATTTGTATAACACCCTGAGTGTCACAAATAAGTCACCTATGAAGTTCCACAAGATACAGTTAGTATGCAATCTTAGAAGGCTTCTAGCTTCTCTCTTCTCTAGGCTCTAGCTATCTTCTAGTTCTCTAGGCTTTCGAACAAATTTTTGGTTAAGAAAGAAAGACACATACTGAGACAGAAAATGGAAGAAGGGAAAACCTGGGAGCATTGGTGGAGAAAGAGAGAGAGAAAAAACACACCTAAGAAAACATGAGAAACATTAGGACCAGAAGAGTAAAGAAGAAGAGTGAATGAGGCAGCGAAAAGAGCTGTTTCCATTTCCTAGCAACTGTCTCGAACAGGTGTCACTAAGGGGTGTGAGCAACACAGCGGGGTCTCTTTCTCCAAAACAACAACCTCCTGTCTGTCATACACACACACACACACACACACTCGGCTCGCTGTTGATTGGTTTCAGGGCGCTGTCTTGGATAACTCTGCACACTTCTGTACATGTGTGTCTGTGAACCATTAGCCAAATCCCTGAGCGCTGTGTTAAAAGGGTTCTGAGTTTTTCAGTAGTCCTGGAGGCTGATAGATATGGGTGGGAATTCAGTCATCAAGCCCAGCAACAAGTGACTTCTGTGTTACATCACACACCATGCTGGAATTACAGGTTCAAACGCTTTGTGTAGAGAAAGACCACACCACACACTCACCCTCACACACATTATCATACAGCCAAAAATGATGCACAAATCTGCTCAATTCCAAAACCTAGCAAACTGCCTAGAGAGACAGGAAAGCTCCCGGCGCAAGGGCTGTTTCAAATGGTGTGCGTCTTTATAAGATGCCACTCCAGATAGCGTGCTTTCACCAAATTTTAAGGCAGCATTACATGTAGCTTTTGCAAAGAAGGCAATCCCCGAATGCATTACGACAGGCTCAGTCAAAAAAATAAATCCAAAATAGCAGACAAGCAGAAATAAATTTACATTTATGCATCTGGTAGATTCTTTTATCCAACATGACTTGCAGTGCTTTCAGGGTATACATTTTATCAGTGTGTGTTCCTTGGGACTTAAACCCATGACCTTTGTGCTTCTAATGCAATGCTGTACCAACTGAGCTATAGGAACACCCAATTTACATTATTAAAAAATTTGTATATTAGGTTCACCACATAAATAGAGTTGCTAATACTTGCTAATACAGCACATTAAATCAGTCATGTAAGAGGTTTTTGGAAGCTACTTCTTTAGGCAGTAGGCACCTCAGCAGGTTTTGGAACAGAGGTCTCATGCTCACATTGTTTCTACACTGCAGCTTCTTCAATCACACACCACTAATAACTCCTCTATCCCATAATCCTAGTATTTGATCATCACGAGAACTAACACCAAAGGGAATACGAGTCTTGCCTTTAATCTGTAGTCCTCTCCCTACCTAACGGTTGTATTTACATATGCAAGTGCAGCAGCCTTCTCAGTGATATTGCTGACAGTGCATCCAGGGCACTTGCTCATCAGTGCTGTGAATAAAGAGAGGCACTGATGGGAATACAACAAACATGACCCATCAAAAGTAGCCGAAAGATGCTTAAAGCCTCGCTCACCTCTCCCACCATCCCATTCCAAACTCCATCAATCTTTTTCCCGTGTTTCCCATTCGTCACCAAGTAGAGATCATAGGTAAAGCCCACAATTTTGGCCAATCGCTTGAGGATGTCAATGCAGAAACCCTTGCAGCACTGTTTCACGGGTGCTACACCTTCCTGAAGTGCACTGTAATCAGAAAGAGAAAATGTTAATTTAGCTTTAGCTTAAGACCCCATAAAATCACTTAACCAACTTTCTGCCCCTTTCAATATATTTCCTGTTAAATTTGGATGTCTGTAATATAAAAATCTGGATAAAAATCTGTAGTATGTCATCAGCACGTTTTTACAGATAAACGCTGTAAATTAGTCAGCTACAGGTCTGCTAGTGTATAGATGGCCTCGCAAATAGATGGCTTTAAAACTTATAAACATGGTCTAAAAGCCACAAAATTCATTTGGGTCGTGTGTGTCAACAAACTCATAAAACAATGTTTCATAATGTTAGCAGACAAAATCCAAGAGAAAGAGTGTTACCAGTTTGACAGAGTTACAAAGAGTAAATAAAAGTAGGAAAGACAGAGGAATGGGAAGAGACAAAGTGGTCTGTGGGTTGTATGTTGCCCTGGTCTGTTTGAGTGATACAACTGAGAATGATATAATAAGATGAAGCACAGACTTCCACATGAGTAGTGTAAAAAGCAAGTGCAGCAGCATCCAGAGAGGCATGTGTACATGGCAGAAGCTTGTGCAGACTGACAAGCAACATGATGGCTAACCATGAGCAGAGTTGCCATAAGGCAAAGACAAAATGAAAGGCAGAGAGACAGAAAGATACAGAGAGCAAGAAAGAGTGAGAGAGAGACAAAGAGAGAGAGAGTGAGGAAACAAGTGATCGATTGCACAACTAAGATAGGTGAGTCTAGCCCCTGGAACTTCAGTGTGATACCTTGGAAAAAAGTGAGTGACAAATTGACAAATGACTGAAGAAAAATTGGCCAGATTCTGTGGAGGAAGGGAAAACGGTCTCTTTCACTGAAGGTTTATACACCATTAAAAGGACAAAACGCCATTTCCTGCCCTGTCCATTTGTTGAAATTAGGTCTGTCAATTTATTACATTTTACATTTACATGACTGAATTAACTATATGGCAAATAATTACCTGCATATTAATTATTGCTGAGAAAAACCTTCAAATAAAGATAATTTATATAAACAAATAATACAATGATTCATTTGATTAGAATGATTACAAATCAATGTATTGTTTATTCTGTATCATTAAACATAAGCCTGTAACTGGCCTGCAGCCGTTCATTCAATTCTCTACCAACTGAGCTACAGCAACATCCAGGACTTGGACTTGTGGACACATTACCAGTGACTGTAGACTTGCAAAAACATAAAGGGGCACTTCAAGCTTGAACTGCTCCAAGGTAGGCAAATTCCTTATTACAGAATTACCATAAGGGTCAGGGGACAAAATTAATTTATTTTTATTTGTGTTAAATTAATAGGTTGACAGCCCTAATTTGAATCCCCTACATGATCTTTGGTTTCTTGAATCCCAACAGAATTTTTTTCTCCATATTAAAGATTCATGAGAAAGGGCAGTGACAGTGTGATCAGTACTAACGTGGCATTAAGAGGCCTCCTGCATGGCACAGAGTCCCTGATGCAGGTTCCAGATGCAGGGTCTGCCAGTTCCACAATAACAAAGGGCCGCTCCTCCAGAGTCACGACCCTCAGGTGCTGGGCATCATCGGGCGGCTGCAGAAAGGGGCCATAGCGAGACCAAGCAGGATATCTCAGACGCAACACTCCATTCTCCCACCATCCTACCTAAGACCACACACACAACATGTGGTCGAGGATCAGAGGCTGATGTGAGTCCAATAAACTGAGATATCAGTGTAAAAAGCTTTGCTTATAAAGACCACGATAGCAAATGATGTATAAACATGACAGCTTGTCAGGAATTAAACTGTTCATAAATCAATGAAACATGAAAGTCAGAGGTCAAAGCCTTTTCATCCATTTCACACTTAAAATGGCCAGTTCTAAAGGAGTCATTGAGGCTGGATTACAGAGAGGAATGACTTTTCTCACTTTTCTCAGAATAAGCTTATAAAGTGGGGAAGGATGGTGAAAAATGAAAGACTATCTCTTCTATGTTCCACTGTGAGCTTATAGCTGAGGGCTCTCTAAAAACAGTCTTGTGCCCTTTTTACTCACTGGGGAATGAGTAGATTTTTCTTTTCAAAGGAATACGAGAGAGATTGTTGGCTAAGTGACGGGCCACAGAGGGAAAGGTTACAAGTCTGAGAAAAACAGAAATGGAGTAAATCGTGTCAAGATGGGCTACAGCAGTATAACCAAGCTCAGAATCCATACACAGACGACTAAGAGCTTTAGCACTATATATATGAAAAAAGTCACACCTGACACATCACAAAATAAACCGAGACAAACTTGTCAGTTTATCCCATCACACCAAAAATGTGTTTGGGACTAGTATAACTGACATTTACATATATTTGTTTAGCAGACTCATATCCACAGACAAATGAGACATGGGGAAACCCAAGTAATTCATCATAAGGAGAAACAAAATTGTTCAGCTTGAACAGTTACCCTGCAAAAAATTACAATTCTGTCATTATTGACTGATAATTAATGAACAAATCAAACCCAAAAAAGGCAACTATGGCATGTTAGCCTTCATTAGCATCAAACACCATTACTTATAATGAGTATAGCAGTGGAGAAGATATAATTTCATATAGCACACAAGTCGCGCAAACTATTTCCATGGTGCTTTTATAGTGCACAGACAGTTCTTGAAAAAACAGCTTACAGGTTTAAGATGATAGAATTGTCATTTTTTGGGGGGAAACTATTCCTATAAGAAACAATCTTTCTGCAGTTTTGAGCAGCAAACACTCAAACTTCACATACTGTCGTCTTTTACCAATTCCTACACTCAAACTTTTCTAGCAGCACTGAGCTGTAGGACTCTTACCGACACACCAGCAGAGAATGACAGCTATCAGCACCAAAGCAGCCCTCGAGAGCCATTCACAAGCAACAGATACAGAAAAAGATGCTAGGCTCTCCGAAAAATTGTTACAAAGTCTCTGTGGCAGGCAGAGAATAAGTATACTTCACCTACACTGTGTGTGTGTGTGTGTGTGTATGACTCTAATATATCAGCCAGCAGCTGCTGCTAGACAAGTTTGCATATTAGCCCAGGATCAGGGCAGAGTCATCTAATTGAAAGGAATAGAGCAGGAAATGGCAGCAGTCAGCACGTGAATTCCTGCAAGCACTGGTCTCGCTGGGCTGATTATTCCACTTCTGCATGTTCTGCTACAAAGGCACTAAAAACAAACCCATCCGGGACAGATCATTGGAAATTAGAAAAAAATGACTGCACACCATCACCTGGTCCCTGTCTCATTCTCTGTTCATCAATCTGTCTGCTTAGGTTGCTTTGACTGTCCATTTGTCCGCCTGTTCATTTGCCTCCCCTGCCTCTCGAACATCCACCTTTACAGTCTGTTAACCCAAAATCCATTTCCTGTGAGTGGCTGCCAGCCTCACAGAGCAGCAGTGGAAGGGAACAGGAAGGGAATGTTAAATGTGTTGGCTTGTGTGAACATCTGACTGACAGCGTCTGCCCAGAATCCGCCACAGAAGGAGATTCAGCCACATCCACACAGGTGACACTTTCTTGTATTAAAGGATGTCTGAACAGCTTTATAAAAAATGCATGAAGAAAGTAGCACAGCTGGCCAAGGTAGGTGTAACTGTGTATAAGTGGGTGTTTGATTCTGTTTGAGGGATATAAATGCTAATGATGTACTGTGTTTAGTGTCATGCCCTAATAATACTCCTTAATGTGTTGAAACGTGCTGTTGGGCTTCTTTTTCCCCTGTCTTGCCTCTGATTGCTCTCTCTTTCTCTCTCTCTCCACTGATTTTTTCATTTTTCCCAGAACATTTCTGACTATCTCCCACCACTTTTACCATCTGAAATGCATTCAGTTCCCGCAGCCGTTCTGTGTCAATGGCAGCCAGACGACTTAACTCTTTACAGCATCGGAATGTGGGGCGACAAAACGCCCAAAATAGGAGCGTCGGAGCATGTTTGGAGAAGCTGAGATCCTGCAGAGCATACAAAGAGCCAGCGTAACAGAGCTCTGAGGGGGCAGAGCCTCACACAGGCAGAGGTAGAGCAGGGCCCTGATCAAACACCAGCTCCCTTGGGAAGGGATAATACTTTCACAGGGTGAAATGCAAACACGCTTCTGTGACACCCCCATCCCAGTGAATGTCACTCTCAGAGCCAGCTAGAGGGAGGATGAAACCAAAAGCTTTTACCCCCGTGCAATCCTTGCAAATCCACTGGCAGGTTTTCACAGCATAAACACACATAGACACATTCTGGCAGGTAAAACGGAGAAATGCGCTTGGCATTTAATTATTTTCACATCTCTCCTGTGATATATATCGATTCGTGAGAACCTTGTGTTCTAACAGTGTCAAAAGTACCAGCACTTTACACAAGGTCACCCAAAAAAAAACGTATGCCAACTCAATTTGTTACCCAACTGCTGTCAGACAGATAGCGGCTGCTTTTTAAACACCAACATAAGCTTATGTTTTGCAGTAATGCGAACACTTAAATGATCAAATGCATTCTTTGATCAAAATGTCTGCCTTGGCGAGCTACTACTGTTAACACAAAAGCATGAACAGGCTGTACAGGTGGGACAAAAACTATGTTAAAATGGTCTGTGCATCGTCCTTGCAGTGTAAAGTCAAATTGATTATTTATTATTTATTATTTATTAATATATATGTTGTTAAAATTGTATTTGTATTGTATTTTTTTAACTGCTTATTTGTATAATTATTTGATAAAGATGTTTAGAATTTTAGCAGAAGTTTTAGTTAAATAAGAAATAATTAAATGCTACAAATCATTGTTTTGATTTAATTTGATTTTATATTTAAATTCAAACAATATCAGTTGCAAAAGTGCATTACGGCTGTATACACAATCAGTGCATGCTGCTATCAGGCCACTGTGAATGTATTTTGCTCCTATACAACAGTTCAATGAAACGTAAATAAGGAAAACGTAAACAAGGACTCTCACAAATATTATTGTGTTTGGAGCTACTTTCAATCATGCTAGTTCAAAAGATGTGCCCAAACCTCTTAGTAATTAGTAACCTGTTACTAATTTGAAAACACAATGTTAGAACTAGCCATTGGGCTGAAATGGGCAGTTCCTGAAAAGTTAATGGAGTAACAAGGAGGCATAACGTGTGTGAGAGAGATTGACAGAGATAGCGCGACTAACAGTGTGTGATAACATGCATCTGCCGTGACATGTCCACTGAGGAAATCAATAACTTTGTCATAGTATAATTTCAACAGTTACTGTGGCAGAGTGACAGTAAAGGATCCCAGTGCTGTTGTAGTCCCATATTGCGCTCTTGGAACACCTCTTGCCCAGATCAGATTAAAATATTAAACAACAACAATGGTATAATAATATTTAAATTAACTAACTAAAGTAGTATATTCAATAGCATACCAATTTTACCAGTGCTATCGAATTTGGGATTGAGAATCATGAAATTTTACTTGTCCTCGATTGCTGAAATACTGTTATCGTGATGGGATCAAAAGTACTGTACCAGTTAGTCTGATCTTTATTTGTTAAATGGCTATAAATGCTTCATGTCAAGCCATCACATAAAGTGCTTTGTGCACAACAGGCTTCTAAAAAATGAGTCATCCACATCTGTTGTCTACTTAGACAGAATGCATTTAAGAGACCCAAAGACAAAAACACAGTGAAGACAAAGACAGCGAATATCAAGTTTTAATAGAGCATCCCTCTTAAACAAATGGAAATCAGAAGTCTCCTATAGTCAGCGTGGAACCCTTTACATTACATTATGGTGCCCCATTAAATATTTTATGTGAATCACAAAGACACTGTGATTCTATGAAGCACCAAAGCAGTCAAAACTATAACGGCATTTCTCTTCAAAACGCATCTGCAAATGAAACAGAGACACCGCAGCCAGAACAGCCATGCTGCAACCCTTGACATTCTGTTGCATCATCATAAGTTGGATTTGTTGGGTTTTTGAGATATTCAGGGGGGAATTTGCCAAGAAATGGTTGCGCCGTTTATTTGCGTCATTTTAGCATTCAATTCACTAATGCAATTATGCAAATCAGGTAACAATGCAAACGTGCATACAAAATTGGTGCTGAATGTTATCTGCGCATCGCGATTCCCCATCTTGCAGGCCAGTTCTGAGTTCTAGGTTGTGTGGGACGGAGCACACTACCACACCTTGTGGGAGTGTACAGCATAACTTCACTGCAGTCCAGCTACCTGAATGAACTCTTTAAAATGCTGAGTGCACACTCATCTATGCCGCATGTCTGGATATATGCCTGCTTGTAACAGTGTTCTCCATCATTTGATGAATTACTGCTGCCATAATTGCTAGAAAATGTACACAGACATTTCTTTTAAATATAATTCAGTTTACCGCCCACTTTCCGCGGGTTGTAATAATGCAAAGATAATTGCGCCAGACAGAGTGCGCTCAGTTTTGTGAATAAGGGGCAATCTATAACGAGCCTGATTTACATAAACCAGGACATGTTTGTGCGGAAAAGAATAATAATGACTTAACTAAATACTTATGGTGCACTGCTATTTCAGCATGTTTAGCATGTAGTTAAAATGAATTGTGAGTCAATAAATAAGAAGTAGGTTTTGCCGCTTAAATACCATGTGCAAAAGTGGCGCAACCATGATTATTCTCCTAAGTGTACTGATTTCAAAAAAACTGATTTTGATCATGGCATTAGTTGACCAAACAGTCACAGAAGAGCCCTGATAACACTCAAAAGTTAGACGATGCACGATATAAAGGAAGTGGATGACAGTTGGTCAGATTCATAACAAACTAAATGCAGAACAGTGGCAGCTGGGCTGAGCTCAGGAGTTGGCACCTAAACAAAGCCTACACAAGAACATCAACAAAACAAACGATCAACACTCGACCTTTCAAGATGCCCTGGGCAACACAATCCCCACACATCCTCTTACTCTCCTGCCATAGACTGTTAGTGTAAACCTGTTTCTCTAGAACACACTGCTGTTATGATTGTGATCGCTAATAAGCATTGATCTTAAACTGCATTGTGTTAATGAACACACTGAGAATAATGCATGCCTGCAAATGGATGGCCAAAAGCTACGGAGCTTAGCAGAAAACTAACCTTCAGAGTACATTGAAACTTTTTGCCATTATGGCTCAATGTCAATAAATAGTGCCCAGAGGAATTAGAATTTCTCCCAAGTACATAATCCACTGTCATTTTCTCTGTTAACAGATCGTAGAGGTGGAGAATGCAAGTGCTGCCAGAAACTACAATTTTCAGTCTCCACGCTTGTTTTTGTGGCACCTAAATATTAATAATTCTGTTTTATGGCATAGGTCTGAGTGGCACCTTCATGCATATGACATTCTTCATGGTTATATTTACTCATGGTTGGATTTGGTATCATTTATTTTGGCTCACGACAGCAGTGTACTGTGGGAGAAATGTAGAGCCACGGCATCCCATGTGGCACCTACAATACGCTGAAGTACAAGATGGCGATAAATTTTAGGGAGTTTTTGTTCATTTTCTTATTTATTTCTTTGCCACTCGGGTGCACACACAAAAAACTAGCTGTTTGAAGGAAGTGGAGTGGAAGAGATGAAATCAAATTCCCTACCTAAAACCATCCCATAATTAATTACTTTCTATTTATTGTTTTTGTCTTATAATACTTACAATAATGCCTTAAGCTAATAATGTAGAGACAGATTGCTAATCCCACTGTTATCACTATGATAATATACTGTGGGTAGATATGTACAGACACTGGGGTTAAATATAAACACATGCTAATTGTATATTACATCCTCTTAAAATTCTAATGATATGTTTATATCATCAGGGCTGTTCTGTGAAGTACAGCAGAAATGCAGAATTAACACAGTTTCCTCTCTTTCATAAAGGGATGCATTGTTCAGAGTTAATTGTAATAGGCTTTTTCTGCTGTGAACTGTCATGGGAAATAGTTTTTGAAATAAGGATTATATCAAGTTGTATATCATTTAAAAACCGCCTTTAATCTACGTCTCACTGCTGAAACTGGAACATTAGGTTTTCAGCTTTTAGACAGCAAGTACATCATTATGATAGTCACGCTGAAGCAAATTGTACATTTTATTAAACTAATGTGCTGTCATTATATTTAAATACAAATGATACAATCCTTAATATCGTTCAAAGATGAAGAAGCCACATGCATTATTAATAGCACACGATAAAGGCAACCACTTTGTAAGGGCTCAAAATGACATGCAGTCCTCTTTTAAAAATACTTTAAATGTTAAGCCATTTTACCCATTCCGGCGCATTAGCACTGCAGTGCTCAGCATGGCTACTGCAATGCTGCTTTTCATCATGAATATTACCAATCCATAACAGTGGTTACACAAGAACGAACAGAAATAGAATTCTGATTAGTTCTTACGTCCTCCCAGCCACTCCCGGGCGTGTAGGAGATGACATCCAGAAAGGGATTGGCCAGGTAGCCCTCGTTATTAAAGGAATAGTCCCGCCCACCGAGAGTGATGTTACTGAAATACCTGCAAAGCAGACAGAGCAAAACAGAAAGAGTTGAGATGGAAGAAACCCAGAAAGAATTAGTACAAAAGACTCTGTGAAGTGTTCAGTGTGAGTATTCCACTTTGACGTGTCCTCAAACACTCTAATTAGGTCAGACTGCAAGAATGTGGAGAAGGTAACTATTTTATTTCCCTAAGCAATGAAATCAAAGAAGACAGTTGTGCACTTAATGTCAACCAGTAAAATACCCAGAACGGTGCCTAAATCTAAAACGTGACGCACTTTCTGACTGCTTCAAATTAATCTTTTTATCTTAAATCCAATATGCTTTTGGCACAATGAAAAGACTGCACACTTAAGAATTTCACGGGGTGAGCAAGTTTGAGGGAGAAAATTCTGCTCTGTTCTTATGGGCATTTTGTGTGATGAAGACAAGCACTGTTTAATTTGTGAATGATGAGGTGCGTAACAATGACTGGTGACTGATCCAGCTGGTTTGAGGGGGTTAGTGAGAGACAGATCAGGTTTGGCTAGGGCGGCTGAACACCCACACTGCACATGCTAGGCATTGCACACAGCACTCACTTGAACAAATGCAAGCTGTTTAAAAGATGTGACATAAGGAACATGTAATTAAACACTGCATAGCTACTTTTTTATATATTGCTTGTTAATGACAACATTATTTTTTTATTACATTTATATTATTTTTACAGTTTATAGCATAACTTTATTAAGAGGCATATGAGGGTGAGGTTTTTTCCAAATTGTATTAGGCTTTTGCAATGTACAATTGGCAACACACATTGAGGATTTTGCAATCCAGTCACCTAAATGAATGAACAATCTTCATTATGAGGTATATTCCTTTCTGTGAATCATTCCTCTTGATAACACTACTCCAGTCTCTCATTTTTCTCTCCAAATTCGTACTCATGCACCTCTCTTCAGATTTTGGGTCTATGCTTTTAAACTTCATAATGATCTTTCTTCACTTCAGTGTCTTACAGCATCTCTTACTGTGGGAATTGAAAATAATGTGGAAAACTGATTTTTTTTAAGTTAACATAACCTCTGGTTTCAGCCAGAAGAGGGAGGGATTCAAGCTGAGTCTTGGGTCCTCTCAAGATTTCTTTTTTATCTGCTTAAAAATCTTAGGGAGATTTTCCTTGCCACTGTTGCTTTGAGAGGTTGTAAGGCATATTTTTTACAGTACAGCAGCTTTGTAACAGTGTGTTTTATAAATATTATACATATACAATTAATTACAAAGAAATTTAGTTGAACTGGGTTCACTGAAACAGATGTATGCAAAACCATTACATATAGCCCTACCTATCAAATAGCTGTTTTGTTCAACGATGCAAGGTAAACATCGTTAAACAGCATCTCGTCAAAATTAGGATAAGATCAAATAAATAAAATATTAATATTACACATACATATTATATTATACATTATTATATATATATATATATATATATATATATATATATATATATATATACACACACACACACACACACACACACACATATATATATATATGCACATACACATACACACACACAAATATTACAAGTCCTCAAAATGTATTTATATCACTGTGATTGGCGGAATAATGATGAATAATGCTCACCTCTCATGTTCGAGATCTCTCTGCAAATCAGACTAAATGGTTCCGACTAAGCGAATGAACCTGAACTTGAATTTTATTGAAATAACGATCTGAGCCAGTTTAAACGAGAAGATTAAAGCTGTGCCAGCAACCTTTATAACAGCTGATGTTTGATGTTCACTTTGTGAAATTCACTTTGTGAACATCAAATGCAAAGGAAACAAGATTTTACATTGAAATTTAAAAACCCAAATGTAGAGAAGAAACTTCACCTACTTTTTTCAGGAGCTGGTTGCAAATCACAATTACAACGAAGGCACTAAATAGGTAAATCTCTGCTCCTCATCGTACCTCTTTAAGCAGCTGACATGTAATGGGCATCACAAAGACATGTTTTGTGGGTGTTGCGTTGACATTCTTAGCTCAGTAAGTCTTGATTTGGCTTGCACTATTACATGCTATGTGATTAGTCAATAACCCTTTTTTTATTCATTCTGGCTGTTGTTCAGAAATTCTCTAAATTCATCACTGCCAGCTCATCTTTTCTCTTCTTTTTCTTGTATCCACTCGATCACCCTCACACGATATGACAAAACTATAATGTTCCCATTATAATCACTGAAGCTGCCACATGCTTGCAGTGTAGGCAGAAGCATTGATTATAATGGCTTTGTCACATCGCATTGTTCGCTCAGTGTAAGCACATCGTCAGATGCGCTGCTACTGTTTCAGCCCTCCCACTCACGTATGCTGAAGGGTCCCTGTGGTGGGAGAGTAAAGGACATCTGTGCCCCAAAGGTGCAGCACTTTCCCTCTCATTAGCGTGTGTGCCATTAAGAATAAACTGACTTACTATAGATGCACCAAAGCAGAAAAGTTGAAGGTTAATGCTAAATGAGATGAGCTTTAAACACAGTTCTCAGGGTGAACATAAACACTGGAATTTGCCTCTTTGTAGAGATAATCAAGATCAGGCAGTATAATTTACTGTACCATGATTACAATATCCATGTCCATTACTCATATGCCAGAACTAAGTATGGCTAATCTACAGACAACACAAAACACAACAGGTCTCTGTTTACTTTCTAACTAAATGCTTATGATTAAAAAAATGCATAAGCTTTAATCTGTTTCACATAGTGTAAAAACTATAAATCAATTATTTCACAGACCACTGTTTGCAGAATTTATATATCTATAAATAAAAAATCTGTACCCAACCTGACTAATTCAGATAAGGATTCATCAGATTGAATCAGATTGAGTCTGGCTATATTGGTCATGCTATACGTTTGCATTTAAGCGTAACAGTGAAACACAGCAACAGGGAGTGTTGACTTGACATTATTGCATGGTACACTGTCTATTAAGCTCATCACATTCAATTCAAACTGTATGCTTTGAATACAACTAGGTTTAAATATTACTTCTTTCCCAGACACTGTCAAACCCTAATTTTCACAATACAATCAAATTCCAATGGATAAAACTCTCACTCCACACATTATTTCCTACTTAGTGAAAATGTATCACACTGTTAATTACACGCATTGTAAATGCAGTTTAATGTTGTCTTAAATGGCTTTCTATAGTACAGTACAAGTAAAGGTTTTGTGCTGCTTGGTGTGAGTCATTTTGTATCTTTCTGTGCTCTTGGCAGAACATACAAGTCTCATCTTGTATCAGTAGACAGAACTGTCTCTTACTTCATTCTACCACGAATCCTTTGTGTTCTGTTCCCATCTGTCTGGCAGTTGGTTACAAAGTGTGGCCCTCCAGTTGCTCCATAGTCCTTGCGCAGGGCAACAGCTCCATGGGTAAGGATGGACACCCCACGGGCGATACGTCTGCGGGGCTCGTCCCTCCAGCCCTGTGGCCTGACTGCAAATAAACGACTGGGTAGTCCGGTAAGGCCTAGTTCAGATAGAGCTGGACCCACAGCAAACCATATATGGGAGGCGCTGGCCTGACCAGCTGCCCAAGCGGCATGGAACACCTGTTCTGCTTCCTCTTGAGAGCAGTACAACAAGCGTACCTAGAGTGAAGTGAGGGCAAAGAGGACAGAGATGAAAACCAGAGTGCAGGAGCAGCAGACAAAACAACAAAGTGCAAACAAAAACATAGAGGTCGAAAAAGATCATGAGTAGAAAAACAAAGAAGAAGAGTAAATGGAAGAGGAGGTGGAGATATCTATGTGGATTACTCCAGATCAATATGTAATAGCCAGAAATGTCATGAAAACTTTGATCTACCTAAACCATTGAAAAAGTTGATCAAGTTAAGTAGAATATCTGAGCACCTCTATCCTTTACCATGAATGGGAATGGTAATTTATAATGCCAAAATCCACAGAGGATGAACAAGCAAGAAAGTTTCATTCGTTATTTACTATAACGATAATCTAGCCCTCCGCCAAAGGCATATTGAAGGCTGCAGGCTAATCCTCATTCATTTTCATTATATTGAAAGTAGTTACATTAAACTGATCCACAGAAAAAAGTCATTTTAGGTATACAGATAACTAACTAATAAGATTTGTTTTGTGTGTGTGTGTGTGTATCTAGTGTGTACATGTGCGTATATTTACTCTATATATTCTATCATGCAAATTTGTGTGTATAAAAGTGTACTTTGTCTTTGCCGGTGCATTTGCGTAATATTTATTCCTGTAAGTTTCTGTATATGTGTAATTGAGCAGAAGCACTGCAGACTGAATCTAATGCATACGGCACTGGGCTGCACCGCCACAGGCTCTGTGTTATATTAACACTGACATCAGTGTACTGGGATCCACAAGGCACAATAACACCCTAACACACACATACACAGAACAATAACAGCCTGGAGCCAGGGGGAGACAGAGGACAACCAGAAACACACACACATTACACAAATATAGGTGGAGATGACAAAGAGAATGAAAATGAGAGTAAGGACAGCGAGAGGTCAGAGAGAAAAGGTGCACAAACCACTGAAGAGCAGAATACAAAGACAAACGAGAAATGCTTAAGGACAGGAAATGATGTCAGGTGAAGAGAGGAAGCATAAGTGAATGATTAAATGAATGAGTAAGCGAATAAGTGAGGCAGAACACATTGACCTTCTCTCTCTCTCTCTCTCTACCTGTGCTTCATTCTCTTTCAGCAGTCGCCGTGTACGTGCTCCTCCCGGGTCATCAGTTAAATTCAACATCACTATGCTCTTCTTCTCCCAGCCGATGAAGGACCCATCGGTCAAACCTTCTACCACCGACAGGAAGTCCTGGTAGCCATGGTGACGCGTGGACACCACCGAGAAGGCCGTCCAATCATACTCCTCCAGCACCTCAAAGATCACCTCCAATTGGAGTGCGGTGGAGGAGCTGAACTGCAAGAAGATTGAGCCGGTCTCCTGCAGAGTAATTAAGACAGAAACTGACTACATATCCCAAGAATGAAGGCTGCAGTCAGTTCATTCCCTGCATGAGGCATCATGGGAACTGAATTTCTTAGGAAGTGTATCTTACACAACATTCTCTAATAGCAACAGCAGACAGACAGAGCTCGTCTTCTGCAGTGCAATTAAGGATAAAAACTAAATTATTTCCCATGACTGAAGACTATTTATTGCCTGCGTAAAGCATCATAGGGATTCAATTTCTTCGAGTTAAAACGTTTTTGAGATATGCAGCCAGTGTAGGAACTGGAGGGTGGTACTCTAGTGAGTTTCTAATCGTCACCAGAGTATGTCGCGCAGATTTAAATTTAATTTGCAGTGGTGTGGAGCATATGCGTGTTTATGGGAGTGTGTAGTATTCAATGCAACATCATCAAAAGGGTTCAATTTAATTTCTCCAGACTAAATCATTTAAAAAAAAAAAAAAACATTTGTAAATGCATATGAATTTTTTATTTGTGTCATTTAGCTTTTGTTTGCATTTCCACACTGTGCTAAAGAGGATGTGTTATAAATGCCTAAGCTCGGTGCTGGGACGAGTGACTGAAACCCAGGCCGAGCACTTCAGTGAACCGAAGAGAAAAACACCAGACCATATGGCCTGCAGCAGTAATGCCTGACCTCTGCCCTTGCTATTTATCCAAATGGATAAGTTAGCAATGCCATCTCTTCCTACAGTTATTGGTGTGCCCTGATCAGCCCCCAACAGAGACGACAGCAGCCCTATCTCTGTCCATACTCAGGTACCATTAACAAACACTGCTCTTATAGCACTGCAGCAACCTAAACACTATCTACCAAGTGCTGGAGCTCATTAACACCAGAAGCTTGCAGAGAGAAATGTTTGTGAAGAAATTCCACAGTGCAGCAAAACTCCAATATTGTTTCTTTTTCCCTTCTAAGAACAAAACAACAGTCAAATGATTCAGCACAGCTAACGTGCGAGAAATGCTACACATCTGAGATTGTTCAGGCAGGTCTTTTGTAAGAAAGCCTTGTTTAGTGGCCTTGTTTTCTTGTGTCACTGAATATAATAGACAGTATGTCTAATTAGGAAAAAAACACTATTTATTTTAAAAATAGACATCTACTGTCTACTTCAGAATCAATCTTGTCGGGGCAAGATTGCTGTAAAGAGGAACTGTACTTGGCACTTTGCTGACACTAGTCTAATTCTCAAAGGTTTACAGAAATACACTATAAATAAAATAGGTTTCAAATCTGTAGACATTGCATCTTTATTTAAAATCACTCCGTTAGCTGGCACCAGTCTACAAAGATTTTTGCTGTGACATTCCAGGTAGATCCATAAAATGAGGCTGGGACAAATTAATTCAACTCAGAGAACGGAATTATTGTGAATAATCACCACTTCATTTCGAATTTACCTTTGAGTGCACAAACAAACTAATTCTAATTCTGAAACAACCTTCATACTTTATATACTAGACATCAGCCATACCTGTGGTACCCTGCCCAGACCTGCTCCCCCTCCCACAGCAACGATGGGGAGGCCGGTCTGGGCCGAGACAAACTCCAGCATGGGGGCCAGGGGGCCCGAGGCCAGCGGGAGGGGTCTCTCATCTTCATACACGAGTCCTTGAAGAGGTCTGGATGCCAACAGGTCACATAGTTGAGAAAGCAATGTCCTTGGGCTGCTATCATTTACCTGTGGTCAATTCACATTCACACCACATTGACCATGACTGAATACATTAGATAAATTTAGGAGGAACATTGATTCCACTTTTGTGTTTACATTGAGTAAACATTTAACAAAGCATTACGATTCATATTCGGTTGAATTCTAATGTAATCACATGTAATACTAGGCTCTAAATTTAAATTTCATATTTCTAACATTATACATTACAGCCCCCCTTTTTAACTGACCTGGAGCCAGATTACATTTGCAGATCCCCACTGGGTGACGACACTCTCACCAAAGCTGCTGTGGACACGTCCAAAGCCTGGGTAAGGCACCCTACCCGCTGCTGCTGCAGCCCCTGCTTCCCCTTGTGGAACCGTTGAGCCCGCATGGATCACTGCAATATTGAAATGCATTGATGCCACCGGGTCCCGTTCACGCTCTCGAGGGCGGAGCAAAAGATGAGGGGAGGAGCTGGTCTGACCCACCCATTCTACCAGGGCCAATAGCAGAGACAGCGTGGGTACTGTGACCATGGCAACAAACGAGGAGGTCAAACGAGAGGACACAAACAGAGAAAGCCTGAGTGCAAACAAGAGGAGAGGAAAGCAAGAAAAATGAGAACCTGTTATTAAAACAAAAAATATACTGCATACATAACAAAAACTTGAGAGAAAGAGAGTGAGCAATTAGAATGAGACAGAGACAAACAGAGAGAGAGTGAGCAATTAGGAAGAGAGAAGAGAGAGACAAAAAGTAGAACAAGAGAGCTGGAAAAGAAATGAACACTTGAAAAGAAGGAGAGAAAATGAAATGGTTTATTCAGGCCACAGGCTAAAATGGAGCAACACAGAAAACAGAAACACAGAGAGAGATGGTAATTGATAGAGAGAAACTCTTATGTCTGTGTGCTTAAAGCAGTTGGCGGCAAGGAGTGGGTGGTTGTTATTACTGTAAGCTGAATGAATAATAACAACAATAATTTAAATAACCTACATATAGTAGGGTCCAAATGTATGAGACCACTAGTGAAAATACCTTTCTTTGCTTTGTTTTCCATTTGTTTTCTATCTTAAAATGTTTTTCATTACAAATAATTTGAGTGAAATGTGGAATGAAAAATGCATACATTTGACAATGTCTTTGTCTATTGTTTTGCTTTTCAAACAGTATTTGTCCCCGTTTTGCTTTAATAATAGCATGCACTAAGTTAAAAACCTGATGATCCATGTTATGCCAGCACGATATGAGAATCTTCCACAGAGCATCTTGTGTGCTTCAGTGAAAGCCAGGAAATCTGACCTTTTGCACAAAGGAGTTAACATGATCAATGCTACAAATATGCCACATTTGACTTGGAAATTTTGTAAAATCCTATTAAAAGTCTGCATTTTTGCTTCAGAAAATTTCTTGTATAACATATTTCAAAATCTTAAACCTTTCTGCTTAATTCCATGTTTAAAGGGACAACAAAATTCCATGATTTTTAATGTGATCTTAGATTTCTGGACCTCACTGTATGTATGCATTCCTCATACTCCTCACATATACCAACACAGACAAAAAGTGGATTACTGGGATAGAGGTTACCACAGTTAATATGTTATAAAGGCCCTCTACACAGCCTTACTCTCTTTTCTATCTCTCTCTCACACACGTTCACACACAATACAAGCAAATCATTTTCAACCGACTTTTGTGCCAGCCTCCCCCTGCCTTTTTCTCTCGTTTCACAATATCAGGTATTAATGCAACTACTTTAAATCGCCAGCCTCTGTGACATAATACTCCCTCTCTCTCCCAATTGTCACTGTTCTGTGGGTTTGTTCTTTTTTTGCTGCATTCTGTTTGTCCCTCTATTCTATTTATTTATCTCTAGGTTTGTTGGTCTGTTGACCCTGACAAGTCCTTCAGATGAATAAGATAAAGAATTAAGAGGCATAAGACAGCAACATAATGAACAGAATATGAAAGGGACAGGGAGAAAGAGAAACAAAGAGAGACAGAGAGAGACATTGGAATTCTGTTTGGCTGTAGGAGGAAAATATAGTCCTAATGACAACGATGAGGAGAGACGGTGGGGGGGAGAAATGAAGAGAGAGAAAGAGGGATGAAATATGAAGGATACAGAGAAAGAGAGAAATATTGATTACCAGGATGTGTGTACGTGTTTGGCTTTGGCAAACATGCTGGCAATTCTACAGTTTTGACAGACAGGGACAGTGTGTGTGTGTGTGTGTGTGTGACTGTCAGAAAGGTTGGAAATGGTGGGGTGGGGGTTGAAGGATGTAGTAAGCATCCAGACACAATCCATGGCACACATATTACTGTTTTCAAGTCACTTTAAATTAACCTGAAGTAATCATAGTCTGGGCTGTCATTTAGGAACCCACTGTGCTAATGTTGTGCAAGAGCAGTAATTTACTGCTGCTTCCGTAGGTTTCATTGTACAGTAGGAAATGTGAAAAGTGCACACAGTCCAGAATTCATCAAAGAGAGCCAAAAAACTCAGATACATCATCTACAACTGCAGGGACATGTGTTTGCTTTTCTTTTGCGTAAAAACCCCTTAGGCTATTCCACAATATTTTAAAGTGCATTACTTTTACAGCCCTCTATATAAATTTAAATAAAAATTTTCCCTGACTGGCATATTTAATAGGTTGTGAAGAGTTTTTTTGTAAAGACATGTTCAGTTCAACCACCACATTATCCTTATTTACAATAAAATGATTACAACATTTCAGCAGGGGTGGCCCCTCCAGGTACTGTGTTCTGGAACCGCCACTGAATAGATGGCACGTAGCAATTATGATTTGCATTCAGAATCTCACACACCTTGTGATATAGGTATTATATAAATAGATGCACACGTAGATAAAGGAACATACAGATATGTTAGATAAATGTAGTGCAGGAGCACCGATTGTTGCTGGTTCTCAAACTAATTTCTGGGCAAATATGAAAGTAATGTTGTATTTCTGTTTAATGCATAAAAAAGCTAACATTCAGCTAAATGTTTCCCTGTCATTCCCACATTAAAAATGTATGAAGTAAAATTAAAATGTAATGTACAACAAGACTGTACATCAGTAATGGTCTCTTCAATAATGAAGGCTTTGCAAAGCCTCATAACAAAGTATGCAAATATATTAATTGTCCACTATACGCATGTTATTAAGGGTCAGGCTTAAAATGCAAAACTTATTTTTAAACATTAACAGGAGGCCCCTACTACCAGAATTCACCAAGGGCCCTTGGCCTGATAAAGGTTAAAGACCCCATGTAGCAGCATATTATCACAATATCAATTCATTTCTTATACAGTACATAAAGACCTGGTCACACCAAGTCTGAATTTTTCTGCATTTTTGTACTGTTTACTTTCCAAGCACTGCACCAAAAACACTCACATAAGCATCTTGCAACCAGTTCCTCACCCCCCCCCCATTCCTTGAAACAAACGCAACAAATGCATAACAGCACACACAACTCAGGGTAGAACGCATTTACACACACACACACCAGCTGGATCTGCGGCCATATGCATTGACAGCTCATGATCATTATGCTGAGCCCATGGCTGCATTCCCTGCTCACTGCATTGGCTGCGAGAGTGCTCCGCCTTTACTGCCCCACTGTAAACATTGCTCGTAAAATGCTTTGCATGCACTGTGATGACCAACGCTATTGAAAGCACTTTAGCTGACAAACAACCACGTCATCCATCAACCACACACACACACAAACCCTTTAACAATAACAAAGCCCACGCTGCAATACACAAAAACATTACTGCACAATTTAGCCAGCATAAGCCTGTTAAACTCATTCAGCAGAGACACTGCTGTATTGCCATGGAGCAGTGAGCTTAATCTAGTCCAGCTCTAAGATCTGTAGTGAGCTTAGTCTAGTCCAGCCCTAAAATCTGTACTTCAGGAGTGCTGTCCAGAGTAATCTCACTCACAAGACAAAAGCTGTCTTATCTTGACCTGATTTTCACCTTCAATCACAGTGGACTGAGGGAAAACAAGGTGTGTCCTCTGACTCTTTCATGGGTGTTAAACCATGGCAAGCGTCTGTGGTTTATTACATTTGAAAAAAGTCAATTAGTCAAGTTTCAGGCGTTGTGTTCCGCAAGTCATAAAACCACCACCAAACATTTTATTGAGTATATTAAATATGTCCGCCAGTTGGGAAATAGTTTCTGCACACTTACACCATCACACCCTCAGCAGCTTGAAAATCTGAAAATCTACTAAAAATCTTGGAAAATGGTGTAGCAGTTCAAACAGATAAAGACATAGGTAAACGTAAGGCTGCAGGTTTGAACCCCACAAGGAGCAATCTATAAACTATAATTATTGTGCCTTTGGGCAAGTCACTTAACCCCTGGTTGCTCCAAAGGGACTGTCACTGTAATAAGTGTACCCTTTGGATAAAAGTGTCAGCTATGTGATAAAGTAGCAGAGTGTCTCCCAACATTTTCCAAATACAGCACTTCTAGAGCCTGAGAAAGGTCCATGAGGAAGATAGGTACACTCCAGGGGAACTCAGTTCCACATTTCAGCAATAACCAAATACAGGGCCCATTTCACCTGATTCACACCTTTTGAAATTCTTTTCTTGGACAATACAATGCAGATGTGTGAGGAAAACAGAAACTTGGAGTGCATGCAAACCAGTGTATAAAAGGGGTTGCTGAGGAGTCATTCAAATCTGCTACTAGTCTACACGCTGTGTCCACCAGTTGTCAATCAAATAATTTTAGCTTAGGCTACATGGTGACAGCAGGGCAACATATTTTATGTCCTCAAAATGCTGCCCAGTGTAACCAAGATACATTTATTTTATATAATAATCTGTAATAGTCAAATATATTTGGAATTAAATGAAAGTAAAAACCTGTGTGAGTAAAATTACTCACACAGAGCTGGCCTGACGTCAGTTTTATATGCTGTTATATGCAGAGTTTGTTGTTATGTTCACATTACAGTTAAGATTCTCACGGATTGCTCTAAAACTAATCAAACGTCACCCACATGCTGACAGGAATTATAAATGAGTGGCTTACATTGGTTTATGACAATGTAAGCAGCATGAACCTGAAAATATATGCATTTTGGTTTCTCACCCGCATCATCTCAGCTGTGCGTCCATTCTCTCCACTCACACATCCTTCATCAACACAGTGCTGGACCAGAGTTGGCAGCAAGAGCAGAGACTCCAGATACTGCATGCTGCATTTTGAAAGATTTGCATGATACACAGTAACCAGTTGACTTATTTTTGCTTGTTAAATTGTCAGCCAGAAACGGAGTAGTTATGCAGAACCTACAGTATGTTTGTGTAATATTTATTTGTTTGGTGTGTCTTATAAAAAAACAAAATTTAAAGAAATAAAACCCAAATGGTTGAAAAATGAACAACCGGGTGACAACTGGATCTCTTAGTGTCCTCAAATTGAGAACCCTTCTGTATGTTGATATTGGCCTTAAGTAATAACCTTTCCACCTGCCTCCATTGTGGCTTAAAACTGCCACAACATTCACTGTCAGGAATAGCAGGTCCTTGTTGGTGGCCCATTTCTCATTATCTTGTAATTTATTTTGCTGATGAAGGCAGGAAGGAAAGATGTTTCAAACAGCAGCCACATCTGAACAAATAAACAAGAACAACAGTTCAGGAAAAACTCTCAGTGTGAATCATTTTTCTCAATTCATTTTAGATAACCTGAGAGCTGAAATGAGAAATCTGTGAGCTGCCCTTTCCACACAGACCTCTATGCAGCATTTTTGCTCTCTCTCTCTCTCTCTCTCTCTCTCTCTCTCTTTTGCTCATATTTTCCCACTCTCCATCTGCTTTCTGTTTGGAGACCCTGAACACCTTTAGAGGTTGAAGAACACTATGTTCTTCTGTAGCATGGTGGCTGATCATACCTGATCGTGTGTCTCCCTCACACATGCACATTTCCTCGCTTATGCCAAGTGGATTTAATCCAATGGGCTCATTTTTCTCGTTCACAAAAAAAAAAACACCTACATATTTTTCCATTCATAAATCAGCGCCCTCATAGCTTGCATTCACTAAAAACAACCCCCATGGCCTCAATTAACATAACAGTCTTAACCTAAGACGTTAATTTGCCCAATTTAGCCATGCTGAGAAAACAAGTTTCCCGTCCACATGGAAAGAATAATTTCATAAGCCGTTTTAATAAAGCAAATCTCATGCAAGTCATTTACCATGTTAACAAAAAACTATGCCCCCCCCCATTGAAAACAACATACAACCATCTTCTCCTTCAAAAATGATAAGATTCATTTGATTTTTGAAGCAGTCTCGTAAACAATTTTTCAAACAACACACTGTGTTGCATCCATTTATTGTTAGCAACTACTGTATCCAACACTATTCCCCTGTCTTAAATATTTGGCAGCTATTCAGAAGCTGTGCATTGATGAATGGGCTCCTGGAAGGCCTTACTAGCCAGCAGCTGGCTCAGAGGACCCTCGAGAAGAGTTCAGCATCATGAACCACTGTGGTGGTCTCTACATGCTGCCCTGCCTGTGGCTGGCTCAACCAGTGCATCCCTTTAAGCCTTCCAAACACCACTGAGATCTTGCATTCTGCTTTTCTGTCAAGTACAATGGAGTGTTTTAAGGATTAAAGCTGTTTTAAGGACACACTGGGGGAAATGCTTTGAGTCAACTCATAAAGCATCTGAAATCTATGAGCTGGACTGCATCTGCCCTAAGACATGCTTTCACCCTCAATAACACCACCAATCCTCAGAAGATTCCAGGTTCTGTGGAACACACCAAAGAACCCAAGCACCTCAAGGCCAGATATGGATTTTTTTCCAGGCAGTATCCACAATTGCTTTTCCTTGTACAGGTGGATTAAACCACAGATGGTAATTTATTCCAGCGTTAAAAGATTCTGAGCGCCGAACAACAACAGTAAATGATGCGTGGAAGTCGAGCTTCAGCTGTTGAATCAAGACTCCTCCAAAGATACAGGCAGCTTCAAATGGACTCATAACTAAAATTTAATTATAAATGACCAGGAGTGGCCTCCTCCTGCCTCTTTCCACAGATAATTGACTGCTCACCATGAGCATTAGCTATTCATTGGTTGCCAAGATTAATAGCGCAGTAGCATTTAGAAAAAACTGAAAAACCTTATCAAGGTGGTTAAAGGTTTCAAAATAAAGCTGTTGCCTGTGTTGTACTCTACCATTTGAATATTATTGAGATTTAAAGTGGAAATTGCCCTGGAGAAAGACACCCGACTTCTTGAGAGCTGGGGAAATAAGCAAGCCAGGAGATGCAATCCATCAGGGAGAGTGACCTGTTCCATGAGAGCTCCAAGCAAAAAGACCATTACCCAGCAAAAACACACAGATTTAGTATATAACAACACAACAGTTGAGGAAACTACCACATAAACCAAGGTGTGTTTTTTTCCTTTCTTAAATGAAAGCTTGGCATGCTTTGCTATGGTGGTTTTCTTCAGTGAAGAAAAAAAATTGTCAAACAAGGAAATTGTTTTACATTTTTGGCAAATTCAGAATAAATCCTTTCAAAAAACCTAATGAAGCATCTGATGAGTATCCTAAAATGAAAGGCAGTTACAGTTCGACTTGAGGCAAAGTGAATGTACTGCTCCTATCAGTTCTTTGTGGTGGGGTTTGAATGGATTAGGAGCCAGTGGAGTGGCACAGGATGAGTGGGAGGTGCTGATGAGAGGAGATTGAAGAGGAGGAGAGGTAGAGCTGAAACCCAGCGCTCTTCCAGCAGCCCTCCTCGCACCTCTCAGATACACGCTGCTATGAGGAGAGAGATTCACTGACAAGCCATTGTAGCACAAGCACAACGCAGCAGACAAACCAACACACGTAGAAACACAACATCTGGACTGATCCACAAACATACAGACACTCCAAAACCAAGAAGCACTGTTAAAACAGTGAAGAAACAGAAAAATCACAACACAGTTTGTGTGGTTTTGTCTATATATCCGCATATCTCAAAACAAGGGCACACAGAAAAATTATATTGTCTTGTTTAGTTCCACATGCACACTTTCACACCACATCTGTCCTCACACACACAGGATGCCAGAAAAGAAGCCGGATACACACTGTGCACATCAACACAATCTTCATGGACACTGATACAGGCTCACAGCTGTCAGCTTCCTCCTGTGCCTGCCTCAAAACACACACATACACACACACTTGCACAGAGGCTTGCAAGTGGACACTTGGCTTTTCCCACTAACGTGTAATTTCAGGCACAGATGCGCAAGACGACCACACACACTCGCGCACCACACAGCACAGACACGCCATAAAATTTGCAACAGTGAGCGCATGTTTTCAAATGGCATATGTTTAATGACAGTTACACTTGTGTACACCCCAGTACTTAACTGCATAGACAGACAACACACACACATTGTGGTTAGTCCCCACTATGTGGCCTTTTTCACTTCGGTACAATGGAGTGCGGCAAGAAAATAAATGTAAATGTAATGGGAAATGGTTGTCTTATTGGTCCGACCTGCCTTCCACTGAAGAAACACTGTGACTTCTTGTCTGACACAGTCATTATTAAAGGTCAATGGGATTGTTGTTAACATGACAAAACACCTGACGTGGACCTCCAATCCACGCAGTTGGGATTGTTATACAGGAGAAGGGGGCTACCACAGCAGGGCTTTATTGTGTCATTTAGGCTGTCGTGGAAACGTCTGTTTTCTCGCATATCACAAAGTGTCAGTCTGCGTTAAGACATGGAAGAGACATGACAGGGTATTGAATAAATATCATGACAACTCCATCAAATAAAAGGGGGAAAACTGCCTCAAGGCAACAGCGTCGGGAGACACGATTTTCATAAATTAAATTCCCAGTTTAATCCTCATTGGACAGAGTCCTCAGCTATGCCACACCCATTACTTTATAGCTTTTTGAAGACTGTGTGTTGGGCTTTTTGGGTGATCTTATTAAACATGTAAAGTACTATGCTATTAGTATGTATATTAGATTCAAGGTAATCTCTCTAGGTAGCTTTTGTGCAATTGCCCTTAATTATCAAGTGCAGCAGGAAGAAAGAGATGATGAAAGAGAGAGAGAGGGGTGTCTGAGGTTTGAGAGAAAGAGAGGTGTTTGAGAAAGCAACAGGGGGCTGGAAGGGGGCTTTAATTCCTGCACTTGTAATAAAAGTTATTGCAGAAAACTTTGTGGAGGTAACAAAGTAAAAATGCACAGAATTTACATTAATGTGTCATTTCATAAACGCAGCCTTGCATTCTCCTATTTTTCTAAAACAGATGACAATTGTTGCCCAATGAGACAGTTTCTCTCACGCTCTGCACACCATGCTGTGAGTTAAGCAGCAAATTATTGCTGTAATAACACAAGAACATTCTCCTCTCCTCAATCACAGAGACAGTATATCTATAGATATTTTGAAATAAAAGCAGCGAGCATTCCTAAAAACAGCCTGCACAGAGCATACAGTACAAAGAATGGGTAAATATAACTCAAAATAAAAAAAGTTTGACCCTCAAGCGACAATCCATATTTGAGATATGAATAATTTATATTATTTAAATTACATGAGCGCAAACACTTGTTAAAACCACACAGTCATGCACAAATACACACTCGGCTGTAACAGTAGAGCCCCTATATACAGAACCATCAGATTACTGACGCATCAACATGCACACCTGTACATCACACGCTTGATTACACACACTCTTTTTCCTTGCTTTCCTTTCCTCAAACACACAAACAATACTGCTGGACCGAGAATGAGGCCCTGTGTACAACATAAAAACAGATGAATTTGAACAAACAACCAGCACTTCAGTTTGTACTACAAGGGCATTTGTATTTCATGCCCACCTTTAATAAATTTAAAAAACACTGAAAAAAATCAATTGTCAACTGGATCCAATCAGACATCATATGGGCATGATTTTAACACTTGCTTTAATTGGATTACAGTCTTCCTGTAATTATAAAAATTTGTTATTTCTTAAAAACATTTACAGACATGTGACCATTCAATCACATGAATGACACAAAACGCTTTCATGGCTCAAGAATGATTGGATGTCATTTGAAATTGTTTACACTGGTATACGGTACTGCACATTAAATATCTTATTAGCTCACCAGCTGTCACGGCTGAGCCTTGTTAAGACTGGAATACACAACACAAATTTAGTCCCATTTTATTTTTCAGTCTGTGGTAGTTGCTGTGACCCAGAGCCGTTCTGCAGATGCTGGTCATTCTAAGTTGATTTCACCAAAAAATTACATAGTTTGACTAGTACACACTCAGATTTATTATCCTGTCTGTTATTCCATCTAGTCGTCTAGTCGCAGGATAACAAACCTATTTGACATTCAAACTAACTTTAGAGCAAATCTCCCAGTGTATCATGTTTCACTACAGTGGCCAGCCTATGGAAATCAAGCACACGGGGTCACAATGCAACAGAAGCCCCTTTGCAGTCTATAGAGACCATATTGATTTATATACAACAGCCAGCCCCTGTACATCCATGTTTATTTATCCGTCAACGTGCCATATAACAACAGGAAGATGCTGGTTTCTGTGAGGGTTTGTGTTCGAAATAATTGACAGCCAGTGTGTGATCTTCAATCGTTTAGTGTGGGATATTATTTTAATAACTGTTTACAAAGTTTGCGAATGTGTGATGCCTAGTATTATATAACCTGTTTGGATTGTAAAAGTTGTGTCAAGTAATCCAGCCTTTACACACAAATTTAAAACTAGACGTGCACAATTTCCAAAAGACTAAGCAGCAGAGATCTGCCCTGACAACACAATCCTGTGTAAATTTATCAAACGGGCCAAAGTATTTCTGCTCCTGTTTTGATTTAAACCTTTAAAAGCATGTTTCTCTTTTCCTCCTCTGTCCATTATCATAACATTGCATGTCTTACTGGAGAGAAATCTGTCAATGCAATGAATTGGCACACTGAATATATAAAGCCCAAAATGTCTTCTCAGGCTGGTTCACCATTATCCATGTCATTTCAATGCCCCCGAATCTCATCTTGTTTCACCCAACAGCTGCTGTACACATCCTTGCAATAAGACTACATCAGCTCTCCACTTCACAGAAACAGAATCACAATACCTGCCTTATCGCTACAGACCTCCCTAGGGAAAAGCACAGCCTCGCTGGCTTGATATCCAGCCATTGTTATTGTACATCTGTCAATACCGTTTTATTGACTTGTCTTTGATTGGATATTGGAGATGACTGAATTGACGGATGCTGTGTGCTCTTAGTGTCAGTTAGCACAGATTAAGATTCAGCTGTCAGGTGAATTGTGTATGGAAGTAAGGAAAGTCTGGCAGGGATTTCCGTGGTAACTGTAAGAGGCTGTAGTTGTAGTTAGACCGAAATATCTGTGGTTACAGTAACCTTGGAGATGGATGAAAGGCAAGACTTAGCCTCCTGTGGAAACTCATGGCTGTTTAGAACAAGATGCTAAAAAGTGCTCTACTTTGTCCTCACAACATGCAAACATTTGCAGCTTTATGTTAAATAACACTTATGTTGCCGTTTCCAGCTCCTTTACCACCACAGCGGATCATGCCAGAAACACTCTCCCCCTTGCACATATTGCTCCTTTACTATCGCCCTGGCTCAGCCTGGCTGTGTAACACCATAAAGCAGCAAGATCTCAGCCAGGTATGTGTGTGTGAGTCAGTGTGCACTTGTGTGTGTGGGTCTAAATTTTTAAGTGACTGTGGTCCCATGTACGTACTGTCTCTCCATCTAACCCTGAGCACCCAAAGTACGTCTGAGGTCTAATGTAAATTAGCGTGGCCGTTATCAATAGCAGGCCAGCCAATCCGCTAGGGAGCCGGGGGAGAGGGGAGCAATGTAATCTCTTTCACACACCAGCCTATGATCTCGTTAAAGACTAATTGATGTTCTGTGTTAACGAGCTTTACCTTAATTAGTCACATTTAAGTGAACTGGGGAGTTGAAAGGGGAGTTGGGCGCAGTTTCAGTATACTGGACTCATCAGCACAGCTATGTGAACAAAAATAGTTAATAAAAGGAGAAATAAGGACTCAGATGTCAAGATGCTTTTAAAAAGGGGAGAGAGGGATCCAGCACAGGAAGTGAGCACCACAGAAAAGTGTTAAAAGAACAGGAATCCTCCAGAGCCTGAAGGCCCAAGGGATGCAAAGATAGATAGGACAGAGAGCAAAGGTAAAGGAGAGGATAAAGAATGCACTAAAACAGACGAGTATGAGAAAGAGCAAAATAAAAATGCAAACGTTGATTCAAGCTGTTGTCTCAGCCTGCGCCCTCCAACCCTGTTCAGCCTCAGATATTCAGTTCTGCCTTCCCTCTCTTCATTTTCCTCTCCTTCCCTTTCTCTTATCCTGCCATCCTTCTCTTTTTCTACTTCCATCCTTTTCAATTTCTCTAGCAATCTTCCTCTTTTCCATATCTTTCACTCTGTGCCCTCCTCTTCTTGTCCAGCTACACCTCTGTTTACACCTCTGTACATATCTGCAACATCCTCTTCTCTGTGCATTACTGTCTCTTGCCTTCTTTCATTCTGTACTCTTCATTCTTTCACTCCCCCTCCTCTACAGTAAAGCCTGGAAAGCAGCTGTACAGACCACTGGAGTGAAGCTGTACTCACACTTAAGGCAACACATTAACATCACTGTGCGCATGACAGTACTGCAGTGTGTGTGTGTGTGTGTGTGTGTGTGTGTGTGTGTGCACTTAATGGTTCACGTGCCAAGTATCCATAACACATTCAATGAATGAGAAAGAAAGATAAATGAAACAAACAGTAACCTATCTACAGAGAACAGATTTATCTACATCATACAACCAGTGGAAATAGTCTTAGGATGGCACGAGTATGAGTCAAATGTTATAAGTGCACAAAATATGAAATGCATATTTGTGCAAACGTTTTCTGTGTTTCTGTGTAAGCATTGATATCAGGCCTGCCTAGTGGACATTAAGACCTTATATTCCCTCTGCATTACTGGAGGCTCCATCGTTACAGCTTTAAGTTAGGCACAAGAAGGCAATTAAACTTATTATGGAAAATGCACATATAAACGATTTTGCTTCATCTAAACGCCAACGGTTTGATATATATTGCAGGAGGAAAACTGTGGGCCTATCACGGGTTCATATGAAATTAACATATTGAGCGCTGTTCATAAATCTCTATGATCAACTGCTAAAAAGCAAATTGACAGACCTGGAGAAATGACGGCAATATACAGCGTGTTTGTACATTTTTAAATTCTCTGTCAAATAAAAAAATACTCTCAAACTGACACGTTAAAATAAGCTTGCATCGTGCCGAAATGCCAAGAACAGCTCTTTCTCATACACTGACACACAGTGAGACACTGATAACTCTGCTCAGTAAAATTGATAAATCCGCAGTTTACATACACAACTGAAAACGACAGCCTGACAGCGCGGCACAGCAACACGATCGTTAGCTGTACCGCGCACGGAAGCGGCATTTTAAACAGCGTGTAATATTCAGAGGCTTTGCGCTTGTATGTTTATGAAAATCACTAATTGTGCCCGCAGACTGCGCGTGTCTCTGTGCCGTTTCCCAGGCGCGTGCGGCGTTGCGCCTGAGCGTTTTTGGTATGTTGCCGTAACTAGTCCGCGCATCTGTGCCGCAAGAGTGTGAGAAAAGTGGAAGGATGTGCCGTGCGAGCCCGAGTGTGACTGAAGAACAAGTGGGGTTATAAGCTCTGGCATATGTGCGCGCGTGCAGCAATGACAGAAGGGTCAAACCCCGCGCGCAGCGACCGTGTCCATCCCTCTCTATCGCGTGCCATCCATCTTCCACATATAGCGCATCAAAGTACCCTCACCCGGAACCCGCCGGTGCACCGTGAGTGGCACGACTGTGCTTCATGCATGCAGTCAAGTCCATGAAGATGCGCGGCGGTATTTATTAAAGTGTTACTTACTGTTGCTGTGTTTTTCACGCGCCTGTCCCCCCTCTCTCCTTTCGGCCCTCCATTCTCTTCACATCATTCCCTCGAGGTATCCTTTTCACGCTTTCTCCGGAGAAAATACACCTAGAAAAATATATATATATTCTACATGTATTCAATTTTCGCGAGCTCTCTCTCTACATATCTCCCTCTCCCTCCTCTCCCTGCCACTCTCTCCCTCTCTCTCTTTCTCCGCTCTTTTGTTAAAATTCAGTATATGCGCCTCGTCACCTAGCAACCGTCAACCTCCCTCTCTCGCCTCTCTCTCCATCACCAGCGACACGTGTTGAATGCTAAACTTAGTGTGGAATAATATTAATAACTGGGTGGCTTGAGGTCTCTTCCTCTGCCTCCCTCCCCACGCACACGCATGTACGCCTCCCCTCTCTCTCGCATATAATCATGCAATATAAATATTTACTAAAGCCGCTCGGTCCTCTGTTGCATGTCCCCCGCAGCCCCCCTCCATGTCTCACTCACCTCCCGTCATCCCGTACTGCGAATCAATGGTGCCGTATCACCGCTTCTGCTTTGCAGAGGTGTGCGTTCGTCACGCTGTCTGTCGACATGCAAACGCTACAAGACGCGCGTTTCCGTACAACGCCGACAGGCGAAAATAGGCACTGGCCGTTTGCGTGTCCGCGCGTTTGTCTGTATTAGTGAGCAATCATTCCTTACGCCAAGTAAATAATCCGTGAATTAAGTAGCTGAGTGGTGGCTGCCCTGTCGTATCAATAAAGTATCAGTTCTTATTTTAAAGAAACAATTATTTATTTTGTTAAGTGCTGTTAATAAAAACACAATTTGGCGAACGATTTTTTTCTGCGCTCCCTTTTTCATCTGTGAACGTGGTCACTTGCCAGTTGATTAAAACTGACACTCAGCGTGTTTTATTTAGAGGGCCCGAATGACTGATGGTTAATGTTTCTTTTTTTGGAAGGTCACTCCTTACTGAATCTCAGCGTGACGCAGCGCTATTGATGAAATACCATTCAGCCCTTGAAGCAAATGGTACAGGTCCGTTTTCTCCCGTCTTCCACTAAAGAAATATATTAGCATCAGTATAATCTCCTTGCAATAGCTTATACTGGATGCGAATCAAACTATCTTGGCGTGTTTTCCAGATCTTCAGTCGACTGGCACATAAGAGTCACTGTAAAACCCTCCCTCATTCCATCCCCCTGAGTATGTAATGGCTATTTCTATTCATAACTGTTCCATTAAGTTTTTTTTTTTATCTGGTCCTTATAAGTCATCACAATGTTTTTTGCAAGACAGCAGGGGGACCTTCCTCTAGCTGTCAGATTGTACTTAGACACTTTATTCATCAGTTTGATTCCCACTGGACAGCGACAGATGTCCACTGAATATGGTTTGCCACACAAACTGTCAAAGCCAATGAGTGTAATCCCAAAGTGAGTGTATGTTAAAAAAAAGTTTCATTTAGTAGAATTTATGTTCACACCCTTTGCTCTCTCTCTCTTTGTATATGTGTCCTGTTGTTTGAGTTATAGCTCAGAGCACAACAGATGAGTAAACATTGATAGTCACAAGTAAATCCTATCAAATCAGATTGGGGAATGCAAAGGCTACGCTCCCTCCCTCCCCCCCTCCAGCACTCCCTCCATCTCAATTCCCTCCCTCGCCCCCTCATCTCTCTTTCTGTTGTTTCTTTCTGTCTTCGTATACTCACAAAGCCTGATTAAAGTTGATAAAGAAAAATTCAGTTTAATCAAGTGAATAGTAGATTATATTTTCGCAGCCATAGGATTTTTGCCTGAAGTGTGTACTGGGCCTTATAGGAATCATATTGAAGGTTAATACGGGCCTTGGGATAATAATACTGACAACAACATGGCATCTGACATTAGTGTTGGATAAAACAACTAGACATGAGGGAGAAGCCGAGAAGAAGCTAATAGGAGAACTAAAGAGAAAGACTGCCTGGGGAAGATGGAGAGGATTGAGCCCCATTCAGTGCCACACAGACTTTCCTTTCGCACTGGGAGACCTCAACAACGATTACATTTTTTCTAGGTCCAAGCTGTAATAGAAAATAACCAAGTACTTTTGCGCAATAGCTGTCACTGACCTTTCGAGAAGAATAGGGCTAATCCTTTACGGGGCCGTTGAAGAGCAGCTCTGTTCAAATCCACTACATTTCATTTCTTGAATAAATCTTAGAATTTTTTCCACAGTGAGACTGAATACTGTCTCTTAGCAAGCCCATGTTAAACAGGGAATCACATGGACCCAGCTAGCCCAAAATTAGCCTTACAGGAAAGAGAAAATTGTAACGTCACATTCATTTTCGTAAGCAGTTAAAAGCTTGGCCAGCCTTACAATCACAAGCTAATAATGTAACACACAAATGCAAACAGTTTTTATCACCCGCATTTGTGAATATCTAAAGCTTTTGGATAAATAATTCTTTTTAAGGCTCAACTTCTGGTTTGTTTTGGCTCTGTATGGTTGTGTTCACAGGGAGTCTGACAGGATGCCTGAGCCTACATTCCCTAAGGCCATTTCTCTGATTACTTATAATTCCATTTAAACAGTATCACTCTCACTGAACAGCTTCACCCATGGCTAATGCTGGTATGATGCTGCATCTTTCAAGATTCCTCTTTCTCTCTCAAGAGGTATTCAACAGGGTCAGACAGCGATTCAACAAGAAGAGTGGAAGGTCCTTCATCATCCGCAACACCAGGGGTTAGGGCTTTATCGCAGTGTGTGCTGAAGTTCTCAGAAATACGAGTTAAAAGGCCCAACCAATCAGTGCTCTCAGCTGGCTTAAGATTCAGCACCCCAGTCATGAAGTCCACATAAACTATTCTGTCCTTTCTTTTTCATCATGTTAAACTCTGGATTAAATAAATCAATCCATAGCTTTAAATTATGTAATAAAAACAACCGCCCCTGGCACATCTATCGAGACATCTTTATAATTTTATTTTTTCAGTAAACATTGTCAAATTGCTTTACAAACTGACACAATGACAACATACCTGTACAACCTGTTTTTAAATATTAGTAACTATAAGAATACAAATACATGCAACATGGATAGATGAATAAATAATCATTCACATCATTCTTGTAGTGAACACAGTTGTTCGGCTGCCTCTCGCGGTCTCATTCAGAACACAGCAGGCTTGGCTGGCTATTATTCAGTTCTTTTTTGCCTCCCATCACTTTTCTCTTCCTCAGTTTTGATTCTATTACAAACATATACCAACACCTGCACGCAAGCAACTGATACCTTAACCTGAAGCAAGGAAATGGGGTTTAGTTTAGCCTGATCCAGTTATAATAGCCACAGTGAAACCAAAACCATCAGTCTATAGCTAGAGGCGATCAGATTGCATATGGGTCCGGATTTGCTGAGTGAAGTGAGATATTTTATAGACCTTCTCCTTTGATGAAGGTAATTTTAATTTTAAGACTTCCATGAGGTCCAAAAATACTTCATCAACAGAGCTGAATTAATATAAGCTTAGAAGAGGCTGAAGCTTTAGAGCCATTAACAGTGACTTCCCATCGACTTCTTGTTTATATACCAAGTTAATGCCATTCCATATCATCTAAGCCTAAACCTTACCCTCACAGAAATCTTTATGCATTTTACGTTGTTGTTAAGACATTATTTAGTATGCTTAAGCATTAAGTTGCTTTTTAATATGGATCATTGGCTGGTCCACTCAAAAGATAATTTCAGGTTTTACTATCCATATGGGTCAAGCACCCCACCTCACCCCAATGACACACACACACCCACTTATCTAAATGGGGACATTCCATAGACTTCTTTTTTTACACAGCTAGTTATACAATATCACCTATAACCCTAACAGAAAATTCCCTGCATTTTTTAAACTTCATTAAACTTCATTTACTATATTTTAGAGCATTTTTACAAATGAGGATGTCCCCAAAAGGAGGTTTTGTCCAGATTTGTCAGGTTTTGCTGACTTTTGGGTACAAATTTGCCCCCAATAGATGGTTAAATAAATCAACAAACACACACACCCCAGACAGAGCTGGTTAATGCAGCAGTGTGAATTTTGTATTGCAAACACAAGGCGATTACTGAATGTGTGGCAGTAAAGTGATATTGATATACTGAGAGAGCAGGACAAAAAAACAGAGAGAAAGTAGGACTGAGAGTATGTGAGTAAGGAGATCAAACACATGAGAGAGCTGGAAACCAGCAGACAGAAGTCAAGTCAGGTAGAGGGTGGATAGAAGGGGTGGAATGAACGAGGGAGGAGAGAAAGAACAGATAAACACAGTGGGGAAAGAATGCAGAACTGAGAAAAGGGGAGGGCAAAAGGAGGAGCCAATACATGGCAAGGATACACATGAAAACCAGTCTCTTTTCTTCTATGACAACAGAAAGATAAGTAGAGAAACAGAGGGAAGCTTCAGTTTTGCTTTTAACAACCATATCTATGCAATCACATTAAAGTTAAATTAAAAACAGAGCAGGGGAGCTACATGTTGACTAAGGGAGGAAGCGTGTTCGTGATTCAAAACAGCTGGAGAAAGACAGACTGAAAGAGAAACAAATAGTAGAGAGAAAGAAGGACTATGGCAACAATAAAATAAATACAACAATGAATACCCTACAGATAGACTTTACTGGACCAGATGCAGTCTGACATCAGAGAAAGACAGAGAGAGGAAGAAAGAGAGAGAGCGAGAGAGAGAGAGAGAGAGAGAGAGAGAGAGAGAGAAAAGGTTGACTTCAGAAGTGCAACTGTAGCATTCAAAAGCGTGACACTGCTTTAGAGTTTTATACACTGACAAACGTTTGAAAGTTGGAAACAGCCGATTAGAAGATACAGTCTGCCTGAAAAAAAAGACGAGGATAAAACAAATCCCGTACACCTGAACCATGTTGATAAAGGAATACCGTGTATGCATGCCTCTTACTGTTGATGAGGTAAGTTTGTAACTTTCTCCATGTGTTTGGATTTGTATATGCGTGTTTTTAATGCAACCCTCTGCATTAGTGTGTATGATAACAAACATGTAAGCAATTAAGATGTTTTCCGTTTAAACAGATGTCAATGCACGCAACAGAAATATTCATACCATGAGCTCCCTTCACAGTAGTCACATGTTTGTGAGACATAAGTTGTCATGCTTTCTCCTGTCAGAGCTAAACGGACTTTGTTTGTTTAGGCCATGTCATTACAGGTATCAAATGTACATTAATCTAGGGCGTTTATCACCCGTGTACATCTATGGGCATATATGCGTTTTGTTGTATTGTACATCTCTGTTTTAGTCCTTTTCTTTACCTAAACAGGTCTGACCAGTCCTTTTATGAGCAGGATTGAGTTATTCACCCCATGGCTAGAACAAAAGCACAAGAGCCTTTCTTACAAATGGCTTGGAATTTCTACAGAAGGGTCAGGATTGTCTTGTCTGTCTGTCCATATTTCACCTTCTGTCCATATTTCACCTTCAAGTAGCTAACTTCCACTTGCTCGATCCAGACAAGTCCACACAAGCACACCTGACCTAAAAACCCTCCTTGGAAGCTGCCTGTGGCCTACATTAGAAGTCTGGATACTTAGTTTGCAGAGAAAAACTCCACCCTCCTTATCTGATAAAGCTATTCTGTATACAGACAGCATTTTTATGTCAGCTTCATCTTCTTCATCAATACATAAATATTTACAGTAACAACATTGTAGCATGTAACAGGAATGTATTAACAGACCTGTTGCCAAAATGCCAGCAAATCAGCTCTGGCAATTTGCCATCTTGAGTAGTTGAGATTACTGGCACATACTGTACAAGGCTGGAACTCTGTGAAGTCTTCTGTCTTTGTTTATTGTAGCCAACATGATTTTCCACTGGAATATGTGGAAAGAATCCTGAAAACAAAAGTGTTTTTTAATGCATGTCAGCATCTGGGGAGCAAAACCAAAACATTTTGCAATGTTTTGCAAACCAAGGTGAGAACCCAGATATGTATGCAAACATTTAAGCTCTGTGAAAAATGTTGTGCTACAACATGCTTAAGTTAAATTTTTTTTAAATAATCAGCTGAAACACACTTATCTAAAAAGAGAGAATAAATATAGATATAAGGTCGTGAACGGAGGTTCATGGAACCTCCAAGAGGAACATTTTCTATCTGCAGGTAATAAGACTGTTAAACAGCCTTTCTGCAGTCACCTTTCACAACTATTCCAAGAAAATGAATAAATGATCACATTCAAACAGACTGTTCCCTGTCATTTTCCCAGCATGCACATATCACATTGCATTGCACACTGCATAACTGTTTTGCACAGTTTCCCCCCCGTGTTAATTTGATACATTTACACAGAGATCTAAGTCGTTTGTAACACTCTGGGGATGCAAAAACTCAAATCAATATTACATTAACTTTTAACTCAAACTGATCTTATCTCCATTGTTTTCTCTGAAACAGAGATATGTACTTTAATATATACTTCAACTATACTTCATTGCCTGTAATTACTGCTGCGTCATACCCTGTTGATTTGATAAATAAACTAACTTGACTTAGAAATCTCTCTTGCTCTTCCTCAGTACAAGATTGGTCAGTTGTATATGATCAGCAAGCACAGCAATGAACAGAGTGGTGGAGGTGAAGGGGTGGAGGTGGTCCGCAATGAGCCCTGCGCAGACCCCAAACATGGAGAAGGCCAGATCACAGAGAAACGCATCTACCTCAACAGGTGAGTGTGCGGAGGCAGACACACACGCATGTACTCAAGAGCGATCCGGTTTCATTTGTGGCTTACATCACCCATCTGTCTTTCATTATTGATGACTGCGGTGAACACATTAATGCACGCAGCACAGCTCTGTCTATTGCTCACTTTCCCTCCAAAGCAGCTTCTATCCCTCTCTCCACTTCTTGTTGAGCTCATGTTTCAGCAGACTTATAGAATAACAGAACCGCTGTATTCAGACCTCAGCTTACAATGGCTGCACTGAACTGTGATTTCCAGCTGGGGGTTAGGGTATCCCAGGGGGTACTTAAAGCACATTCCGGGTACTTGGAAAAATGTGGAATGTGCTATGTTAAACCTACAAAATGTTTTTAAACAAAAATGAATTTGTAAATCGCGCGTTTATGAAGCATTGAAATGTATACAGTTTAAATGATTATACCTCTGCAAAGTTTTGGAATACAAATAATTATATCATTAGAAAGCTGAGACTTCAACGTAAGTGCATATAATGTTTCTGGGTTAAAGTGACTCAAAATGATGGAGCAAGTCACATTTTTCATAAACAAACATTTTTAATGAAAAAGATTTATTGCTATTTTAAAAAAAAATGTTTGAATATTTTGTTATCTTTAAGTGTCGCTTAAAGGCCCAAATACTCTTTGGGTCCATTATATGTAACAAAATAGTTTTGGTGATGTTAAAAGGGCACTTGAGACTTGCTGATGTGGGGCTGTGGGGTTACATAAGACAAACAGGTTGAATAACACTCCTCTAAAAGATCATGTACACATTCACTTTAATATCTTACCCACACAGCCACACTTATTGTAATGGCCTGATTTTTTGTATTTTCACTCTTGCTCTACCAAGACAAAAGACCAACCCCCCCCCACACACACACACACACACACACACACACACTCATCATTAGATGTTGTAATATAAATTACAGCACCTCTAGCAGTAAAACAAATTTCTCAGCCATTAATGTGTTAGAAAAGACCAAAAGGGCAGAGCATTAAATTCCTAATGGTCAAATAAATCTTATTGTGGCGCATGCGAGTCTTATTCAAGCACTGATATTACTGCAGACGAGATCATTATATCCTGTTTACAAGTACATCATGTTCAACTGTTACATTGTAATTAAGAATAATTTAACTTGTGTCATCAAAATAAAGTTGATGGTATGTAATGTAATGTTTGGTGGGAGAATGTTGTGAAAATGTCTGTCACTTCAGAAATGTAAATCAGGGAAGGAGCGAGGAAGCGCAGCCACATCCATGGCACTCGAATCAAGTGGCTGGCCGTGAATGATCTACATGTTCTCTTCTCCTCCTTTTTCTTCTCATTCTCTGTCCATTCATCTATTAGTCAGTCCATCCAGCTGTAAATCTAACGACTGTCTGTGCTGTCTTATCTTACAGTGTTGAGTTCAGTATGTCACTCTCTTTATCACAGACCCTCTCTTTCTTCCTCTTTCTCTCTCGCTTTCTGTCCTCTCACCCAAACACAGACACAAACACAACAAAATACATACAGTGACCCCCAAAAGTATTTGGACCCACATAAAAAGTAGGAATGCCATTGTATTACATAAAAATATCAAACCAGGTGGCGTCTATCTGCAAACAAGGGATCCCACCATTTTTCTCATTTACCTAATACAAGGTCATTGCACAAATGTCTCAGCAAGTGTAAGCAACTGGTGTCAAGGTGATTTGTGATAGATGTCTGAAGTCAGCTGCCTTCCAGTTCAAACTGCAGGTCATTGCTGAACATGTTTCAGTAATGTTTTCCAACCACAAATAGTCAGAATACTTTTGTCTTAATTGTGAACATTTTCATCACATCACAAACTTCTTTATACTCTTTATATATTTTGCTTAAAAGATGCTAATGTTATCTTTCTTTAAAATAAAGGGTACTTGGTTTACTATTTTGTTTTACTGTATAATGCAAAGACATTCATGCTTCCCAAACCAGCACTAAACCAGACTGAAGATTCAGCTGATCCTTCAACAGGGCTGTTTATGCGTTTGTATAATGTGTCTCTTGTGTCATATTGCTGGGTTTCTCATGTTTCCCTTCTTGTCTGTATTCAGCAAATTGCCCACCTGGATGAGGAAGTTTGTTCCCATGGCTTTTTATGTGACAGAAACAGCTTGGAATTTCTATCCTTACACTATAACAGGTCAGTTTAAGCATTTTATTAATATACAATAAATACTCCAGTGTTTGAATAATGTACCTTGTGCACATGGCACCTGTATTCATCACTAGTAACTGGCTGTGATCTAACACCCTATTTCTTTTCTGCATACCTCTCTTTTTGTCCATTCATTGGTGGTTTAATCGCAGAATACACAGTAAGTATTCACACACATCAGCTCAAATTCATGAAGTTTGCTTTGGGCTCACGGGCCCGCTGAGTGCATGACATAATCATCTTCTTTTCCCCCCTTCCCTCTCTTCTTGTCCCACAAGTGTTCCTTCCTACCAAGGTTCCACGTCAAGATTGAGACGCGCTTTGAGAACGACAACGGGTGCAATCAGAATGTGAGTGACAGAACATTAACACACAAACCACACAGTGTGTGTTCTTACGGGAGTTAATCCTCTTAACAGAGGACGATTCATTCACGTAGCCATGCGTCCTTGTAAGGGCCTTTGAGCTAGTGTCTGTTTGTGAAGCACAGCAGTCAGGTAATTATGGGAACATATACACCGCTGCCTTTAAAGTCAACAATCAGGCAATGAAAACCTATTCATTTAATTTTCATTCAATGTGGTTTATTTTTGGAGAAGCCATTATTATTATTACTGGGTAATACTTGGTTCATTGTGTGTGTGTGTGTGTGTGTTTTTGCGTCAAGTGAATGAGATGGAAAGAGGCAGTTGTGCCCTGGAGTGCTCTCTGTTATTACGAAATGAAAGCTAAAGCTTAAACAAGACCTAACCTGCCACAAAGCACTGATTCAAAGATGTAATGAGTAAGTCTGTCTGTGAGAAAGAGAGAGAGAAAGAGAGAGAGGCGGGAAAGTTTTGTTATTGATACTTTCCAAAGAAAGAATTTTCAACCAACTGGTCCAACTTTCACTCAGCAAATAATATACACCAACAGACACACAAAAATAAGCACATACACACAGTTATTTCACTTTTATTGTTTTCATAACCGACTAATGATATTTTCTATCCCCTATACCTCAATCTTACACAAACCTGTGGACTGTGAGATTTAAAATAAAATATGATATGGCCTTTTTTGTGAGGCTTATGTATAATGTCCCCAAGAGTTAGTTCTGACATCTTTAGCAATACAGTTGCAGTCATACGTTTACACACGCATTGCAGAGTCTGCAAAACATTAAAAAAATATTTTAAAAAGTACAAAATAAATGGGGGGGGGGTTATACAATTGTTTTTTTATTTAGTATTGCCCTTAATACGCTATTTCACATAACATGTTTTATATATAGCCCAAAAAACACAACAATAATTGAATTTACAAAAATAACCCTGTTCAAAAGTGTATGTATATATATATATATATATATATATATATATATATATATATATATATATATATATATATATATATGGACTTGATTCTTGAGCAACTATCAACAAACATAAAAACAGTTGTTGATCATCCAGGTAACATTGCAAAGTATTAAGAATCAAGTGTACATAAATTTTATACAGGGTTATTTTGTAAATTTGGTTATTATTGTGTCTTTTGAGCTATATGTAAACATCTGTTACATGAAATTGCTTATTCAGTTCAAAGAATATAGTGCACAGTATTTTGTTGATCCCTCTAATTTATGTATATTTCTAAATTATTAACATTTTGCAGATTCGTCAAAGTATTAACTTAAAAAACTGTTTAAACACTGCTGTGAGGAGATTTTCAAAAATCTGGCTCTCTCCAGTAGAACCTGCTCACACACATACATATGCACATATGCTAGTTTTACACACAAAACCTCTAAATGAACTCCAATGTGTCTGTTTTGCATGCACGCGAACTGACCACAAGCAAATGGAACAACACACAGAAAGAACAGTAAACATTCTGTTTTTCACATGTGACAGAGGAAGAAAATGTAAACCAGCTGCACTGTTTCTGACCCATAAACAACATAAAAAGACTGACTATAAGGGTGTTTGAAAGAAACACATGTGCAGTCACAGATGAGAGTATAGCACTCATTTTCTTTTCTATTGCTGCTCTCATTGGTTGTCTCTCTTGCATAGCAGCGCTGTACAGTGCAAGCAGTCTGCTGTATGTAAAGACCTGCCTATGCTGGTTTTCTTTTTTCACCGGCCTGCACTGACACACACTAAAGCTCCACCGGCCTGCAGTAGTTTGCATAATTCAGCGCTTCTGCCTGTAGTAGACTTGATTTTGCGGTCTTTGTTTCCATGTTTTTTGCATTAATTCAAAGTCTCCGCCTAAGGTCTTTTGTTACATGTGCGTCAAGGTTCTGTACTGTGCTACAAAATGTTTAACTGGTGGCATTGTGATATTTATGTTAAGACAGCCATGAGCAATGCAGCACTCCGGGCACAAAATAAGATTTCTCTTCAACGGGTTCATTTGTACTCCTCTCAGTTAATCTGCTTTAATATTAAGAGTATTTAAAAACAGTGGTATATTGTTGAATGTGTCTGACGGGCCTTTTTGATGTCTCCTGTGCAGGTATTTGGTGATAACCTCACCCCAAAAAACAGTGTCTGCTTTTTGGATATTTTGAGTGATCCAATCTCTGACAGGCATTACAAGGAGTCAGAGGTACATACAGATTCATATATGCAAAATGTATGGGCAAACATCCATCAGTCTACTGTGGTCTATTTCCTCTTGCACTCAGAAGGTACAATGTCCACAAACGAATATTTAAATGGCACAACAAAAACACACATAACTACACATAATATACACAGCCAGGAATGGCAACAAATACATTATAAAAAGCCACATTCCTCAGTGGTACATTTCATTCAAATCTGCTCCGTTTGTTTTAGTGGTCAAATAAATCACAGTGAAGCACGTTTCTATGTTACAACCACATACATGGTCATGCATAACAGACCCACATCTGTTATATGCAGAGTTGAGAGGAATCCAAGGGATTACACCAACAATGAAAAGAAACATTTGGGATATACCAAAGACAAGCTCAGACTTGTTGACAATGAGTTAAAAGCAGCTAAGGCAAGACATTTTCTCAGTTCCTCTGACAAAAGAGAGCAACTGCGATCTTTCAACACACACACAGATAGACACTGCACTTACTGTACAGTAGGGCTTGCCATATTTTTATATATATTTTTATATATACTGGCATATATCTTATGAGAATTTTCTGTAAGTGTATTTTTTACAACTAGTGACTTTTTTATTACTCGCCTCTAACATCAGGACCTGATTCTGATATCAGTCTGAACATCAGCAACACACACAGACTCAAATAAATTAATTTTCCACCAAATAAAATCAGCAATGTTACTCTTTCAAAGGCACGCACGATAACTGTGAAATGCAATGTTACACCTGCACGGAGATACAGTCATAGTACGCACCACACACGCGCACAGTTGTTTCACTATATAAATGAGGACATCTCATAGGCAACTCTATCTACCTATCTCCTCTATCCGTCCATCCATCCATCTCCTCTATCCATCCATCCATCCATCTCCTCCATCCGTCCATCCATCCATCTCCTCCATCCATCCATCTCCTCCATCTATCATAGGCAACTCTTTCTATCCTCTAACTCAACTCCTAAGCACAGCCCTTACAAAAGCATGGACATTACTCCATTTGACCCTCACTGGGTTTGATAAATGTATACCTTGAATGCACTTTCTGCCAAATGCATAACATTTTAATGTTTTGACAAACCTGCACACACACAGGCACTGATTTTTTCATTAAATGGATTTTGTATATCCACCGGAACAGGATTTGTCCAACTGGGTTTCAGAGAAAACATCTCGGGGACCCCTAGTGGATGGCTGGAGGAACACCCATAAACCTATTATGTGCTCCTACAAGAGAGTCACCTGTAGCTTTGAGGTCTATGGCTTCCAGGGAAGAACAGAGGACTTTGTTCACAGGGTAATGACCACAACACTGTTTTCCATGATGGGATATCAGTATTTCCATTCATTACATCACAACTATTCAGTTCCATTCCCAGAGGGCTACCCACTGTAATAAAACACACCTGTGTGCCCAAGTAATCCTGAAAACCTTGATTAGCTGGTTAGGAGTGTTTAATTAGGGTTGGAACTAAACTCTTCAGGATGTGGCCCTCCAGAAACAGAACTGAATAGCCTTGCATTACATCAGTCCTTTTAATCATGCAATTCCATCACATCATGGCATTATATAATTTCATCTTAGAACATTCGTGACATTCTATTGGTGGGACACAGACAGGCTGTGGCATGGACTGACGAGTGGCATGGTAAATGCAATGTTTCATAATGTTGCAATTAAACACATGCTCTGTTAATTACACATCAGAATCCTGATCTCCGGCTTGGCACTCAGACGGCATGCATCACAGTTTCTTTGCAAATACACAGTGAACACACAACCAATATTTGTGCACACAGGAATGACACTAGAGGAGGTGAGAGAGTATGAGAAGAAACTGCAGGAGGAAACCAACAGCAAGCTGAGGAGTGATATTACAGGTAATATCAGAGGGAGAGGGAGCAAAATGTTGTAAGAGAGTTTAGAGGAAAGTGTGAGTGGTTAGAGCAGAGAAAGACAGAAAGAAAGGGACACAACATCTAAGAGGAAAAATCATACAGTAGTAGCATGAATAATAAAATGAAGGACTTTACGGCAGAAAGACGAAGCAGTGAGTTTTACAGAAGAAAGTACGATTTAGGGAGCAAAAGCAGAGTGGTCCCTCACATATATATATCATTTTGACTCATTCTAACTAAATAGGCAAATGAGTAACATAACAATGTTAACCTCTTATTTTTTTATATATATATATTTTTTTTTATATAAATATATATATATATATATATATATATATATATATATATATATATCTATATATATATATATATATATATATATTAGAGTAATATATATAATATATATAATCTGTAATAATAATATATATATTAAGAGGTTAACATTATGTTACTCATTTGCCTATTTAGTGACTTACAAAATTCTAGTAGCACAATTCTAAACATTTATTATTCATTTTACATTCATAATTCAATTTTTAATCCGGTATGATTTTAATCCGATATGATCTCTCAGTGTTCACACTGCCCTCTGTTGGTGAATCTATTACACTGCATCGAGGCACTCAGCTCAAGCCTGTTACAGATTAGTCAGGACTGTGATGTCACTTTATTGTTAATACGGAAGTCATAATGACTCATTTAGCATCACAGCATCATGCAGCATGATTAGAAACTGAATCAGAAACATCTATGTTGACCAAAACCTCTTCAGACACATTATAATTCTGAATATACGATATAATCACTGTGTACAGTCATGTTGCTGTTGATCAACAACTACGTCATGTGTCTCCTCTTTTAGATTCAGCCCCCTCAATGCGACCAGCTTTCAAACGCTCCATCTCTGTAACGGATGAACTGTCACTGAGAAAGATGGGGATAAAGACCATGGACCTGCCAGACTCCTCATCCTGCACACCATCTCTCAAGAGTCCTTTGAGATTAAATTCTACTCCGGAGTAACACCCATTAACCTCAACAAACCCTACAAATCCAGATTTGTCAGAGCCACTGCCAGTACCTCTTCTGGAACCATGACAAATCATGTATATATATATATATATATATATATATATATATATATATATATGCAGAATACAGTTCTAATGAGAGAACCAGCAGACGGCTTCAATGACACCTAATCATATGGATTATGGCAAATGTGAGTGGCTAGCCAAAATTATGGGTTACTTTAAGAGTTACTTATAGGTTACTGGTTATTGAGGTTAACCTTTAACCCTGCATCAATACATTGAAATGACGTACGGAACGTATAGTTGAACAGCACATACAAAGAATTAAATTAATAGTACTGTGATAGACAAAGTGATAGACTTGAGATGAATGGATTGAGCTTTATTGTATGATGGTTAATATTATACCCGTTGTAGATGCCACTGTTTTTATTTTTTTGTCTTTAGTTATTCTGGTTGAAGGTAAAGCATGTAATTTCGGTGGCACTAGTAGCGCTAAAAAGCTCTGCCCCAAATTCATCTCATTGGTTGAGTCAGTGTCGCCATGTTGGTCACCCAAACAAACAGTGTTTACATATTTTGGATGAAAATCAACCTACAGTACAAATGTCTTTATCTCTGCACAAACTAAGATCCGAGAAGAAGACATTTGCACAAATTACACACACTGCCTTTAAATTAACATCTTACTTTTATGTCTTGAGAAGGGACTCATGCCAGAAAGCATGAAGATAATCATTTTGAGATAAAAGAGATGTTTTATTATAAAAGATTACTTAAAAGCAGGATAACAAAAAATCATGTTTCACTTATCACTTATTTGAGTAAAAGACCCAATAAAATGCCAATAAAAAGTGACTTTGTAGACAAGAGTCTTGTAAATGTTTAAAGAACTGCCTTTTTCTGCTGTCATCAGTAACTTTCTACTTTTCTCATTACATATAATTGCAAAGAGGCTCGCTGCTTACTCCTGTGGCTATTGCTACATTCATTCATTGCTTGCGTTTTATTTTCCTCTTTTTATCTTACTGATGAAGGGATGTGGAATCCACGCTTCCTGGAGTCATCTAGTAGCACTCACAGGACTCCAGGCTGTGCTGTTAAAGCTCTGCTTCTCTCATTCCTTCCATTTCTCTCCATCTTTAGTATTCACTCTTTCTACTCTTTTTTCCACATCCTTCTCATTCTATTTTTTCTCTCAGGAGAACATTTCTGATGTATACATTTCATTAGTTTCCAAGGCAGAACCACTAATGCAGTCAGATTTAAAGATCTGCAGGCAGTTGCAATAAACACGATAAGCTAAGAGGATCCCTCTCTCTTAACTACTAAACCAAGAAAAATTCCACAAAAAACAGTCATACATTGATTCCTTCTGATACTGCTCGTCTAAGGCGTGCATACTGTTTAAAAATCTAAGTGGGTACACCAAAGGGACATGACCCTTGTTTGTCTGTCATTTCTACTGTAGCTTTGTACAATATGGATGGTTGAAAATACTGTAGTTTTCAGACTACAGTAGTCATACCCATTTGCATAGTGTTACACAACCAATAATGTCAATAGACATTACAACTAACAGATTAATGACATTGCAGATCTAACATCACTCAGTGCAAAATGTCTAGATCTCAGAATGGAGAACATCTGTTGGCCTGGGGTCAGCTGTTAAAGACAGATGGCAGAAAATAAGTCTTGTGACCTGACCCAGATGCTTTTTGTTTCTCTCTCTAAACAATATTATCATAATACAGTATAGGTGGGTTAAAAGGATTCTCAAGGGTAATTTATAAACAGTAATTATATTGCTGGAGCCACCCCATAATTGACACACACACACACACACACACACACACACACACACACACACACACACACACACACACTTGCACTAGAATCTCTTCATGCAAGCAAATGTAGAGGGATAAACATACACACACATACTCCCCAAAGAGGGTGGGAATGTTTGGGAGGCATTCATTGAAATTCAGGTCCTAAACATGGCAATCAGCACAACCATAAAGGACCAAAATTTAATTGGCCCACCCAGTCTATTAATTACATAGCTAGATCTGCACTGCAATACAGCATATGTTCCTAATAAAGATGAATGGATCGTAATAGAGATATATTATTGATTCACGAAGGTGCAATTGCACTTTTCTGTAGAATCCCCATAAGTACTGTACCTATAAGCATACAAACACAGGCTTAGGGACATGACACAGATGCATAAAACCACAAACCCACACACACACAACCAAGGATCTTGAGTGGCACAAAAAAGGACAGAAAATGAAATAGTTAGTTGCTGGTCATTATATGGACATTATGTGGATACACATATGCGCAAAAACACAGAGGGTTAACATATGTTATTTGATAATGAGACTTTACCAAAAAGATGCCTAAAAGCCTCTCCACCCCAAACATGAGAAGAATAGCAATGAGACCCTGTCCAGCAAATCTCCAACCTTTTCCACCCTCTCTCTCCATTCACTAGCATTGAGCTTCTATTAAAACATCTGATAGCCACCAGCAAACTTCACAAACCTTATTACTTCCTTTCTCCTTTCTATCTCCTATGCTTTTCTTTCATTTTTTAAGACTTTCATTTTCATTTCCATATATATATATATATATATATATATATATATATATATATATATATATATATATAAAATAGAAAGGAAATGAAAATGAAAGGCTTAAAATTTATAAAAAAATAATTTAATTTAATTTAATAACATAATATATATATATATATATATATATATATATATATATATGATTTTTCAAAAAAAGATTACCAATAATATGGGGTCTCAGAAAGTCAAGTCGATGGTTTGCGATATATGAATCCATGAATGTGTCCATGTGTTATCAATACCATCTGTCCAGCCCCATAACATACTCACAAATACAGTAATTTATTTTGTATCAGAAATATTGAAGAAAGGGTCATTGCTCACTTGAAGACCAAATACCCAAACAGATTATGTAATCATTGCATCATCAAAGCCTTAAACTCCCACTACTGTTCAATTTATCTTTAGAAGAGAAAGCAGTGCTTTCATTACTAAATTATGCACCAGTCTGCATAATGGACCTGCCTTTGGAAGGTTCGACAATCTTAGTCTCCTGCTCCATCAACAAGGGAGTCTTTGGCTATAATCAATATCAAGAGGAAAATGGAATTTATTAGTTTTTTACACAATTACAAATTGAGCTACCAAACATCCAGTTTTCTTAAATAACAAAATATAAATAGTTGAGGGAATACATTGAGAAAACCCTGTGGCAAATGTGGAAATGGTAAAGTAATGCTTCACTGTCCATATAATCTTGAAACAACTCCCATAGGATAGAAACGGCCCAAAAGCGCTTTTCCAACATACAGATTCTCCGATTAGTCAAAGCCCTCGTGAACATTACAGAAAGGCTGACCTTCAGTGGATGGGAGAGAGAGTTGACTGTGCTCATGAATATTTATCAGCCATGAGGGGTGAGCTCCCCATGGGCTTAATGCTGCTGCCCATATCAAAAGTTTCATTACTGTGAAAGTAAGAATTACTACCAGCAAAAACCAGTGAGTGTGCAAGGGGAGGACATGGGTGAGAGAGAAGACAGAGAAAGAGAGTCTGAGGAAAGAGAATAAGACAAAGGAGAATGAAGTGGCAGAGTTGTATCACTATGTAGCATGATAGAGCTCTTGACCCTAATCTCAGATTCTCTTGTTTAATTGAGGTTGTAATTACTCTCTCTCACACAGTCCTGCCATGCTGTTCTGATTGTTATCTACATAGTGAAAGAGCTTATAATCACTAACTCAAGAGGCACAGCTCCTGAGATTTAGAGAGCCCTATTGCTTTATTTTCTAGCCCTCTCTACTAAAAAGTCTTCCCTCTTCTCTCATCTCTATGGCTCAAATTCTCTCTGTCTGACCTACAAATGTACACTCTGTCTGCACTGCACTTTGTTGCATTTAAACAACATCCATTACACTTTAAAAAGCATAATCACATTAAACATGACTTCACTAAACAGCACATTAAGTCCTTGTCTGTGGATCAAAACATTTCAATTGAAGAGGCACAGACAGAATAAATCAGCTCCGTTCGAATAAACAGAATGGAGTTAAATAGAACTAACAGGGGAATAAACCTAAGCTGTATTGACCTTGCATGCTTGGTGGTGTTGACATATGTAAGGTAATGATGTGTTGGTCATTATGTAATCATTTTCTCTGGGTTCATTTGGCCCCCACGATTCCACCTGTTCAAACAGGCATCCAGCAGGGACAACAGATCCACCACAATGTGTTTCTACTCAGCTAACATTCAAACACTAACTGCTTGCCTGCTTGAATGTATCTGCTTATATGCTGACCTCTATTCTACAGATTCACTGCAGGGCAGCTAAAGATGCAGTGAAAGAGGGAAGGACACAAGGAAAGGTCAGATGCACCATGCTGGATTACAGCTGTACCCACTTGTAGGCATAATTCTAACCTTATGTCTCTCCTTCAATGTTCAGTGTTAAATCAATACATCAAAATGGTTTTAGACCATGTCGTCAAGGACAAAAACTTCTGATCCAACATCTGTAGGTTTCACTGCATTGCTCAATTACACCTTAGTAAGTTTCATTGTTTAGTGATTGTCAAACAAGACTTAAATCTTCATGGCGTAATCGCCTCTTTACCTCAACCAAATAGCTATGGAATTTCACCGCTGCAGCACATAAACTGAGCATTGATCCCTTCTGATGCATATTGTAATTTCACTGCATTGCTCGATTACACTTGAACGGTTTAGTGATCGCCATTCAACACTCATAAATCACCCAGTGTGTAATGACCCCTTACTGCTTTTACCTCAATGTACTATTGAGCTACATTATTTTACCTGTTACAGCACATAAAGCTAATACAAATAGTTCTGGTCCTTGATTATGGTTGGTTGACCTGTGTTTAAAGCCGTTGTACATTGCTCTGTAAACATACACTACCAGTCAAAAATGTAAGATCACTTGCTTATTCCTTATTAATATTTCTTTCAAAAATTTTGAATAATAGTAAACTCATTAAACCTATCATATAACACAAAGGTAGTTATGGGAATTATGTTGTGACTAAAAACTAAAACAAATTCAAACAAATCAAGCCGTGTTATATTTAAGCATATTTAATGGAGCCACACATCGCCTAGAATTTGCAAAAATGCTCTCTTGGCATCTTACCATAGTTTCCTGAGGCATCACCCTGCAATGATTTTTAAACAGTAATGGAATTCCAATCTATACTGGGCTCTTATTGGCTTCTTTTTGTCATTATTCACTCCAAGTCACCCATTTGTAAAACATTTTTTGCTAATAAAATTTTAGTTTTCTAATGACAGAAATTTATTTAAGTTGGCGTAATTATTTAATGTCTATCAAACTAATTTCAGATATTTAAGAAAATGCTATCAGACTGAAAGACTTTAAAGATCACATGAAACACTTCAGGCAAATGACCCTAAGCTACTGACCGGTTGTGTACACCCGTGACCTCATTACATCAGTATTACTGGCCTGTACAATGCTCTTTCCGAAGATCTACGGTGTTAATCGGAAGAACTTTTTTTATTATTATCATTTGATTTTTGTTGATGTGTGTTTTGGCCATTAACGTTTTATAAAAGTAATAAGACCTGGGAAGTCATGGTTTACAGTGAATTTACAACTCGTTCTGCAATCGTGCCCAGCAACGCCCTTAGCGGTTCTAAATTCACTATAAACCACAAGCTTTATGTAGCTTATCGATTCAATTGGCATTTAGTGCACATTCCACTGTCTCAAATTAAACGAAGAAAATGAAAACAAAGATTATACCTGTATTTTGAAAAACACGCCACAAGCGTATCCATTGACGTGTAGTGCAGTACTCAACTTCAGAAAGGCTTGATCAAACGTCTGTTGGGGCTATATAGCCCAAAAGTGTGCACATCTAAAGAAATAATAGATTTAGATGGACAATCTATGCGTGACAATCTATCCAGATAATAGATATATTGTCACGCATTTACTGAACTTTTCTTCTGAGAGAATGATTGAACAATTATAGTAATCGTTCTTGCGAGCGTTCAGATCTTTTACACTCTGGCCAGTATGACGTGTGCCATCGTGTATGTAAAAAAAATACGTCAGTATTTGTAAGGTTTCATGAACTGCAAACATTTGAGAAGGTTATTTTCAGGGCTGGTTTTAAAAAGGCAGTGGTGATCCACTGGTTAACAGAATAAGCATGAGCAAAATAGTTTAAGTATTTGAAGAATTTGTGAGATACTTGTAGAGCTTCTTACTGTATTGTTAAATGTAATTAAGTCTATTTAAAATATATACAAATGTAACAAACACAAATTCTTAATGGTATACTAATATACTAATAAATACTATTAGCTGATGTGTAAGAAAAATAAATGTAAGTAGATGAGCTGGATGTAACTATGACAGTCCGGCTATTGCTATTTTTTTTTTAAAGATAATGTATTTTTTTATCAGTTCATGACAATCAAGAGAAGAAACATATTTACTTCAAAGCAAAATGTAACAGGGACGGATTCTATTTTAACAACTTTAAACACAAAACACTAGGGGAATTCTGAACTCCTGGATAACAGATAGGGTCCTTGCAACCTGAAACATGTAGCTGATGAAAGGGTCAAAGCCTGACTGTCAGTGCCAAAGGTCTTTAACTGTGTGGAACACACAGCTGGAGGACTCCTGGAGGGAAGGTTTCCTAGAGAGATCATAACCTTGTTGCAGGTTTCTTTGTTAATGTTTCCTGTCCTATGTGGTTAACAGTGCAAAATGTACTGGTATTTGATGCTATCTCTTTCTTCTCTTGATTGAAGACTCTTGACTTGAATGTCTGTGGACGGGAGAGATTGTAATTTGTTACCTTTTTGTGTCAGTGTTGTAATTTAAACTGTCTTAAATGTTTTGCTATACCTCTGCTTCTCTTTTCAAACTGACAAAAGATTTGTCCTTTCCGGCCAGGTTAGTTTAAGTTAAACTAGTTAACATGTACATAGAAGATGTCCTTGGAAATTTCTGTGGTCATTCACACTTCTTAGGCATAGGAGTTAAGTATTTCTGGAATTAGAGGTCAACCTTTGGGACAATGAAAAATCTTCTTCTCTACAGGGCCTGGTGTTGTTTTTCCAATCCCACCTTCCCTAAGAGGTGCCTGGTGTTTTCCTATCAACCGTATCTGAAGGCAGATAACCTTATCCACATTGGATTGGTAGTGTAAACAATCACATGGTCGAATGCATTTCAGCAGCAGCAAAGGACTTCTGGGAGAAACTTTGTCAGCCTTTCTTATTTTTTGTGCTTACAACATGCCATAACTGCCATAGTTAAATGCCATAACTAAAGTATTAAGTATTGTATGCAGTGATGAAATCAGAGACCGTCCCCTTGAAATCCAAACACAAGTGGTCACAGGAGACACATCTGAGACACATTACAGCCAGATGTAAACATTGATGTGTCTTGCTTGAGGACTTGTGATAGGATTGTCCACAAAACACCTTAATACCAGATTAAACAAAATTGTTGTTAGCCCACACTGAAACCCCATGACAATAGAGTGAACCTTTTCCACAGCAGTGTTTGAAAATGAGGTTTAGAATGCTCATGCTGTCTGCTGTTTGCTACAATGGCATGGAATAAATATGAATCTATATTTAAATAACTCTAGTTGATTCATTTGGATGTTTACTCCTGTACTACAAAAGGCAATTCACATGACAAATAACAATACAACAACATAGCTAACAAGATGTGTCAAAATAAATCCATGTAGAATGTGTAGTATGAATTCTAATCTCATTATAAAAAGATCTTTTTTAAACGGGGCTATAAATTTTACATAATTTTTTCTGTACTGCAAAAAATACATCTTTACTGTGTGTGTGTTTATCACTGTCAGAGGAGGTCATGGCAGCTTTTTTTCCCATTGGCAGCTTTTTTACAATTGTGCTGATTACTCATCAACCCTGAGAGGAACTGAGGGTCACTGAGTTCAGCTGATTAAGGGTGTAATTGCTTCTGGTTTTTCAGCACTGTGCTAATTGGTTATTATTACTAACCCTTCAATTATCTCATGTTTAGTGGCTGATATATAAATGCACTTACTAGGACCATTGACTATCAGGGTGAATGGAGACATGGCAAACCCAAAAATGGTTTGCTGACAGTGTAAGAAAACAATCACTGCTTAATGTGGCGATTAACCATTATTGCATCTTCTATGAAAATGGCAATAATGAAAGGTTGTTGCAAGACCAAGGACTGCCAGAGCCAGTGGCAGCTTTCATTTACATAATACATGCATGATGAGCTCATGAATATCTAAATGTATCTATTTATCTCCTGTGTGAATACACAGGACTGCAGCCTGTGTATTCACAGCCTGATAACTCAGTCCAGATGAGGCACCATTTTGCCACTGTATTTCATGCATAGTTTGCAGGAGTTAGTCTTAAATTGGAACTGCTTGATGAAAATTGGAAACCTGAGAAAAGATGTGTTTTTCTTTGCATCTGTTGATGTCCCTGGATTTAACATTTTAATGATCTGTTTAGTAATAAAGTGGCAAATAGATTCTCCTGCTTGTGATACAACCTCCTACATATGGTTTTCTTTACTTTACTATCTATGACTAAGAGTTGGTAAAATGATAATAACATTATGCATTAAATATGCAATATTTAAAAGCATCCTTTCCCCATTTAAACCCTTACATAACATATATATGGTCTGTCTAATGGGGTGAATATGACTCAAGGTGTAAAAATTATGAATGGTCAAGGTAAGAGAATCTTAGGGAATACATAAAGGTGAGCTGCTCAGACCCATGACCCATCCCCCCACCCCGACCATCGGTTCCCCTGAAGTTGCATCCAGAAGTTGTTAACATCTGAGTCTGACCAGGGACTCCCCAATCCCCAATTCAGAGCACCCAACAGGGCAGCAGGGCAAACTATGGGCCTAACACTTGAAAACCAAGTGACTGATCATGATCTGCTCCACCAAATTCAAGCAATTAAATGCTCCTTCCGTTCATTCGCCTGAGAGGGGTGAAACAACAGGGTCGGTTGTGTAAGAACAGGGTCGTTTGTGTGCAATCAAACTCGTCTGACCTTCTTGCTGTGATGTAACCTACCATGCATCCCAGCGATCAGCGTGGATGAAGAACGAGAGGCAAAACCCACGCATATGGGAAACTTTACACACACACAGTCTCGACCTGACCACCCCTACCTTTTCTCTGGTTGCCTTTTAGTGGCTAATTTGCATGAAGCGGGAGTAAAGCTCAGTCGCGGGGAAGAAAGCAGGTTATCTGTGACAGCAGAAGTCATTACATGGAAACTCATTAGATACCGATCACGTGAGTAGAGCGTTAAATCGAGGGCGAGTCCTTCGGCATGAAGACAGATGAATGCATGATTTATGTTTGATTAGGCTGTTTGTTTGATGGTTATCTAACCCATCTACACCATCATAGCTCAAAATTATCTCTAAACATTTTTGAAGTTTAGTACCTGTAATGACAGATGCACATTTACTGCTATTAAAACCACATACTACCTTATTCATCCTAATTAATCTGATGTAATTATAATGACAGACTGAATTTGTTGAGCTGTAATAAAAACTGTTTAACTTTACATAGAGAGGACCTCATGGTCAGACACACTGAGATAACATGATCTGCTTTGCTTTATATCAGTAACATGGCTATTATTGAGATGTCTAATTGCAGAACCACAGAGCCACGTCACCACTGTTTCAGGACAACAGTTTCATGCTAAAAGTATGCAAAGCAAATAACTTAGTGTTTAGAATGTATGGAGATGCTTTCCTAACCCATTGCCCCCACAAACCTCAACCATATGAGCAATAAGCTTCATTTTAGCTTCTGCTCTGAGGCTTCTGATCAGAGACTGCAGCTCTGCAGGTACATACTATTACTGGTTTTGAGCAATTTCGAAGGATTCTGCAACTATGGTGTTAGATGTCAGTGTAAGCCTAAGTTGACTGTCATATTAGTCAGCACAAAAATACTGAATGCACCTTTTAAACCTTTTATTGATTTAAAGGTAAACAGTGTAATTTACATGTCACTAATGCTACCAAACAAAATGGCAAAACTAATGCTCCCATCTGCATTTTCTCAGACAAATCAGTAATCCCACCACAAATTGGTTGAGCCATTTTTGCCATGGCTTATTGTATTTATAGTTTATTCTGTATATATCCAAATCATGCAAATTGCACACACTAACACACATGAACAATATTCATGAATACTATCAAAGGGGGCCCTTTGATAGTAGGAGTCCTTTATAAGCTGCCACTAGTATTTTGTTTGATCACAGCATATATTGAGTTTGTCATGTTGTGTTAGTAAGCTCATACACCGTGTCAGACATTCTGAGCTATCTAATTAACACATCCAAGTAATTAAAGCACAGAGAAGTGGAATCTCTACTTTGCAAGAGGTAACAAACATGAATAATGCATGGTTGTGTAAACTGTATTTATTAGGATCACTGAATAGTTTATCAGCTCATGTAATTTCATATGATTATTCTGGAATGTAGCTACATTCTGGAAGCAGATCTTTTCATAAGGCCTGACCTGCCTGATCTGTATTTATCATACCTTTTTAATTTTGAGCAGGGTGCTTGGTTTTTTTAAATACCTATTCTGTTGAGATTTAGTGCTGATCTAGAAAATATCTAAGAAATCTAGGAAATAGTCAAGCTCCAACTAATTTCTAACCATCTACAAATTTAGATTTTATTGGATATTAAATGAAACAATTTTAAAGAGAGAAACACAATTGTTCAGCCCATGCTCTTTGCTTGTGCTGGGGAAAGACTGCTAGATAAAGAAACTGGGTAAGAAAGAGACTTTAATGCTGACACAACACTATGAGCTGTGAAATTATCACTAAGAGGCAGCCTAAGGGACATTTAAAGTAAGTTGAAAGCTCACGTTGAGTAATAAATATACACTGATTTTACTTCCAAGATTGTATTTATACATCTGCCAAACTTGTTTAGTAATTAAACTTAAATTTTATAAGTACTGAGTTCATCAGAAAATATAGCAGTTACAATAAAAAAGACCATGAAAAAGACAGGTAGGAATCAGTTAAGACTTTTATTTTACAACTTTAAGTTTACAATATAATTTGAATGTGGATCATTGACAGAGTTATAATAAATTACTTAATAAATATTGAATAATGAATTAATGAATATATCTGAAATAATATATTCAAATGTTTGCCTTTTGATTGGTTGGTCATTTATTAAATTCAGCACAACAGGTGTCGTGTGTTGTGGGGTTACAGAATAAAAAGAAAGTTCATAAGGATTTAAGTCCAACCTATTTGAGAATCATAAAGGTCCAGTTGCACAAATGCTGTGATTCTCCGACACTTGTTTGCATACTGAACTCTGAACAATATCTTTGATTATTAAACACATACAGTAACAATGGGCAGATGAAGGTCAAACTCTGTGTAAACAGCAATAATAGACAATTTGTATGGGTCCGTTTAAGAAACTCTAAACAGTAGACTGAACAGTAAAAGATTGAAAGATCACTACTTGTACACATTGTTTGTATAGGCTGATAAATCTGGTCAAAATTTATCAGCCTACACAAACACAAGCACACACAGTTAAAGCAGCCAAGAGAAGCATGGTCACACATACAGGGAGCGCATACACTTCCCTGCAAAACACACAAATTGTCTGAAGCTCCCGCTGATCCGCACGGTTGCCCCATGCCGACACTTTGTCTGGCACTAAGGCAAAAGGCAGAACAACGGGGAAACCCAATATTTATTTTTGGTTTTTGAAGCATTTATAAAAATACAAGCCATTGTGAAAGTGTGATGTAGTATGTGCACATGCTCAAAGGTTTGTGGATCTTTCTGAACAAGGTACCAAAGCGTCTCTGTATTTCCCTTTCTCTTTTGTCTCTTTCTCTCGACATTGCGTGGAGTAGAGCTTAGCAGTCAACACTGTCCAGGACTCTTTGGTCACATCCGTTGACAGAGATGGATGGATGCAAAAATGGAAGAATGAACAAGAGGATGAGAGGTCACCTCTGTAGGGTACATGATTTGAAAGGTGGTTAATTTCCAATCATGCATCCAATTAGACATATACACATACAGGCACACACTTAGCCCTTTATTCACCACTGCTCCACCATCAGATCAAGGACTCTGTTAATGTTCAGGTCTGAGTCAAGGCCAAAGTCGCTCTCTAGAAATGGGGCAGCAGGGGGTGTGAGTGGGTGCAGACCAGAGGTCAAGGACTCCAGCCAATCGGCAGGGTCAAAAGCAGGAACCTCTGATCTTCTTTTCCTAGACAGCGAGTTGGATGGTGAAGTGGTGCAGATAGGAAGAGGGGGAAGTGGAGCGGAACCAAGGGTAGGAGTGTTGTTGGGCGAGGGAGGAAGCTCCAGAAGAAGCGAGGAGCACAGAGGAGAGGACAGGAAGTTGTCATCCTTTTGCTGCTTGGTGGATTGTGATTGGTCAAGCTGTGGGGCAGGGGAGGAGCCTGAAGAGACAGTAATGGCTGATTGGACATCTGTGGTGAGAGAAGTGTCTGAAAGATAAAGACATGAAATTGTATTTAAAACTTTGGATGGAATCGATTTGCCAACTATTACCAGCACAACAGAATGTCCATGGGTCTTAAGTCAAATTTTTCTCACCTGAACAAACAAGAGTCTCCTCCAGAATGTCATCTATGGATTGAGTAGGGTCCATCTTGCAGTGTGAAAGAAAAAGTGGACAGTTCTCAGATCTCATTGTTGAAGGACAGAAAACCAATTCATCAATAGTTGTGTACTCTTGGTCAGAACAGACGTGCTGTCTGACCCAGATTAACTCACCTGTACTCTTTGAATTACCTCCTGTAGCTCCTCCTCTAAACTGCGAACAGTCGGTGAAGCTTGTGCAGGACTAGCTGTGATTTGCATGGGCAAATCGAAGTCTTGACCAATCACATCGCAAAGCTGACAGCAGTTCGCCTAACATTAGGAATAAAAAAGAAGAATGATATTCATTTTTGTATGCATGGTATTTGGGCTAAATTTGCCAACAATGACAATCCATGCTATGGTATGACAGTAGCATAGATACTATCTTAGTAAATGCTCAAAAAGTACATACTTTCCCATCACCAATGCAGTATGTAAAGAGCATTTTCTGTCCATCTGTGTCTGGTTTCCCTCTGGTGCATCCTGGGTCCTGTTGCAGAAATGGATGTAGGGAACCTCCACACAGCTAAAAAAAAGTGAATGATATGCCACACATGATAGTTCAATCTAATATCTACATGAAATTGTTTATGCAATGTTTTATAATGTATTGCCTAAAATTGGCAGTTAAAAATAATTGGAGATCATTGCTGCCAAATGATTTCTATCATTCCAGCATTGCTTGTCACCAGCATATGTTGAGCTTTGGACGCTAGTTCCCATGGTGAACTAGCTTCATCAGAATGACCATCCTTCGCTGGTGGGCAATATATCTGTGCTGGTTCGCCAGTATAAGCACACCACACCAGCACTGACATACCTGAGTGTCTTTTGCTCCTTCTCTGAATCTGCCTCTTATCCTCTCTCTCATTTCCAGCTCAACATTTAGCTCATCTACTGCCTGGCCTGGCCTCCACATGGCACCCGAGGACGATGGAGGGGAGGATGTATGTAAGCTGGGGCTGGAGCCACCAGAAGAAGGAGAAGTGAGGTAACTATCACCAGCCAAGCTTTGCTCTGCTAAACCCAAAGGATGGATGTACATCGGAGTCTTGTTTGTGGAGATGTCTGCACTGTTCATGTTTCCATTAAGGCTGGCAGGGTGAGTGGGTTCTAGTATGGACCTGAGCTGGCAAAGTGGAGCAGGAGTTAATGGGGGACGAGGCATCTGGAAGGGCCGAAGTCTCTCCAGCAGTGCAGGTTTGGTGCCAGAAACAGGAAGTCCACGTTTCCGCAACTGCTGACGGAGCACAGACACCTGAGAAAGAAGGTAAATGTAATATATTTAGTGATCTGTACAAAGCTTGTTCACACTTAACATTTGATGGACATAATAAACTAAAGTGAGATGTTAGTTTAACCAACAAGGTTCTTACAGTTAGGTCATCAAGGTTTGCAGGAAGTAACTCTGCCTGGTGGATGGGACTTGTGTCAGGGGTGGAGGGGTTTGTTGATGGTGTTCCAGACTGAGGGGGGCTTTGAGGTGTGGTTCCACTTGGTTCTCCAAGCTTCACTTGGTTCTCACTATTGTTTGAAAATGTAATATTTGCATATGTAAGATATTTACAAATATTTCCTGATCTGACTATGTTTTGGACATTGTTCACTATTTGGAACACAGAATATGTTTGTATCCTCAGATATAAAGTATGCAGATTGTATTTAAGTTGTTCCTGTGTCTTTTATTTTTTATGGATACTTTGATTGTTTAATGGTTTACCTGTTTTTCAGAGTAAATTGTTGCTGGTTAAGAATCTGCAGTTGTAAGAACACCTGCTGTTGCTGCAGGAGGTGTGAGTAAGAAGAATCAGTGGGCGGTGTTTGACTGTTGTTGTTCTTTTGTGAAGTGTTCCCAACTCCACCTCCAGTCCCACCCCTTTGATCTGGGGGAATGTACTGATGGTATTTCAATTTCCTCATTTTGGGCTTAACATCACGAGGCTTTCGTGGCCGTGGTGGGCGGGATGAGGTTAAGGACCCACCCAGAATGGAATGAGAAGGTGGAGCTTGAGGCTGTGCTGTCTTGGGGGTATACAAAGAGAGAATGTGAGAAACACAATGTAGAAAAATGACAAGAAATAAGGAGGGGAGAAGAAATAAAATCAAGTCTAACAGAATGAGGAGTAAAACAAATCATTATTTTTCAATCTCTGTGTGTTTGTGTACCTTTGGCAGCAGTGGTGGAGTCTGGGAGGACATGTATATCCCTGAAGGTCTCCCAGTAGAGTTTGAGCCTGTTACTTTCAGGGTCTTTGGCTGGCTGATGCACTCAGTTGCCGGGAGCAACGCCAAACTGCAACGCTTTAAAGAGATGGGTTGACAATAGTAAAATATTTTAGAAGTTGGTTAAGCCAACATTTCTATGTTAGTCTGGTCAAGATATTCTAACACACCAATGTTTTAAAAGTGCCACAGTGTTCACACTTTTCAAGAAAATCTCTGACTTTGCTTACCTGTTATTTACACATTAAACTGGAATAGGAGACAGTGTTGAAACATTTAAAGAATTATACAACCATTAAACTGAAGAAGAGGATACATGACAAAATGTATGATGTGAACAACCATAATCTGTTACTGTAAATGTGTTTAATGCCTCTTGAAACATCTTTACCTGTACACTCTTTGCGCTGATGGGCGTAGCAACAGGTGACACATCACTCAGTGATTGGTCACCAGCTAGCTCAGGTGATGATGACAAACCAGGTGATTGGTGAATCCCGAGTTGCTCAGGAGAGGCAGAGGAAGAAGATGAATTGTCATCTTCAAAGACATCTGATGGCAATGAAGAAGTGAAGTTAATAAGAAAGAGAAAAAGGTCAACAGTATGAACAGTCTGCAACAATTTTGGTCCAGTATGAAAAATATGAATATAATATTAGTTAAATATAGCATAATGTTAAGGTTTTTTACTTACATGATGCAATGGTGGAATTAATGTGTTTTCCCATGAATATTAAGGAGGTTTGGGTTCATATTAGGCATCTTTTAAGTTATTTTAATTAACTCACTGTTCTCTAGAGGCAGAATATGCTTCTGCAAGAGTTCAAGTGGTCCAGACCATCTCTGGATTTTCTCACTCAGATCCTCAGGCAGACGAGCCTTCTTCTGCCTGTGAGCACCACCATAACCCCTGTCTGTGGGAGATAGACATAGAAGAAGACAGAGGGAGAGAAGACATGGCAAGTCAGAAAAACTAAAAGAATAGTAACAAAATGGGGATTGTGAAAGGTGAATCAATTGCTGTGTTTCATAATAAGAGAAGAGAAAATAGGAATATTTTTAAGGCAGATGTTACAGTCAGTATGAATGATTTTTGTCACAAAAGAGTTTGTTGTTGAGTAATCCAATTCAGACATTCAAAAGACTAGTAATATGTGCAGTACTGAAGGTCCTTCAGCTGAATGACTTGCAAATACAAAAGGACTGTTTGATGAATGAGGACCGATGGATGCAGGAATAGCTAATGGACAAACCACTCATTCCAGCTTTAAGGTTATGGCTTTGTTCAGTATGGGTATTGGGATGTTGTTTTATAATTGAAGGTCAGGAAATATTGTAAAACTCAATGGCTGTGAATGATTCATTACCTGGTACAGTTTGAGCAGTCATGCCACTACAGGGTGACTTCTGAGTGGTGCCATCCCCTGTTTTATGCTGCATTGAGAAAATGGGCCAGTCAGATCAACAAATGTAAACAAATACTGTACACCTATTTTACCAATAGTAACTGTAAGACAGCGCAATGCAGGGCTGTGCAAGACTCAGTTGGGTCCCTTTCGATTCACCATTGTAAATTTTAATGATATTGGTCACACCATACAGAAAAGTTTATTGAATTACTTTATTGACTTTATTGAAAAACATGCCACATTATTCAGTCACACCCCCCCCCAACCCCCCCCCAAACAACACACACACACACACACAGCACCTTAAAAAAAAAAAAAAAAAAAAAAAAAAAAAAAAAAAAAAAAAAAATTTCAAGAGTTTAACTGGAAATTAAAAGGCATTTTCAATTTTATTCTGAATGGTGCACAACCCTGGTCAAGAAGGAATTTGTGAGACGCATATGGAAGTAATTGTCTAATTTTGTATGGTGACATCCCCCATAAGCTTCTGAGATTCCACAACTGAGTTTTTCATCCTGACAGTAATTATCCTGAACCAGCTGCTGTTTGTTATCTTACTACAACATAATTAACTGTGCTAACAGGGTTTCATGGCCAATACTTACAGTTTGCAACAGTAACTAAACATGTAATTACAAACATTAAATTATTCTAAAAGGTTGAAGACCAACTCGTGTCAATTAATAAATAATTTTGCCATTTATGAATATTTTGCGTATTATCTTCACCAGCAGCCTGTTTTATAGCAATCTGTTTTATTTATAACATAAGCATACAAAATACAGCAGGTGAAGTACAGCCCCAAATCAGAAAAAGTTGGGACAGTATGGAAAACACAAATAAAAAAGTAGTGATTTCTAAATTTACTTTGACTTGTATTTCATTGCAGACAATACAACAGCACATTATTTAATGTGTTCGTGATTTTTTTTTTTTTTTCTTCAAAAACACAAAATTCCTATTTTGGTTCTTGCAACACATTTCAAAAAAAGTTGGAACAGTAAAGCATTTACCACTTTGTAATGTTGCCATTCCTCTTCACAACACTTAAACAACGTTTAGGGACTGAAGACACCAAGTGAAGAAGTGTTTTCTTCAAATTTTGTCCCATTCTTACTGCAAACAAGTCTTAAGGTGGGCAACAGTACGGGGTCTTCGTTGTCGCATTTAGCGCTTCAAAATGTGCCACACATTCTCTATTGAAGACAGGTCAGGACTGCAGGCAGGCCAGTCAAGTACCTGTATCCTCTTCCTCCGCAGCCAGGACTTTGTAATGTGTGCAGAATGTGGTTTTGCATTATCTTGTTGAAATATGCATGGACGTCCCTGGAAAAGATGTCTTCTTGAAGACAGCATATTGTGCTCCAAAATCTCAATGTACTTTTCAGCATTAATGGTGCCATCACAGAAGTGCAAGTTACCTTTACCAAGGGCACTGACACAACCCCATACCATGACAGACCCTGGCTTTTGGACTTGTTGCTGGTAAGAGTCTGGATGATCCTTTTCTTCTTTGGTCCGGAGCACACGGCGTCCATTTCTCCCAAAAAATACCCGAAATACTGATTCATCTGACCACAGTACACGTTTCCACTGTGTGATGGTCCATCCCAGATGCCTCCGAGCCCAGAGAAGTCAACGGCGCTTCTGGACACTGTTAACATAGAGCTTCCTTTTGGCACAGTACAGTTTTAACTGGCATTTGTGGTGATGTAACTACGTATTGTGGTACTTGACAAAGGTTTCCCAAAGTAGTCCTGAACCCATGTGGTGATATTGCTTATAGATGAATGACGATTCTTGATGCAGTGCCGCCTGAGGGATCGGAGAGCATGGTTGTTCAGCTTAGGCCTGCACCCTTGTCCTTTACGCACTGAAATTAATCTTTTAATTATGTTATGCACTGTTGAAGGTAAAATAAGCAAATGTCTTCCTATCTTTCTTTGAGGAACATTGTTTTTAAACATTTCAATAATTTTCTCACGTATTTGTTGGTAAATTGGCAATCCTCGGCCCATCTTTGCTCCTAAAGGACTAGACCTTTCTTGGATGCTGCTTTTGTACCAAATCATAATTGCAATCACCTGTTGACATCACCTGTTTCAAATCACATCATTATTTAACCAATTTACCTGATTACTAGCCCTAAATTGCTCCTGTTCCAACTTTTTTTGAAATGTGTTGCAAGAACCAAAATAGGAATTTTGTTTTTTTTGAAGAAAAAACAATAAAAATCATTAGGAACACATTAAATAATGTGCTGTTTTATTGTCTGCAATGAAATACAAGTCAAAGTAAATTAGAAAGTAGAAATCACTACTTTCTTTTTTTATTTGTGTTTTCCATACTGTCCCAACTTTTTCTGATTTGGGGTTGTATATTTAAGCAGCAAATAATGTTCCAAGCATAACATATTTTAGTATGGGTCTTAAAAAACTTTAATCAAATTAGTTTAAGTGGTTTTGTTATTCAGCTATCTGTGATGGAGAAAGGTGTTCTGAATGAAAGCAACTGTACAACGTGAGTTAATTAATGTCTCACCATGCCATTGCTAACGTCCTTTTCCCCAGCTTTATCAGGGATAGATGGTTTTGTTCCTAAAGAACCAGAGAGAGAGAGAGAGAGAGAGACAAACATGTAAGGCACACTGAGGCAGCTATACTGTATAAAACAGTCATTTAGAACTGAAATAAAGAGAGTAGTCCAATAGTGTGAAAGAAAGAAACCCTGTGTTGTGAAAGTTCATAAAGACTTCCTATGGTCAAACGCAGTGATCAGAATTCCTAAATACTTACTAGACTCTGCATTTGGTCCATTTTGCTGTCTGCGATTCTGAATTCTCAACTGCAGAACTGAAATAAAACACAAAGTATATTTACAATAACAATATTGATAATACTTCAAAATACAGTCTAGATACAGTAGCATTTCACAAAACTCTGTTTCAGAGATTCTAGGTCTCTCACACTGAAGATTGTAACATGTTATATGATGTGGAACAAATAGCTTTTATGACTGTACATTGTATTACAAATATATTGCACCGCACTGTGTCGTAGGATGTTTATAAATTTGATACATAAATTAGCCACTGGTAACATATACACACTATTCACTAACCTAGTCTAGTATGTGCCCAGATCGACATATACCATTCACCACACATATCTCTCTCTAATGTGCAACTACTGGCTGCAATACCTTCACACACACACACACAAATTCTTGAGTGAATTACAGCTAGACCAGAAGTGGAAGAAGTCATGAGGTAACCTTGTCTAGCATGTGCCCTGATTGACACCATTCACCACTCATATCACCACTCATATCACCCCTAATGTGCAATCACTGATTGCAGTACTTCCACATGCTTCCGTGAATTACACCACTAGACACACTAGACACACTACGCACTAGACCAGAGGTAGGAGGAGTCATGAGGTATGGTGACTTTCCAATAATGCACCACTGTGCTGAGTTTTGAGATCTGAAAGTGGACGTGAGAGGAAAGGGGTAACTATTTATTCATCTGAATGTCTATTTCTGTCGGCCTACCCATCCCCCCTCCAGCTGTCTCTCTCTCTCTCTCTCTCTCTCTCTCTCTCTCTGTCTTTCACTCCCTCCCTTGCTGTCATCTGTGCTAAGTAAATTCTTCCTCTTTTTACTTTACTCAGGAGGAGAATGACATGCTGAATGGCACTAGGCCAAATCAAATTGGAATCCTGGAATTAAATATTCCATTAATGTCATGCCATGGTAACTTATAGTAATGATGATTGGTGTGCTTTTACCGCATAATAATGATATAGATGCAAGGCTATAAATTCAGTTTGAACATTGGATGGGATTAAAGTGTGAATGGTACATATGTTTCCATTATTCATTATATAAATATTGGGAGGGATGTACTTGCTTTGTTATTTGGAGGTTCATGTCCCCTGCATAGAGGCATAATGGCAGCTAATGGTTTGTGGCATTCTGTACTGTTACCTGTTTTGCAATACTAGAACATCAATACTTGTCTAAATATTTCCTAAGTCATTCTCTGTGTTTTGCTATGGTTGACTGATGAACCTTTACTCCATTCTGAGCTACTAAACTCTGTAGCTCTTCAAAGTGATTGTTGGCTTCTCTGTATCTTCTGTAAGTATCCTTCTTGTTTGCACAGAAAGTGTAGAAGGATGACCTTTTCTAGACAGAGGCTGAGCAGTTTGAGAAAGCCTCCACTTCCGGATAACTGAACCAGCAGTGTCCACTGGGACACTTAAACACTTGGATATGGTTTTGTACCCTTTTCCTAATTTATGCATCTGTTTTACATTATCTCTGATGGCTTTGGAATGTTCTTTACCTCTCACTTCTACAGAGTGCACAGATAAGAGATCTATTACAAACCCTTATCTGTGTACTTTTAAAACCAAAGGTTTGTAAATGGCCTTTTGTGGCTCCTGTAGAACCTATACAATCTCTGGAACTTTCCCATTGCAGTAGAGGTTCATTGTAGTGTAAATGTTTTTTAGACTAAAAAAGGGGGGGAAATGACTGTACTAAAGAAAAACTCAACCCTAAAATGGAAATTCTTTCATAATAATGGAAATGTACTCATTCTCATGCCATCCCAGATGTTTATGACTTTCTTTCTTCAGCCGAACACAGATTTATGTTACATAATACCCCAGCTTTTCCTACCTTTTTAATGGTATTGATCAGGGTTCAGTGTTTTAAAGATTCGAAAAGCACATACATTCATTATAAAAGTAACCTATATGACTCCATTGGGTTATTACATGTCTTCTGTAGTGAAACCATACGTTTGTGAGAGAAAAATATGAATATGTATCCACGTAAATAAAAGATCAGAACGCTAAATTGAATATATGATGATATCGCTGCATGTCATTGGTTGTCGTGTCTCCTGACTGTATGTTTCATCAAAATGCATATGACGACTGTTCACAAGACACTCAAAGATTCAAAGATTTGAAGTTACAAAGTTGTTGACATGTAGCTGGTTTTCTGCCATGTTGGGTGTACTCATGCATAGAGAAATGTGTACATTCAAGTAAACATGAGACATTCATGAAGTATCGATCACTAAATACACTCAAAACATTAATCATTTTCTCTCACAAACATATAATTTTAATCTTCAGAAGACATTTATTAACGCACTAGATTAATTTGGACTTTAATGATAGATCAAATGTGCTTTTAGTAGGTTCAAAATGCTTCAAAACCCTGATCAATGTTATTATCAACCTGAGATATTATTTAATATAACTCTGAAAAAGACATCTGAAAATTATTCTTATTTTTTGGCTGTGATTTCTGCACCTACAACGACATCCAAAACCTACTTTTTTTAAAACCCTTGTATTTGTCATTGTCAGATCAAACAGGTAGTCTCACCACAAACACCTTGCTTAACCAAACAATATTTCAATAGAACCACTTACAAAACATACATTTTGTAAAGTTACATAGATGTAAGTATTAGCAACCATAAACCTTTAATTAATTTAATAATTAAAAAAGAAAATAAGTAAACCTGAGATTAAGTTAAAATGTAGTTTTACTTATGCTTATCAGTTCCATGAGCATTAATATCAAACAAAATAAATTAGATAAACCATATTTGTATGTATATATAGCTTTCTCTGAGTGTTAGCCAGACTGTTCAAAAAGCATTCATTCAGTATTCAAGAGTTCAGTTTTGACTGCAGAATCATGTCTTTACTAAAGAGCATGGCTGCGCATTTGTGTGATGAGGTTGCCAGCAGGATGTTTATAAGTAACTCAAGAAAAGAGGGCACTGCTTTTGAAGGGGTTCCAACCACAGATGGGAACCAACAAAGAAAATCTGTCCACTGTCCAATGTCCTTCAATGAGGACAGAACTGCTGGCCACATTTGCATGAAATGGGTAAAGTACTAGAGGATGTGAAACCTCACAAAGACATATTGATCAATAATATTTGAAGGTCCACATTATATAGTGATGTATTGATGATGCACATCAGGAAATACTAAGTTACATGCCATTTTTCTGCAATCCAGAATTGGGTTATTACACTAGAATTGCATTGTAAAGTTATTTTATATCTGAAGTTATTATAGCTGGAGAACTTTGATTGACATTGACCGGACATAGCTTTTAATTAAATAATTGTAATTATTTAAAGTATCTATATTATTATTATTTAAAAAAATCTAGCAATGAAGCAAGCCCACCTTCAGTTTATGACAACCACCTGTACAACCAGTTACATTCATCTCTATACCTGACTTTCCAAAGCTGTACAACAGGTTCACCCAGACTCCCCTGGTCTGTCCTTAGAACAGCCACTAGGAGTATCATCAGAACTTCAGTGTTACAATCAGGCTCAATACACAACTCTAACAACTTCAGATTTTGCAGTTTGATTGATTTAGTGCTATTGCCCTCAGCTCGTTTATTGATGCACATGCAATTAAGAATACAAAGTAGTGTGTTACAATAGTAATAGCAATAGTGTATAAGTTTGACAAATGTAATTGAGTTTGTAATGTCAGTAGCTTTAGTTAGTTCCAGAAACTGGATTCAACCAGCCAGAGCTCACAGACAGCAACACTGGTGGGTCCTAAAAAACAGCCTACAACTTTCATTATATTCCAGGTATTTTATTTTGCATAATATTTTTGCGTACTTTTTCATTTTTCTCAGAAAAAAAATATTTTTGCAGTTCTGTAATGTTTTTTGTAAAGCTTCTGTGCAGCAATGCACATTGGGAAAAGGCTATAGAAATAAAGCTGAATTAGGTTTCTGCACTTACCTGAACGGAACTTACTGCGAATCAGCAATGACCTCTCAGATGCCAGCAAGGTCATAATTAAGAAACTTAAGGAGGAAGAAGAGATCGAGATTTAAAGATGTATCTTCTCCTGCAGGGTGTTGAGGATGATTTCTTATGCCCTTCCTCTCCCTTAAGACAGAGAAAGCAAAGAAGAAGTTAAAGGAGGGATACAGGACATTTGGCCTGAACTTTTCTAGTCACAATCAATTCAAGGAGGGAATAACATATAGGAACTGGTGTAGTCTTAAGTATGACTGACAGAGACAGGAGGAATCAGTCTAACTGCTATTTCTAACAGCATCACTAAAAGACAATAAACAACATTTCGTCATGAATTAGAACAGATTCCTTTCTTTCGAGTATTCTGACTGGAGGAATGTTTGTCTGACCAGCTGAGCATAAAATGGGCAGTTGGAGCAGACGAGAGTGAATGCGTGCACACAGGCTTGAGTTACAGAAATAATTGTCTGTATTTATGTTGCCAAGTGCTAGATTTCAATGACGTCACAGTGCACCTATCTTTGATGTTCAAACTTTAGAGCACCCAGGAAAATTAAATTCTGTAACAATTTACTCATTTTCTCAAGTTGTTTCAAACCTAACTATATGTATCTTTCTTTGTCAGTCCTTAACATTTTGTGTAATAGCTCCTTTTTGTGTTCTCCAGGAGAAGGAGAGTCATTCAGTTTGGTACAACATAAGAGTGAATAGATGATAACAGAATTTTGGAATTTTCATTTTGGGTGAACTATTGCTTTAATCAGAATTACACTCTCTCTAGAACACCTGTTTAAGCAACAAATAGGCCTTAGCTCACTGAAGATCACAAAAACTTCTGCTGTAAGTCTTTATAGCCACATGCACACAGATATGCCTTCACAGAGAAACACATATTCCCACATAAAATGTATGCACATAATAGAATGAATGCAAAGGGTATACTCACAGATTCAGCCTGAGCTCCCCTGAGGGCTGTCAGAGTGATGATTAACAGAGATTAAAGTGAAGAGAGAGAGAGGGATTCTTGCAGTTGAGGTGAAGAACGAGGGAAGAATTTGAGGCTTTAAATCGTGATAATGCTCATGAGAAGGTTGTTCCTTATCTTCTTTTTTGCCTGTTTGCTCATTCCCTTCCGCAGGTGAATCTAGGGAGAAAGGGGCCCTGTGTTTCTTTCTCTTTTCTCCACAAAGAATTCACGCCGTGCACCTTGTTCCCTCTATCTCTCTCTCCCTCTCTCTACCCCCACACCGAGGGGTTGAGCCAACTGTGTTGGGCTATCAAAAAGTACCCTGACACCCTGCCCCCTCAGAACCCTCACAACAGAAACACACACACATCTGCTGATAGATTCATTGGAGTGGCTAACTTGTGGTGTTCCCTGTCTGCTTTGGGTGTGACAGGGCCAAAACTGACCCCCATAGGTAGCTGGAGGAGCTTGTAAAAACTGGTGACCTTCACTGACATTTTATGTACAGAAACAGATGTAAGGCACAGCTGGATCCAGCTGTCAGATACTGCATGTCTTTATTTCTTTTCCACAGCATTTAATTTGTTTCTTAGACTGTATGTTATTAGGAAGTCTGACACTGTGAGCTGCATTGAATTAAAGCTTGTGAGTTTAAATCTAAGTTGGAACAGAGGTGTTACAACAGACAATACTGCCAAAAGCAGGCCTGAAAAACATTGTTATTGCCAGCAGGTACATATGACATAATGTCATAAATAAACTCTAAAAGATTGTGTTTAATAGACAGCTCTGCACATGTATGCAAAGAAATATGTAACATATTGAAGACACTATATTATCCAACACATTCAATTTAAATCCACAAACATGAGAATATGTGTTTCTGTGCATGTGAAAAATAGCGAGAGAGAATTTGAGTGTGTATGTGTATGGGGAGGGGTGGGGGTGCGCTGGGTAAAAGAGATCATTATAGTACCACCTGTTTGGTAGCTTTGATGGACAGGTTGGTGTGTGCTGCTGTATCATCAGGTCAGGCAAACACAGCCAGCAAAACAGAGAGAGAGAGACAGACAGAGAGAGCAAGAGAGCGAGAGAAATGGCAAAACAGACCAAAAAAGAGTTACAGGTTGAGATATTGGCAGAGAGAGAAAATGAGACAAAAACAAGGAAGAGACACAGACAGAAGGTGTAATTCTGATAATCTCATACAGACACTTAGTATTGCTGCAGTACAACAGCCATTTTTAAAAGAATATTTTCACAACATTAAAACTGAATATAAATGCAGAGGCACTTAAGGTTGTGAATGACAGCATTGACACAATTTGTCCCCTGTATGTTAAATCTGTGTCTGTGCACTATTGGGGGAAAAGTGATGTAATGATCCTTTTAGCAACACCCCGGCACCCCTGTCGGGAATCCCTCTGTGATTAGCACCTGTTACTGTCCGTCTTTGGTCTCTCTTGTCTTTCCTTCCTGCTCACCTCAATTACGTTGTGTCATTTTATGGCACAGCCTGCCCAGCTTAACTTAAAACAACACATTCAAAACATACCAAGCTTTTAGAGAGAAGCAAGAAAAGAATGTCAAAATTAGCAATATGGGGGAAATCTGCTTACATCTTATGAAGTACTGTGGGTGAAATGTATTAATAGTGGAGTATTAATTGGAGTGGAATGATCATGTCAAAATTTTCATTATGGAAGGGAGTGTTTCAGTTCATTTCAATGTGGAAATATTAGTTATGGAACATTGAAAGATATTCTTAAATAATAATAAATATTAAATTCTATACAGCTTGATAAAGAAAAATTACTTTTTAAATGTAGTCAAACAGATATGTTTTAACCCGCAGTCTCACAGAGCGTATGCAGATTCGCACTTCTAAATGCTGCAATTTACTGGTATGAAGACATGAGTATAATAAAGCTCTGCATACCTCAGAGTGAGTTTGCCCCCTGGTGGTAAAATATGTAATAGCATCCTAGGAAAAGATTGTGTTATACATTGTTTTCATCTTTTCCTACATGCTTAACAGGTCACCTACAAAGGCTCACACTCATAACCTCACAGATTCTTTACCACTAAAGTTGTAGAAGGTTATGTGCTTATACCTGGTCACTCAGAACAGTAATCCAATCACAAGGCAGCTCTTACCACTGTTATGCTAACAATACACAGCTGTAGATCACCTTGTCCCTATTGTCAGAACAGACCTCTGCATGTCTCTGTGACATCTGAATGTCTAGGTGACTGAAGGTCAATCCATCACATCAAGATTAATTCTGACTAAACCCCTTCTCAGCCAAGGTCTCCTTTGCCAAATCTCTTTCTGCCTCAGTTAAGCCTCACACAAATGACACTGGGAGTGTGAAAACATTTGGTGTTATTCCATATGATCTTTGTGGACCACATTACGACAGATGCATGTTTCTGTCAATCAATGCTCTTCCCGAACCCCAATTTTACTCTTTATTTTATAGCTAAACTACAGCAAGCCAACCAATCATCTGCCACCCTTATGTACATCCAAAATGATGCCTCACCATTTATTTTTCATGTTCAGGATTTCATTCAGCTCACATGTATGTTCCATCTGAACAGTGGCTGACAGTATCTGAACGAAGATTCAAATTTACACTGATTTACACAAAAAACTGAATGCCCAATTGTCTTCAACACAGGGAAACAACAAAAACATCTGAATGGTGTCTGAACACAGCACAATAGCAACACAGTCCTAAAGCAAGATAAACAGAGTGATGTTTCCTGTATTGTTCAATCCTTTATTAGGCTTTACACCCCAGCCCAGCTGCTACTCTTCTACATGAAGGATTCCTGCTTGTCCACAACTCAATTTATGCTCCTGAGAGAACAAGTATAGTTTAAACAAAGTTCTGAAACTCTTTAACAAAAGTTAACTTTTTTAAAATCTATAGCAACTTGTACAGTACACATAATGGATTCACTAATGCAACTGTTGTTGAGGATTTAAAGCATAAGGACACAGCTACCTGCATTGTTATGTGACATTAATGTGATTTGCATGTAAAGCATGTAGTCTTACAGTGTTCTACATTTTTATTGTTTCTATCTCATTCTCACACACACACATACCCTTACACACATTAGCCACCTGCTGTCAGCTTGATTGTGGGAGCCACTCTCTATGATGCTGCCAAATGGAACACACACCAAAGGCACATCTGAGCTGTCACTCACACATATACAGACAGCCCTGTTGAGCACAGCTTGTAAGGTTAAAGGAGGCTAAGTACATTCATGCAAGAACACTTTAAATGTTGCCTAAATTATAGTTACCATGGCAACCATTAATACAAAATGTCAACTTTTCTGCAGAGATCCATTTCTCAGTGTACACTTATAACGTGTAACATTATAAAATTATGTCTCCATGGCTATTACAAAGTAAATATGTATTACCAATATGTATTATGATAAGACTTTGAAATTGTATATATATAATGGTACAAATGTTTTTCAATAACATTACTGAGAGCAGAATATATGCATAATTTTAAAAACATGCAGTGTTAAACATCTCACAAAGTCTATTAAAAGTCTTTTAAAAAGCCCACAAAACTTCTCACACAGCCTATAAAAAGCAGCAAACTACTTAGGTTAATGTAAATGATTTTGTATGAACACAGGATGACTTGCAAGCATTTGGATTTATTTTATTCAAAATCCTGTGAGACAGGTTACAGAAATTAAACTGTTTAATATCTGCAGTCTCCTTTTTAAATTGTGTATTAAATATATAAGTGATCTTTGATATTACACACCATTTTAAATATATTACATTTCCATCATAAATAAATAATTCTCGTCAGTGCAATATTGTTTTTGGTTTGTTAAAACAAACTGAGCAACTTTAAATTGTAATAAGGAACCAAACATTTTATAAATGTATGGTAACTGTACTGTGAAATAAGCTCAATAAATAACACTGAATCGATCTGAATATATATGAATTTAATTTGTAACTGTGCAAACCAAATAGAGCCATTTAGTGATACTGCTGAGCAGCTGGCCAATCGCACAACATTATCTTTGTTGTGGTAAGCCTAAAGCAAAGCCAACTGCACAGTTAATTAAGCATGGCAACCACCAGAAAAAGAAGGGGTTGACAAGCTTTAATTGGAATGAGTAAATATTCAGAATCCTAATCAAATCTGAAAATCAAGATTTAAGCAACAGAATTTTAGATTAGCCTGAGGTGTCCCGTGTGAACAATTGTTATTTACATTGCAAAACACAATATAATTAATCTGTGGGGGATGGGGTGTAGGACTGGGGAACTCATGCCTTTTTGTGTCTTTTTTAAGATATATAAGTAAATTAAAGTTAAAATGTTGCAATGTTACATAATTCAGATATTTAAATGAATGCTGCATGAGCACTACACATTTGTGTCACCACATCTCTGAGACAGTGGGAAGTTTCTTAAATAATAAAATGAATTTGTACAACACAAAACCAGAAACTTAAACTTTCTATTATGATATGTTACAGCTGTCAGACTGATATTGTAGTTCCAGAGTGCAAGATGAGTAAAAGAGGTTTTTGTCCAGACAAAAAGCCTCATTTCAGGCCTTATCTCAAGGTGTCCTAAACATAAGTTGGGGGCAAATTTATGCATCAATCTATCTGATGTCGTTCTGTGTAACTGTGTCATTATTCCAAGAGAACATAATAAAACCATAAAAATCTATTATGTTTCTGAACTTTTACTACAATTGCCACTATATCACACACCCGAGGAAAGATGTTGTTCATGACAGAAATTGAAATGAGAACAATAAATAAATGGCAGATAAGGGTAACTCAAAGTTATTCAAGAGAAAATGAAAACAGTATTTCACCAGGAGACTAAGTAAGTAACTGGAGCTTACTAGCACGAATTTCAGGTCAATATTGCCAGGTTCAGTTCTCAACAGTAAAGGTTTCGAAATTTAAGTGGAATGAAATATATAGACAAATACATAAGCCAAGTAACGAACTGTCATACTACATAAATACAAAATAAATAAAACTTATTTACAACTTCTCCTAAAACTCTTGAAACATCTATTTGTTCTGAATGTATGTTTCTCATTCACCCCCTGTATCACTGTCAGTCTCCATTTCTGGAAGGGTTGACCTGTACCACTCTTCGTTTTCTTCTGGCTCCTGATGTATATCAGCAAGGGAAATCCCTGCACTTTCTGGCTTTGCATTCATGTCCATTGCCTTCTGCTGCTGACCTTGGTGCTTGCGCTTCATATGACGTCGCAGGGTGTTGCGCTCTGCAAACCGCATGTGGCATATTAAGCACTGAAAAGGTTTTTCACCAGTATGTACTCTCTGGTGCCTCATTAGCTCTCCAGACTCACGAAAACGCCTTGGGCAAAGCTGGCACACAAAGTTTCTCTGACCTGTATGGATGTGTTTGTGACGCTCAAGATGGCTTGATCTTTTGAAAGTCTTGCCGCAAAGTTGGCAGACATGGGGCTTGTTTTGGGAGTGTGTGATGGAATGGCGTTCAAGGTCCGAAAGATAGTAGAAGTCCCGGGGGCAGTACTGACAGTAAAGAATGCGCCGTGGACCTAATGCTTGTGAGTCTTGTATTTTTGAGTAGTTTATGGGAAATACAGGTGATTCAGAACGAAGGGGTGAGGAGGACAGGAGTTGTGAAGAGTCATTGGTGAAGATGGTACTTAATGAGTCTGTTTGATCTACTGAGGCTGACATACTCTTAATTGCTGTAAACTGGTTGTCATAGTTTACACCTGTCTTATGGTTATTAATGTCATGGACTGTGGCAAAGAAATCTTCAGAACATGAGTGAGTAGTGACTGTTTCAATGCTTTGAGACTGGCTTTCATTTTTCTTCTCAGCAGTCACGGCTAATCTGAGAAGGGCCTCCTGAAACGAGGTGGGCATTGGTGGGTCAGAGCAGGCATCACTGCTGGATTGCTTGATTGGACTTGTAGAGATCACTGTAGAAGTGCTGAAAGAAGCATTTGATGAGGTAGGGCTGAGAGGAAGATTAGAAGGATTATTTAGTCCTGAGATGTCTGTAGCTGTGACAGAAACCGAGCTGAGGCTAAGAAGTGAGGGACGTGCACATAATGTAGATCCCAGTTCAAGTGGGCAAGCAGCTAAAGGAAGTGCAACAGTGGAAGTAGATGAAATTTGAGATAATTTCCCTGGTGAGGACGAACTCTGAGTTAGAGACACCTGAGGAGATGACAAAACAAGGAACATGGAGGAGGTCTGAGTGCTCTGAACTGGTAAAGAAAGGGTCATTAGCCCTGGGTTAGACTTTAAGGGTGGTAAGGAAAGTGACTGAAGCTGAGATGGAGAAAGAAGCAGAATGGGAGTGTCTGACCCTGTAGTATTAGCCACAATTTGAATGGGCACCGATGCCATATCAGATACGGCAGGAGACACAGATGGCTTACCAAGAACTACAGAGTATGAAGATTTTATCTCCAGGTTTGGAACAACTTGTGAGGCTTCCACTAAAACATGACCTAGAGACACATTTGGACACAGTGGATTGGCTTGCCTAGAGTCATTGATATGCTGGACATAATCTTCAGCTTGCCCTAGACTTTGTTCAGCTGTTTGTTCAGAAAGTCTCTCAGTGGATTGAATATTATCAATCTGTGGAACTTTCTGTCCATCTTGGGTGAGTGTATATGGAATGCCCTGATCATCTATAAGTAACAGATCCATTGGCTCAGAAGTCATTATGTTAGTAAACACGGAAGTTGATGTGGATACTACAGAGGGGGAGGACACATGTCCATCCCAATGCTGTGGGAGATATGTTTGGGAGTTACTTGATGGAATCCAGCAATCTTCATTATAATCTTCCTGTTCCACTTCTACATGTTGAGGCTCATCCTCAATTTCATCAACTTCCATATGAAGTGATCCTTCATATTCAGGGTCCACAACATACTCACACTGCCTTTCCTTACTTCTGTCTTTCTTTTTTGAAAGGCTTAAATCTAACACCTGAACTTCATCCTTTTGTCCAAAGGAATTTCCTGCATCTGTTTTTGACTTGGTCCATCCAATATCAAATATCTCACCTCCTTCCTTACATAAAATCTGTGTTTTATGTTCATCAATGCAGTCTTTACAGCATTCTAAACATTCCGTCTTTGCACTGTCAGAATTTATGTCCATCTCCAATGGCCCACTCTTTTGACTCCCTCTTGTAAGTGTCTTGTCCACAACCTGTGTTATATTCCCAGTTCTTGAAAGTATAATCTCTTTATTTGTATGGTTGTTTCTGGCAGCTAGGGGGAGCTTGTTATTGTGAAAATATTCCCTTAAAATAGATTGTCGTTGAAACTTAATTTCTAATAAATTATTGGTTGAGATGTTAGCAATGTTTGTAGCTTTGGTTGTTACTTCACAAACATCAGCCCCATCAGACTCAGACTCCATTTTGGGTATTAACTGCATGTTTGCTGGCAGACTCCTTGTGTTCTCTTCAAAAGTGATGACTTTATTTTTAAAACTCTTATTTTCAAGAGATATCTGGTTTGAGTCTGAGTCAAGGACATGATTTGGTGGGCTCTGCTGGCTGTGATCCTTCACATCCCCTGTCTGATCTTGTGATAAAACAGAAAACACACAGAAGTTGACTTTGTCTTTAGATTCAGTCCCCTCTGAGAGCCCCTCATCTGATAACTCATTCTCCTGACCCTCAGACATTTGACAATCTTTGGTGGCTGTAAGATGAGTCCACGTAATATGTGGAATGGCCTCATCTATCCCGTCCAATGCATCTTGTTTGCGCATAGCAACTTCTGTACATTCAGAAGGATCATATTATTTAGTGGACATGGAGTAGGTCAGTTTATTATAACCTGAGTGAATGCTGAAATACGGCTTGGCAAGGCCATGCGATCTTGTAGAACACATGTTAATGGCACCATTTCCAATTTCTTGCCCATTTGCTCTAACTGCTGCTTTTCCCCCATATTTGTGGCACTGTCATTAGTCAGGACCTTCCACTCATCTAAGCTATCAGCCTAAAGAAAATAAAAGAAAACATTAGTTGCACTGTCAAAAGTTATGAATCAACTTTTCCTGAATATTAAATTAAATATAGTAAATGAAGTAAATATCACTTTGTACACTTATACTGTAAGTAATTTGCATAAAACATTATTAAACACAATATTTGCTTGTTTCCTGTTAATCTTATATTTACCATTATTTTTTATATTTACCTTTATTTATTTAAATTTATTATTGTTATCATTTAACAGTTATTTTCTAGATTTGTATATAAAAAAAGTCTTAGGAAACAACAGACTAACGTATGGTGAGAATTACCTAGATTTCTAGGTACAAGTTCTAATGTAAAATGTATGGTTCAGCCTTTACTAACAAATGTATTTCAATTTTGTGTGATTTTAACACTTTAATGATTATTCCTTTATACATTGATGCCCACCAAAACAGATTTAAATATATATTCACAATTACAGCCTCCTTGACAAGTATAGAGAGAAAAGGAAAAGTAGACTTATTACAAAAAACTATTTAAACATTTTAAAATATTATTGTCATATATAATTTACTGTTTACTATTTACTGTACGTATTGTACATCTATACAAAATCAGTTACTAATGTGCATTTACTAGCTATTAAGGACCATCACAAATACAGATAAAATCATCATTTTTTCCACACTTTTACACAACAGCAAATAATTGAATAAATGTCAAATAATACATTTATATTATGAACCCAGTTTCAAAGGCCCTTTATTTTGAATTATTTTTACGATATGCTTGCAATTTGTTATTAAAGCTGCAATCCGCAACTTTTGCCTCTATACCGCCATCTCTGTTTGAAACATAAAAATGCAGGTTACTTTACCTATGTTGAAGTCAAATAAAGCCAAACTAACATTTCCTGGGAAATCAGACCCGACAACTCAGATATAATGAATCATTATTATAAGCTTGCAGAAAAGCGTTTTAAATGCTAATGCTTATGTGCTTCCTCAATAACTTATTTGTGTTTATTTTTAACCAAACAAGTTAAGGGTTGCGGCTTTAAAGAGATTGTGTTACAAAATAAATTGTGTGTTTAAAGCAAATTTATGTATATTAAGTTTTTCAATTTAATAATAAGACACGGACAGGTAGGCTATTAATTCTTTAGAAATATAAAGTTTGACAGTATTGGACCGTTTTTTATTCTGACGAACAAACTTACATTAATTGTTTTTGTAGTATATGCCACATTACTCTTAATACCGTGTATTAAATATCATGTAATGCAAAGTGCTTGAGTGCGTATGAGCTGCGCGCTGTCATGGTAGCAGGTCCGGTCCTCCTTCCTGTAGCTTTCATTTCACATTAAGCATGTTCATCTGTCAGCGCGCATGGCTCAGGGTTTGACACCAATACCTTTGTCGATACACTCCGCCATGAAGCAATGGGGGAGAGTAAGAGATCAACAGACGGACATTCGACGCCATTACGCGCCGTAGGTCCGTTTACAGAAGGAAAAATATTGGTATAACCAAACATTGCGCTTTGATGTTAGTGGGTTCCCGAAAGCGCCTCGAACCCGTGTAATTTTATTACTTAACGTCTCTAATCTCATAGATATCCCCATACATAACACAGATGTTTGAATCATATTTTAATTATTCACATATTTTGACCAAGAAGACTAACTGCGCTCGAACCCGCGACCAGCCATTTTATGCGTACCGAGGGTTCGAACCGGTGACAACGCTCAGACGCACTTGCCTGGGAACCTTCTTTCAAACTTTGTATGACAACCAACGCTTTTAAACTGCTACTTACAATAACACACGTCTTCTCGAAAGCTTAGGGCAAACTGCACAAACTGCTTATTAATAACGGAAATATTTAATATGAAACTGCTCTCACCCCACGAGTCAGCTCGCGCAGGCACTGAATGGCCCGACCCTAGGATACTTCCGGAAGACCAAATATGAATGAATGACTGGGCGGAGAGGTTGAGCGGGAGGGAAAGGGGAGGGGGAGTGTCGCGGTGTTGCAGATTTCTAAGTCCGACCTGGACAAAGTTGAAATTCAAATCAAGTACAGAAAAGATTGCAATAGATTTGCAAAAGATTGGATAATTTAACAACACCTAAATCTGTACCTTAAAAGACAACAGACATTTTTTTTATTTCTTTATTGTGAAATCATAATATTAAGGTGAAAAAACTTTACAATGAAAAGTTAATTCATTGTAAATTTATTTGCACAATGGTGAATAATTCTTAAAGAAATAATAAAGCAAGGCTTTATCTGCATGTTTTTTCTGTTATAGTATTTCTAACAATTCTACTCTATTCTTCATGTAATCCAACCAAGCAGTCCGGTCAGCAAAGTTAAATCTAAGCCAATTAAACCAATAAAACAGTGTTACATGTAGGCTGTGTTTTGAAATACAGTAAAGAAAACCAGAGAGCATCTGCTGAAGGTATGATTTTAGAGCTTGCCTTAGCCAAAGTAGCAAAATTATGCACCAGCTAGCAGAAAAACACTTTTGTAATAAAGAAACAAAATACAAGATAAACATCAATGCTAGCTAAAAAAGCAGTGGTTTACACTTTGTATGACAACAAAATACAAGAAAAGGGAGCAGCTCATGGCAACTTGTACCAAGACCTCAAACAAGTATGAGGATGTTTTGATACATAAGATATGAAACTTTCCTTCACCATTGTCTCTTGGTAACTTTGTCAATGCAGCATAGAAAATAGAAGAAAGCAGAATTAAAGAGGTAAGATCCTATCTGTAAGATACCTAATCTGTAAGATCCTACTGGGATCCAGTCAAAAAGGTGCATTAAGACAATTTATGTTTTTAAATTGAATTTGTTGATGTCATAATGACATCTGAGTCACTGAAGTTCACTGAAGGTCAGCAGGGTCACATGAATCAATCTCAGAGACCAGCCGATGAGGGAAAAGTTTGAACTGCAGCCACGTAGGGTCTGAAAAAAGACAGACAGATAAAGAAAGGAGGAGATGCAGGTGATACTGGATTGTTATGTATATTGTTAAGTTAAAAGTAATTTGTTTATGTGTATAGATATACTGGCATTTGTGTGCATTTGTGTGCATTTTTGTACCAAGATAGCATCCAGGTGCCATTAGCTGTCCATCCACACAGACCTCTGTGGCAGTGAAGCTACACTGTTTTTCGGGATGTTGACAGAAAAATGTCACATTCTCTCCATGAGCTACCATAGCATCCGTCAAATCATATGGCCAGTGCTTTACCCCACCCACTATCACCCTGCTGCGCTGTGCTGGAATTGGACACCGGGCTGAACAGAAAGGAGGAAGGTGCAAAAAGGGGATAAATTAATAGAAAAAAGAGATAATTTTCATGAGAAAAGGAAAGAGAGATGATTGAAATTGAAAAAACAAAATTTATTTTCAGTGCAACACAGCTATAGTGACAGTGTATTGTTGTGTTGTTTATGTATCTGAAGTTTCCATTACTGTTACTACAGCTGAAAATACCAGCTTTTCTTACCCCGACAAGCAGGAACTGCACTCCATGTGCCATTAGGTAGACAAGTTACTTGATTTGGCCCATCCAACAAGAAGGTCTTCTTGCACAGGTAATAGATAATTTCACCCACAGCATATTCGGCTCTCTGGATGGCCACTAGGTGTCCACGAACAACCTCCTTAGGAGGAGGACAAAACACACCTGAGAACAAACGTGCACATATTTAGTCTCAGGACAGAAAGTTACACGTTACATGCTAAAATAAAAAGCTATATTTTTAAAGAAATTAAGCATTAAAACATACACCTTTAGACTTAAAGGTTTTTAGGATGATGTAATAACCCGTTGTTATCGCAAGATGGCCTTAAAAAACAAATTATATTGATCCAACAGAGGGCAGTATTTCACCAGTCAATCGTACCCAGCAACTCAACTCCACACATTACACAGTGTCTCATCCACCTGCTCACACACCCACACAGTCTGTATTGCTCTTCTCTCTTTCTGTCTTGTCTCTCTGCCTCTGCCTCTTTCTCTCTTGTTTCATGGAGTGCAAAAGCAAAGAGATCCCTTTAACATTTTTAAGTAAACTATTATCTTCTTCCACATGGCACAATACACACAGTCACATATTTTCTTTTAGTTAAAAGTCTGTTTTTAGTCATTCCCATGTAGTGGATCTAATAGTTAGTTTGTGTACACATGCAAACACATACACACTCACTTACGGCGACAGATGGGGTGAGGGTATTGCCAGGTCTGGTTCTCAAGACAGATATTCTCACTGTGTCCAGCCAGCACAGATCTGGAGGGGAAAAAAGACAAGATGTGTGTATTGCATAAGCACAATCAAAACAAGACACTGCTTTTATATTACATATTTTTCTTTTCAATGTCTTTCTCACCCAGGTGCACATTGGTACTGGATGATGGATCCCACAGCAACACTGCCTTGCACAGAGAGCAGTTCAACATCATCAGGCAAAGAACAGGACACCTCGGGCACCAGAACTGGCTCCTCTGTATGACCTCTATCTTTGGAGGCTGATGGGAAGATCACCAAAGAGTTTGTTTATGCTTTGAGTTCAAAGTATGTGGTAATGCAGATTGAAAGGTAAAATGTGTTTAGTCAGCCTATTTCCTCTTCAAATGGGGGATCTTGAGGGGTGTTGATATTATATGTCCAGGTCAACTTTCACATCATTTTTATAGACAAGAGTGGACAGAGGAAGATTAAACATATCAGAGTCAACAGGACTAGGCTCTAGGTGCATGATTGTGAGTGAGTCTTTACCCACTGTATTTGATTAAGTGTGTAAGCACAAATACAGTGTGGGTATATGATAAGGTGCATGCATTGGGTTGTTATGGAACAGAGTCACAGGTCATCATACTGAGCAGGTAGCCAGATGAGGGATGTACATAGTATGCTGTTTCATTTAGAGTTTTATCAGAAAAATCTATCTTGTACAAGCTGTTCTCACATTCCTGAGCACTTGACTCACGCAGTTATACATCAAACCTCTCCCCCCTTTTGTGAGGATGACTGATTAATAAAAGAGAAGGAAATCACACAGTGTATGTGCACACACATATTAAACTGCCCATCAACCCAGCTATGAATGTAGCATGCAACTGAATTTTGCATGTGTATCCAGTGCATCTACACACCTGTCTCTGGCTGTTAAATGTTCTGTGAGTGTTACCTGCAGAGAGAACTGCAAAAGGACGGTTCCCTCAGACCCCAATCGCCCACAACTCAGCTCTTTGACAGCTCATTCCTAGAAATACCTCTTGTGTTACTTCAGGAAATGTGTGTGTGATACAGTGGGGGTGATACTGGGAATGCTGCAGCCTGGAGCTCTGCCGATTCACGCCTCCTCTCCACAGAAACGATGTCTTTATAATAACTCAGAAGCAGGCTTCTCATTGGTGAATCTAGATAAACCGAATCTAAGCTTTTTGTTTTACAAACTACTCATGCAGCACATTATGCAGACAGTAACAAATATTTCTAATAAATATTTTATTCTGATAATAGCTGGTTGCACTCAATATCTCCATCATTGGCGGATAATATTGCTACTGTGAAGGCATTTCCCTTGAATTGCATAATACTGACATAACTTGTCGGTTTACAAACAGGTCAAAAGCAACCTGACCCAACAGGACTGATGCCTCCAGCTTACATACCAGCCATATACATAATATATAATATATGACATTATATTACAGCATGTAATATCAGGATACAAAATACAGCTTGATACTATAAGAAAACCTTTATGTGTTATAATTCTTTGGGAAATGTAGCGGCTTTCGTAAACTCAGGAAGGCTTCAGTTTTCCTCTGCTAATGGAACAAATACTCTAAAAATAAAAAATCTATGACCTTACATCAAGAACGTTTTTTAATTTCTAAAGACACATAGCAAACTTAATAACATTATTTTATAAAATGGCAGTAGATAAACAAAAATGTGCTGTGAAGAACCATAACATTAAAAAGTAATATTTAATCAAAATATTTTTGCAATGTAATTCCACCACTGCAAATATTTGCATTAGAGAAAACTTTATAGAATGCTAATGAATGAACTGATGATTACTGTTATCTATGACAACCTGTTAATAAAAGATAAAAAGATACAACAGTGTAAATATGTTTCCTACCTGTGCAAATAGGCTCATCTCCACTCCACTGTCGATCACCTTGGCAACGACGTATTGTTGCATCTAACCCGTTAGGCATAGTGTAGCCACTTTTACAACGGACTTCAAGCAGGGCGGAGAAAGAGGGTGATGGGGAGAGGAGATCTACATCAAAATGTTTGCCAGGTGGAAGAGGCCACGGACACATACGACCTGTTCACAAAGAAGAGTCAGATTCATGGAAACTGAACATTATCTTATAATATCCTTGCCAGCGAAAAAACACCTGGTTTGTTGGTCCTAGCTGGTCTCCCATCCTAATAAGATAGGTCTGGTTTGCTGGTTTAAAGGGGTTTAAGGCTCATTACCAGCTTGGCCAGACTTGAAGAACACGTTAAACCAGCAGACCAGCCTAATCTGGTTTCATTTGTTCATTTTAACAAGGATATTGTAGCCTCTGTCAATGTTTTTGATTTATGTGCTTTGTACTTTGCTTAAGTATCCTTAATAAAATGAACTTGAAGTATATGTGTTTTTTGTAAGGGAGGTGTATAATGGAGTTTCTATCTTTGACCTGGAGCGACGCAGCTAAGTCCACACTGTCCATCACAGAGGCATTGGCGCTTGTTGCCACAATCCTTGTCCTGCTGGCAGTTTTTTGGGCATGTTCGTCTTCGTTCATTACCCAGTATTCTCTCTGGGCACTGTTCCGTTGCCTCCACTACTAGATATATAAGCATACACAGAATTACTAAAAATGTTTACACAAATTATAGCCACATTCTAACAAAACGCTAAGAAAATCAACAGACTTTGTTTTGCATACAGGTGGGCTGACATACATACTTGCAGGCAGGCATACACACTGAAACTACAAAACGTACAATTGTCTTACTAACCATTGAATCCTTGCCATGAAAAAGTAGGCTGTTAAATGTTTGGCTGTCTGCCCAAGACACTATTCTCTGAGCTGAACCAGGTGTATAACACAATACATCTATATAAACCAGACAGTGATGGATGTAGCCCACCAAAAAACAGGATGTTAACATTCAAATGTTTCAACCTCATAATAAAATACAATTAAAACACCTTGTAATAAAAGTTAGGAGTAAAATGAAAGTTTACAGTAATCACATAAAAATACAGTCAGAGTCCCACAGACACAGGAACAGCTCAGTCTATAACAGTAATCCGTGCTCTTTGAAAAAAAAGACTCTTTGAAAAGACCATTTGAAAAGCATCATTTTGGTGCAATTTTGATTATAAATTACTTTGACCTAAAACAGAAGATGATACACTGTATGTGTGTGTATGTGTATGTTGTGTGTGTTCCATGTTTCATGGAAGAACAGTATTCAAAGTATTCTTAGAAACAGCTTGTCAGGGCAGTATATGTAAAAGGGTGGAAATGTTGGTAGAAACATGTTCCCCCACATTTATCATTCTATAATAACAAATGCACATATAGTCTCGCTCTCACCCAGCAATTTAACACATTATTAGCCAGAAATCTTTTGAGGAATTAGATGAAACCCAAAATGTGTATACAATTTTTGCAGAACACTTAAAAAAAACAGAATCCCAACGTGTCATCAATTCTTATAAATTAATAAAGGTTTAAACTGGATAGCTACTCATAATCCTTTAATACTGTCACACACAACACCCATAGACACAGCACTCACCTGATGCTGCAGACAGGCTGCTGATGGCCCACACACACAGAAGAGAAAAGAATAGAGATGACTCCATCTCACCCAGACACTCGCTGAAGAGGCTATGAAAGAGGTAACAGGACAAGAGAGGGGAATATAAGGATGGGGGAGAGTCTAGAGGAGGGGGTACTGTGATGGTGTGATGGTGAGGGAGGAGTGGAGCCACGGTACATGCACACACATCTGGATCATATTGAGTGTTTTGAATGGTGGGTAGAAAAAAGACCTTTCACCCAATTCCATTGATGCCAAATGAGTGAAACATTCACCCCCACATTAAATGACAGGCCACAGGCACATGGATACACTCTTGTCCACATACACTGTGCCAAGGGAAATACTGTAACAAAGAGTGTGTTGGAAAAGGAGAATAGACCTGCCTCTTATATACTCATCACAGCAAAACTGTCTTTTCTGAGAGAGCACAGGTCCTCATGCAATAGGTCCTCGTAAGATATAAGGGAACCTGCTTCTGCATACAAGAGCAAGCACAAATCATTTTAACAGATAAACGTGACAGCACTCAACAATCACAGATTGACCAGCTAAACCAACAAAAGATCAATAAACTCAAGGCAGAGCCACTCATTTACATAAACATCTCACCCTTTTGATGAATGTCACACCATTTTATCTCATTTTCTCTTGGATGAACACAAACATCAACATCCTTGTTTTTCATCTAAGAACTGCTTAACCTCTTTCAACACTATACTAAGAATGTAAGTACTTTGAAGATCTTGGACCAACTCTGTTGTCCTTGGAGGACTGGAATGGTCACAGAGCAACATAAACTTCAGATACAATCATAAACTAAGGCCTTCATAGTTTATTTTTTTCCTGGTCAATGTTTCTGGTCACTTTTTTAGTATCCTTATCCCTTCTAGTTTTCTGAATAAGGCAGGTGTCTGTTGGTTTATCAACAAATATGGAGGTCTTCTACAAAAAATGTCAGGACACACTATAATTCTGAGTGAATGAAATGGTTATGGTTGAGCACAACACATTTAACTAGATACTCCAGCCACAATGTGCAAGAGAAAGAAAACAGGTCCCTGTTCATCACTTTATATATTATGGTAGTAATTTCCTATATAGTATCTGTACAATAGTATCTGTACATAAAGTACCATTTTTAGTTTATGTAAGTGAAATAGTCATTGTAGAAAATTAAAACTATTAAAAAACTATCCCTGCATTTTTAGGAGCTACTTCACTCAGTTCAATGCTTTTGTATAGTTATTTCAAAGCAGTTTAACAAACACTGCCTTACAAGCCCTCCAGTAAGCTAGCCATAGACCTATGTCATACTATACATTATTATACTATACACACTTTTTTCCCAGCACAATGTGCTGCAATCATGTGCTGATTTATATTTACGCAATGTTAGCATACAGTATAGACACATGCATGACAAAAAAATCAACTTAAGGGTTTAGTGAGTAAGGACAATTTATTTGCAGTCTTGGAGAAAAGACTACATTCCCCTGCATTACTTTGGCTAGGTGCAGTGTCAGTACACGGATGCACTGGGGCATCTGTGCATCAAAGAACAGGAGTCACAACACAGTATGTTCATAGCCATCCCATCCGCATGTGGAAGTGCAGAATAATAAGGACAACATTACCCACAATCCATCTGAAAAAGTATATTGTCACTGTTGAGAAAACAGGTGGCAGATTAATGGGAAAAAAGGCAGTAATTTACTCAAACACCTACATGCACAAAAAGAGTAAAACAAGTAAATGTACAAAGGGTCCCTATAATGTTATGTAAAATGAGAAAAAAAACTATTTATTTGGGGGAAAGCAGAGTTTATGATTGCCAAGGGCAATGGTTTTGTCAAATGTTCCTCAGATATACAAGCTGACCTGGCTGTCATGGCAACACTTCTTCTACAGCCGGTGTTGATGGTGAATGGAATAACAAACAGGAAGTAACAAAATCTCCACAACTTGGGTATTTAAAGGCAGACAATATCAAAGTAAACAAAGAAACAACAGACATAATTCAATTGTAGTATTAACAGCAAAAACAATAATGATCAGAGTAATATTAATGCATATTATGTAAAGTACTTTAATGGTTAAGTAAAGAATCAGACATACCTGTAGAAATAAGCCACAAAAAAAAACAAAAGGATTTTATAAAGGATGTTTTTCAAACATTTAGCAAGCAGGTTATAAAAAATTCAAAATTGTTTCAATACAAGTGAGACTGCTCATTGGCTTGAATGTGTTTGCATATACAGGTGCAAAACCAGCAAAGCAGAAACACACCACTGTCTGCTTATCAACCTGTTTTGAAATGCAAATTCCTATACATCTAATACAAGGTATTATTTCATACAATTAGATGAGAGCCCATATTTTCAATCCATAGAGGTCAAATGGTGTTTTTGCACAGCAAGAACAGCCTCTGCAAATTCATCCAAGACATTGTGCTGCTGACGTGCAAACATCTTCTTACTGTTTGTTTGAAACTGTGAGTCAGATTCCAATACAAAAGGTGAGTACATTGTAGACTAAAGATACCAACTTTAAGATAAAGAATCCTATTGAGTTCACCTACAAAGGAAAAAATTATCAGAAAAATGCCACTAAAATGTGATTATTAGTGCTAGTGTTATTCTTCCTACTGTCAATATATGCCCAGTTTCTTTTAGAATGACAAAGAAATGTCAGCAGAAGAAAAAATGTTTTACAAAGAGATGCACCTGTCATTCTACATGTCCTCTCCATCCTCCATTGCCACATTATTATGCACAGGTTTATCACAACATTGAGTGTCAAAGTGCTTGAATAAATCTATATTTACAACGTTTCTATACAAATTTATATTTTCTCATTTTACAGTTTAGTCTTTCTAGAAAGTTATTTTCTAAATCTCAATCTTCTACTTTTAAATTCTGTCAATGTCTTATAAATTCTGACCCTCATTTTTGTTCTCCTCCATGAGACTAAATTCTTCAACCACTAAGTGTTTCAGAAAATACCACAATAAACTGATTTTTACAGTAAAACATCTACCAGTTTCCTCCATCACTTTGTCTCTGCTTAGAAGTTATAGAAAATATACAAAAATTAATTTCAAAATTTTCCATTCCCCATTAAGCATCTCTATCATATAAAAATATACAATTCTCTCCATAATTAAAATCTTGCCATTGTACCTTACTGGAAAACTAAAAAAAAAACAAACATTGATGAGAGATGACAAGCTCTCTCGCTCCAGTTTAAAACTTTAAAGGTCTTGTGCCATCTTCATACATCATTTCAAATATTTGAACTCTGGTTCCTCTGTCTTTGACTATTATAGGAACATTCATTGTGTTCTCCATCCATCATCTTGTATCCCACATCTCTTCTTCCTCTCCTCCCTTCCTTCTTACTGATCCACCTGATGACTCTCATATTTGTTCAGGATGTTTCGGCACCGGCCGAGCTCTTTGCGCATGGCGGCCACTTCCTGTCTGAGTGCAGCGTTCTCACGCTCGAGGAAGGCAGCGCGCACTGAGATCTGGTTCTCCTTCAGTCGTCGAGCATCGCGAGACCGCTTTGCTGCTTCGTTGTTCTTACAACGTCGACTCCAATATTTCTCATCCTTGAGGAAACACAGAAAAAGAATAAATCATTTCATTGACCCTGAAGCTATTGGTTATGTAAGAAAGAGAATTAAAGAGGTTCTCTTAAGTTGATCTGTGTGTGAGGGAAAATGGTAAAAGGTCTCAAACATAACATGTATTTATTTTTAAAGTAAATCATAAAAAAAATGGTTCATTTCTCTAATAAGGCCACAACCACAGCTGGAAAATTTTGCCTCAATCCATGTGTGCCTGTGATTTGTGTATTTGTGAGAGTGAATGCGTAGTTGTTTGTATAGACGCAGTCATTTTTGCAACTGTGAATGACATTCAAGTGAGAAATGTCTTTGAACTAGCGGGCCGCCTGAGGTTTGTTTAGGACTAAACACAAAGTGCTGCAGTGGTTTGTCCTCAGAGTGCCATACACAAGCCTGTTGTTCACACCAGTCACTAGCAGTGAGGAACAGATCTCACAAGACGACCATGAACAAACCTCTTGAAACACTAAAAACACTTCTGAATCATAAATATTAATGCCAGTTTCTAGAATACCGTTTATTTATTTTTTCAATTTTTTAAAATTATTTTATTAATTTATTTAAAATGTATGTACTTAGGTGTTTAGGGAAAATGTTTTTTGATAATTACCTAATACTAGTTACTTTTTTTTAAAAGGTTCCTTACATTTTAGAGAAAAATGAATTTAAATGAAATGAATTCAGAACATTCAGAAAAGAATGTTGCTTCCTGTTCAAGTATTCAAATCATTTGCTCCCAGAGGAGGTCACATCTCCACACTGTGATTCAAATTGACTGCTGTGCCCTTTATAACAATTCAATCAGATATATCTGAGTCTCAGTTTCCAAGACATCTGCCTCAATATTTAGATATGATCACCCAAGCTAAGCTGCCACCCCTTCCCCAATGAATTCAAATGTGAAAGTCAAAAAAAAATCAAACATGTTTATAAATCACTTTCTGTTGCTTCATAATATTAAAACTATGCATGTAATACACCACTGACCCTATGTGTACTGATCTTTATAAGCTAATGATTACTGTCTTCTACTGATGCAAGCATCCTTGGTATCTAAAAATTGTAATTTTAACATATTGTAATGAAGTACACCAGACCTATGAAATAAAGAATAAGTGACATTTTTCAGCTGACATCCATTAGAATGACCATATTTAAGATGAGTGACCAAACAATAGAATAACATCATGCTTAATCTTGATGAAATAATCAGAAAAATGAGGTAAAAAAACAACAACTTTTGTTTACATCAGCATATCTAATAAATTACTTGGAATGTGACCATAGCATAATACTGAAAGAGTATAGTGGAGCTTCTCACCTTCAGGTCTTCAGGGACAAGCATCTTACGAGCCTTTTTAATCATGGGCTGAGGTTTGAGCTCTTCCTCACTGAAACAATGTCTGCGGGGGTCAAAGGCCTCCTGTCCAGGCACACTGGACAGTGTGACATCCGCAGAGTCAGGGTCAAAGGGCAAGTCGTTGCCATTACTGATGGGCGGAGTAGGGAGTGGTGGACAAGTTGTGGAGGAAGGCGAGGGCGTTGGCTCCAAACTACCTGGTGGAGTGCCTGAACATATAAACATAAGACACCTTAGTTAAATCAAGTAACTGCATATTTAATATTTTCAGAATGATGTAATTGTCAAAACAGTGCCAAAAACAGCCACAAGAGGGCAGTGTGAGGTAGCAGACCTCAAAACGATTATATTTTTGTATTTCCACAGGTTTTTACAGTACCCCTATCATTGTATTTCAGAAGTGGTTGGTAGTTATTTTGTTTCTCAAAGAATTTGTGAAAAAGTATTGAATGTGCCCCAAAGGTGCATGACATTTACATGTATATATCTGGCAAATGCTATTATCCAAAGAGGCTTAGTGCAACTGCGTATTTTGTCATTCTGGGTGCTCCCTGGGCAACAAACCCATGACCTTGGCATTGTTAGTGCTCTTACTGTACAGCTACAGGAACATCTAACGGTCAAAGAAATCATACAAAGCTAATAAACAACCCCATACACTCATATCCAATGTTGCATGGCAATAATATAGACTACAGTCAAATAAACACACACACACACACACACACACACACACACAATCATACCCCTATATGTATTAGACCTTACAAAACATCGCTCTCGGAGATCCTCCTACACATATCCTACACATACACTTTTCTGCAGACCTACAGAGGCTGTAGGCACATCAGTTTAAAATGTTTCTTCTTTATCTTGCCTGGCAGGGTGCCAGACGCTTACACACTGTTAAGATAAATCCTTTGTGACAGCACAACAAAACGAGCATTACTGATTAAAAATCAGCAAATCAGTTCAGACACAGAGCAACAGACTTCCACCTATAAAGTACCCTTAAGAGTAACAGCAATTTTAACAATGCTTTTTTTGTGTTTATAAAATCTGTGCAAATATTTGATGTGATAACGGTCTTGCATTGTGTGATGTGTTGCACTATGCTTTGTAATCACACTAATAGCTACCAATAGTTACCAACAGCCCTTCCAAACGCTTTTGCTTTTGTCTCTCTCTCTCTCTCTCTCTCTCTTGATCTCGATCTCGATCTCGAAATGTAAACAAACATTTAATCGGAAGTACAGTATCAACTCACCCTGAGTCATTCCATCTCAATCTTTCTCTCCTGTACTCTCTCTGACACACACACACTCCCACACATACCTCCTCTACTCTGGCCCTCCCCTGTCTCTGCTCTCACTTTGCCTGTCGCGGCCTCTGCACGTGATTGAGTGTGCGCACATGGACCAAGCGTGTGAGAGGAGGAAGAGATTTAAAAACATGCGAGCACAGGCACACACTTACTCACCCTTTCATTCTTTGGTTTGGCTCACCTGTGTCTCCACATTTTATTCTCTGACTGTTTACTTACCAACCTTTCAGTATGGTTCTCTTTCTCGGCAGCATATCAAAATCTTTTCCTGTCTTTTGACTCACTATTCTCTCTATTTATCCATGTCTGCTTTTTTTTTTACCTTGCTGTAAGTCAGCCATGCAAAGACCACATTTTCTTTATGTACATTCCAGACCAAGCCTATTCTTTACAAACAACAACGATGCACAAAGACCTAATGCAACCGATCAACACAAACAACCCACACCTCAAACACACACACACACATATATGTATATACAATCCAACAGTTCTTGATATGAAATGTACACAATGTTACATATCTGTTAAACAACTCACATCTGTTTAAAAAAGCACAAACAAACAGTTGCACACCCTGTAACACTCCCAAAAACCTCTCAAGCCTCTTAACACATTAAACACTGCAAATACAGACCATTAGCATCTATCCATAGTCATAATAACACTCACACTCAAACCATTAATACACTGACACTAACCCACACCTAAGGGACAATCTGGTACTTTTACAGCCCCCATACAGAGGGAAGGTGCCTAAACTGCTTACATCTAATTTTGTAAGAATGAGCCACACTGTACATTTGTATATTTTGGGGGTTTCTAACACTCTCTCTAGGTCATCCTCTAAGCTAGTTAAATCCCTGAACTACAAAAAATACTCACTGTGCAGGCAGTCCGCAGCTCCCAGAATGCTTTGTGGTGTGTGCATGTCCAGCCCAAGCAGAGAGGGTGAGGAAGAAGCAGTGGCTGATGACGGTGAGGAGGAAGAGGAGCAGTGTGGAGGGGAGGTTGGGAGGCATTGGGAGCCCTGGTTAGGGATGGCGGACTGGGAGCTCTGAGACGGTATCTGAGCAGAGGTGGAGTTGGAGGTACTGTGCATGCTGCTCATCCCGTTTTCCGTCAGAAACTCTTCAAGATCCATGTACTGCAACTGGAACAGACCGCCGTCGCATGGCAATGTTCGTTCCCATAGCAACGGGCCCAGGAAAGAATTGTTGTTGTTAGAGAAACTGCCTGTGCCTCCACTGCTGTCAGCAACCAGTCCATTGCTGCAGCCATTGCGCAGAGGACAGTGACCAAGAGAGTCTTCATCAATATCTAACCTGTCCTTCCCTTTATGTAACAGAGAGGAAAAGATACAGTTAGATACAATACAATTTACCATGTCTGGATGTTATTGTCATTTATCAAAGGATTTAGAGGAAGAGTAAATTCATCTTAAAACACAACATGGCCTTGAAACATCTAAAAGGCCATGCTAACTTTGATCTGTAAAACACAAGGAAAAACATGAATACCCCATATTTCCCTCACCCTTACTATGAAGCTTCATTGCCAGATTTCTGTATTTCTTTTTTGATCTTGTGATGGTTCTCAGATTACATGACCAACCGTAGGGACAAAATAACACTTTCCTGCAACTTTCACATCCCTTTGAGAGAACTACCCCTGCAAGTCAACACGTGAATATTTCTCACTCTAGATCTCTGTATACCAGCACAACCTGAATATCCCTTGATCAACAACTTACTTTAGCAAAAGATTAATATGGTTCCAGTCCTAAAGGGCCATGGTAAAGCCATTGCAATGTTATAATACAGTGACAGGGCTTAACCCTGTGGTAATGAAACAAAACTACTGAAAAATGGTTGAAATGAAAAGGTTTAAGAATTATGATATTATGGCTAAAGCACAACAAAGCCATGACAACAAGTATAGTATAATAATGCATTATTTCAAATACTTAATCTAAATACTACCCAGTGTTCTGCTGTGGTATTATTAAGCCTGTATAATGGAATAATCCACAATAGCTGAAATTGAAGCTCTTAATTCTGTAGGTTTCAGTCTTAAAACATTTAGGTGGGGTCTAGAATCTTAACAACACTGCTAGTTAGGCTAAATCAGGCATTTTACAGCACATTGGTTTGGAACACAGAGCCATTAAAATAAAGTTGGAGAATTCTGAACAATCTGTAAATATGTAACTGTCTGTAAATATCTGTTTTGTTCACTCCCTTCAAATATATATTTATACCATCAGACTGTTACCTACAAAACAATCAATCACAAGTGTGAGGGTTATTGCTGAATCATTTGCTGTACAATTTAAAATGATCACAATGTTCAAAAGTAACCATATTAGTGGCCTACATTATCATATTGAGGAACAATAGAATCTACATACCACATGCACATAAACAGTAGATTGACACTGGACTTGCATTTCTTGACTAATTATTCAGACAATCACTTGTGAGACCGTTTGTATTAATGTTGAGCAGTCTACATATTAAACACATAACTATGCCTTACAATATGGCAATATATGAAGGACCTCTTCTAATATTCACAATATTGTATTCATAAGAAGTTGAAACCTTTGGTGTGGTTATGCTGCTCAGTATTGCGCAAGCCTGTAAACAAAATGGCTTAGCCAATAGCTGACCTCAAACTACCTGGGTAGTGAGCTAAGTGGCTGGATGGCCCAAGCCATGTTTATCTCTTCATCTATGTCCCATGTGATGTTCTATCTGATAGGTATGCTGAGGAATTACACGAGTCTGCCATTTCCACTACACATTTAAAAATAAAAACATAATCGTAATAATCAGGACACTAACTTGCCTTGTAAAAATGAGCACTACTTAGACTCACTGATGGGGCTAAACAAACACCATAAAGCAAAAAAGGTTTAGACAGGGGATCCTGACTATCATTACACGCTGAGTGTCATGGAAGGAGGTGCGTTTCCTCACCCTTCATTTCACAACAGTCTTTGACACGCTGATCACCCTTCACGGGGAGCTGCAGGAGCGACTTTAAGTTTGCAGTGGAGTTGTGACCACTGCCAAGCGAGCCTCCTGCCTGGCTACCGTTGCCAAACTGCGGGCTTGTTCCAGCAGAGGGTAGGTCTGGGGGAAGAAGCTGTGAAATCGGCCTGGCCATCATTCAGCGTCCGGCAGACTCTCCTGTCCCCTGACCAGTAGATGCTTGATTCAATACTAATGAACGATCATCAGATGAATCACATGACGATTCATAGTGGAAACAACAACAACAACACAAAGTCATTAATTCGTTGACCAACAGTACGTTTAACAAATACAAAGGATGTATTACGTTAGGTTAGTTATTACAGTTAGTTTCGTAAGAGACTACAATGTATACAACAAAAATGTATAAAGTCTAAAACGTAATGCAAGACTAGACCGTGTATATATTATCATTATAACAAGCTTAAAGACCTGTTCGGTTCACCTACGCACCTGATGCATTTTAAAGAAATAAACAACCATAAAAGGAAAAATTACCTTTATTTAAAAAATGGTTTAAATAAATTGTGGTATTCTAAATCCATCTGACTGTAGACTCGCCGCTTAGATAACAATATGCATTCCAAGTATTTCCAGAAATTCTTGACAGCTCGTCTTCTAAACTTTTAAAAATTAAGATGTTACGTCCACCTTTCAATAAAAGCAACACATTAACCGGATACAAAATAGCTCCAGCGGACAAGAATGGTGAAACTGAAATCTGGGAATAAAAATCCAGGGGTGCAAACTTGAATAGCGTGTGCAAGAAGAAATAACGGCGCACAAAGTCTTGCGTCGTCTCACAAAAAACAAATTAAAACAACGCGTAGAAAGTGTAGCTGAATCGATTTCTGCTGTGTAGCGTGATTGGTTGGATGCTGTCGTTTTTCTTTTTTTCCATTCAGTCGCTCAGTAATTTTTCCCCGTGTTCACCCCCTTCTGTATTTCTCTTCGTGTGTGTGTTGCCACACGCTTTGAGCAAAGCCGTCCGAGTTTTTGCTCAGCTGGGACGAACACGGGCCGCTCACGTGACGTCACACCTCCAAGAGCAGAAGCTCGAAGTCACAGCGGCTCGTCACTGTTTAATATTCATGAGACACACCTCCTCGTGACAGGCACGCTCCTCTGGGGTGGACGGCACTGATGAATAAAAACAATTTGGTCGATAACTTAACTCCCATCTTTCGCGATGACACCTACGTTCCACAGCTAACAACGGCATGAACAAGTGACCGCTTGCCAATACGATAAATGTACTGTTTTAAAAAAACACCAGAAGTATGATGAACGTATAAAACATAAATTTCCAGTATAAAATGCTATGAAGTTTTAAACGCTCAAGTCCTACTGATTTTGGTCTACCTGTATACCAGAAAGCTACCCCTTTTCAGGTTTGTCTGGCGAATGAGCACACTTTTCACTTCACTAGTAATCCGCGGGAAACGTGAGCACGAACATAGGGGAGTCGGCTATTACACGTTGCCTCTAAGAAACAGACGCGCTCCCCGGTGCACATGGTGCTCGCACGCGGAGACTCGGCTGAGCCTGGCTTGTATTTTGCGGTAATTGGCTAAGCTAAAGGGAGGCTCCTCCCCCCTCGTCCAGCCACTGGCCACCGCAGAGCACAGCGCTCCGCCCACATATCCTACCCATGATACGGCCGCGTGAGACTACAGAAAGAGCGTGAATCCAGGGGAAGAGTGGCGCACACCCACAAAAGATTCAGGAAAAAAGGAATAGATTTGCTTGAGCTAAACCTGATGAACCCAGCCTCGAGAGTTTTAAAGTATTATAATACTTAATGAAGTAATCACAATTTTTCACGTAAACCTATTGTATATGTGGTTTCAATAATTTTATACTAATGCAAATGAATAAAGACGTTAAAAACTTTTCACACTGGTTTTCAAACAACAAACAAATTAAAATACATCTGTACATTTTTCTTCTTAGCATTTCCTGCCTTGTTCCCGTAACAACAGCCAGACAAAATTCCGTCTCTCTTGCACACACACTAGGACCCAGTGTACTTGTTTCCCTTCCATTGTCAGCTTTTATGTGACGGTCTGCTGCTGGACCTCCTCGTCGTACCATAGGATCCATTTCTGCCACCAACTGGTCAACATGGAAAACAGCGATTTCGGATGTTAGAATATTGAATGTAACTCTTAAATCTTTTTTATGCCAAGGACCCTACAGTTTATAAAGACACGGAGGAGGGACATTCATTTTAAATAAGGGATACCTCACAGTCTCCAACACAATAAAGTTAAACAAGTTTGGAACTACATGAGAGTGAATAATGGACAATTTGTCTGACCAGCAGGAAATGGGAAACCTATATGAAAACAATCAATTGTTGCAATTCCATTTGGTGTTACTAGAGACCCACAAATAATACACTTCAGTTTTAAACATTGTAATAAAATAGTGTTTCTTCACTCATAAATGAAAATTTTGTCACAGTTTCTCACATATTCCTGACTCGTTCCAGGACACAAAAAAGGTGAAAGTTATGGACAGCCCCATTTTCAACACACTAATACGCAAAACAAATCAGTAAATACATAAAACACACCTTAATGAATTAACTCAGTCAGGACACATAAAACATTGAGGTAACATTAAGTAATATGGGAATTAATGAGGATATAACATTTTAAAACTTTATTAAATGTTTGGATATCATCAACAAACAGCTTATGTGTAAATAAAGTGATAGAAACATACTTATTTTTCTTCTTTTAAAGGAAAGAGGCTATAAGTAGTATGGCATCTCTACATTAAAGGTGAGGAAAGTACATGGGATACGTTCATAGTTGGCAAGTGGACAGACTGTGTCACACATTAATACACTTAATCAAGACCTGCTCTAAAGTGATAACTTCTACAATCACTTTTTCTACTACCTGAAGTGTAGCTATGATAAAAGGATAATTGACATTTGCTTAAAAAATAATAAAATATTGACACAATTTACATTACAGTACACTTCTTTCCCTCCCTTGCTTAAACTCCACAGATGAACGCTTACGCTGTACTGCCCATGAAATGTGTTGTTTTTATTGTCACCATTAGGGTTGGTAAGATATTTGCCCAGTGTTAATTGAGGCCAAATAATCAGTCTTACTTAAATAACACATTTTTGTCCATTGACTGGTGTGGAAAATCTTTTCTGTTTAAGTGCTGGCATAACCATCCTACTGCTAGTTTTTCCAAATAGTAAATGCATCAAAATGGCAAACTATTGAACTATTATTTTTGATATTATGAACTGTTAAATCATCACGTTACGGTGCATTATTTTCCTTAAATTCCACAATATTAAGAGCTAGACTACATTTTCAGTTGGTGTTTTCATGTAACCATCAGTCATCACTCAAACTGACCTTTGCAATGCCCAACATGCAGTAATTTAAATAAACTTTTCATAGTAGGATCCTTCTTTTATCCTTTCACTACTGAATTAACTTTTTACATAAAATCACATCTTCACACTTGCTCTATGTGAACACCAGCAACACAATACATATCAAAGACAAAAAATTTTACAGAGCATTTGTTGAGGAACAGTGACCAATAGCCTACTGTTAGGAAAAAATACAGTATTAGTCAAATCACTAAAACTTTATCTATTGCCAGCCAGGGTTAATTTCAAGAGTTTATTTTTAGAAGATTGGTGTGGTATGGGATTGGCTAAATTTTACTTTAGAAATGCCTTTGATACATTTGTGAGTTTGCTGGGATCTTCATTTTTAAGGAGGAAATTTCTGACTGAGAAAAAAGGAATAAGCTCTCATAACACTCACAAAGTCCATGTCTAAAAGAGCACATGGGAAACCCTGTCAATGTTTTTCATTTTTGTTAGGAAAATCCCAAAGCTCAGCATGTCCTCTTCAGTTGCAAATGAAGTTGTGTTTAATGACAAGGACTGTAATCCATAGGCAGGGCTGAAGAGTTCCCTTTACACTCAAACCTTCTGTAGGTTGATCCCATCACTAATTTCACACAAAGAGTCCTCTCTCGTTTAAAACTAGCCAGTGCCCCCCTACACACCTTCTTGTGCCTTGTGAGGAGCACTGCATTCCAGAAACGACAAGGACAATGTTTACAAGAAAATGCCCTGTTGGCTAAATGGGAGCTTCGATGAATAAGGGCTGAGAGGAACTTGCGAGACTGTTTTCCACAAACTGGACATCTCAAACGATGCTGAAGACCACTCACTCTGGGACAATGTCTAGCTGCTATATGAACTTTAAGTGCTGACTGTTGTGAGAAGGTAGGTCCAAGGCAAAGGGGGCAGGACTTTCGTTTCATAGGAACGTTTAAAGAACGCAGGTGGTTAAGCTTTAGTCCACCTGGAAGGCCCAGTTCATACACAGCACTTCCTCTACTTCCTTGCCTTATTCTCACCACAACAGCCATGCGCTTCTTAATTTTAAATAGTGTCCCATAAACTGCTTTCCGTCTCTTCCTTAGATGTTTCCTCCTCTCATTTTTCTGCTTTTCCCCAGGTGAGAGTTCTACTTGTTCTCTCTCCGCTCTTGCAGCTGGGGTCCATTTGTAGCCTATCTCCCCTCTCTCTGTCCGTCTTTTTTTTTTTTTCTTCCGTCTCCTCAATTCTTCTTGGCTTTGAAAACTGTGGTGGTGTGTAGATTGAATCTCTGCTGAATGTTGCTGGGGGTTGTGGTGCTGCTGATGTGGCCCTGATAGAGACAAGGCCAATGGATGCACAGGTAAGTTTGTATTAAGAGTATGCCGGTGACCAGTTTGGTAAATGGACTCATCCTTTATCCCAGCTTGTTGTTGCTGATGGTTACAAAGAAGAGGCACTGAGGAACTTGAGGGCAGAGAATGGGAATAAATGGAGGCATTGGATGAAGAGGAGTGTGGTGCACTGTCTTCAGGCACATAGAAAAGAGGGGAGTAGCCAGCTTGTGGTTGGGGTGGAGGCTGCTGGCTATGTAGAACTCCACCATGAGACTGTTGTTCACCATGTGTGCCACTAGGCGGCGCAAGCTGAAGCAATGCATTTGTAGCAGCTTCACTTTCAGATATCGAATCACCAACATTATTTCCTTCCCCTGTGCTCCTTTGAGTTACTGCCTGGCCAGTCCGTGATAACCCATGCTGAGAAAGCCTGTGTCTTGTAAGGCTGTTAGAGTATGCAAAAGCCTTTCCACAGATTTCACAAGAAAACAGCTTTTCACCACCACCCTCATGAACTGTTTGATGATGTGCTGTCAAGTGAAAGTGATGGCGGAACGATTTCCAACATACAGCACATGTGTACAGTCTAGGAGGGGGCTGAGTATTTGATGTCTGCGGTTTAATGTCTTGAGGGTATGAATAGAACGAAGAGCTGCCCTGACCGCCCTGAATCAAGCTGCCCCCAGAGGATGAATAACTGTTAAGGTTTTCCCCACCTGGTGTTGTTGGCACTTCTTCCAGTTCCCCTTTCTGGTGTAGCTTGCCATGTCTTTTAAGGCTCTGAGCATATCCAAAGTCCTTTCCACACAAAATACATTTGTAATTCTTCTCTCCAGTATGCACTGTGTGATGCTTACTGAGATGAAATGCCTCTCTGAAGTACTTGCCACACACAGTACAGTGGTGAGGTTTTTCTCCAGTGTGTATTCTGTCATGCCTTCGCAAGGTCTCTCTTCTTGCAAACCCTCGACCACAGACACTGCACAAATATGGTCTAATATCCACACCAGGGTCTCCTGGTCTGTGAATAGACTGTCGTCTTTTAGGGGCCTCAATACCAACTGCACCAGGTTCTTTTTTCTTGCGGGGCTTACGAGGGCGCTTGGGCTTGCCAAGAGACTGCTGATTTGGTTGCTGGTTAAGGGACACAGCACTTTGGTTAGTATTAGCTCTGTAGGACTTGTCCAAACCAGATGTTGATGATTGACCACTAGATGAGCCAAGGGGCCCAAGACCTAGACCTCCAAGCAATCCACCAATAATATCCCTTCGATCATCCCCTCTAGCTCCACTATTAGTAAGATCACCACTCATACAATTTGCAGCTGCAGCAGTGATGGCAGAAATGGCATTGCTGACCGAACTAGTGACATCATCTTCAGAATCATCCAACAGAGATGAAAGAGGGAGATGTGGCTGTTGATGATGGTGTTGCTGGGTTTGGTTTTGTGGGTGTGGATGCAGAGTAGGAGCTAAGGGTGCCTTCCTAAGTGCTGACCCTGTCATGCTTCCACCACCACATGAAGTTCCGGAGTAAATATTCCCTTGAGAGCGTAGGTCTTTGTAGTCATCACTGAAACCATCACTCCGGTAAGAACCTGCATAACAGACTAAACAGTAATAATGCTATGCACACAAATTGCTATGAACATCAATTCAAGAGTCTATTAAATGTGTCGACTTGACTGGGTTTACCAAAAATATGCACTGCACTATGTTACTCACCCGCTGCATTAGTTGCTATTCCATCTTGGGAGCTCCCAGCTTTATTGCTCTTGCCTTCAACTATATTATTTTCATGCCTAGGTCTTGGTGTACGTCCTGATTTGCCACAGGTACCTGAAGCTGCATGGTTTAAAAGGGAAGTACTTTCCCTGAAACAACGACCACAAGCTGGACAACGGAATGGCTTCTCTTCATGAATCTTTTCATGGCGGGTAAGTGACTCACGACGATTAAAAGCACGACTGCAAGTTGTGCAGGCATAGGGCCGAGCCCCAGAGTGTATAACTCCATGTTGAAGGAGGTGCCCCTTTTTCTTGAAACCTTTGCCACACTCAGAACAATGAAAGGTCTTGTCAGGACTGGCACATGAAGATGAGGCTGAGACATCTTGAGTAGAGTGGGGAATACTTGGATCAGCAGGATGCAGGATAGGGTTTAAAATGTTACTTCTTGTGCCACTTGTGCCAGCTGTAGTTAATTCATGACTGCGTAGGTGCCTACGTAAACTAGAGAGATGTGTAAAAGATTTACCACACTCTCCACATTGATAGAGGGGATCTTGTTCAGGCTGAGATTGAGGTGGCATGGAATCATGGTTATCTGTTTTACAGCCATTTGTCACCAAGACTGATGCTATTGTAGAAGATGCAGAGGAAGATGACGATGAAACAACAGAAGCGGAGGATGAGCAGGTTAAGTGTGAAGGAGGATCTCCACCAATACCAGACAAACCGACACCACCACCTCCATCCAAGCCTGGTGTATTATCATGGTTAAGTCCCCCAGAAGTGCTATTGTTAGAGTTGGGGTTTGCAGAGCTGTGACTGCTGTTGTTGCTATCAGTCTTTCTTTGTGGCAAGTAGCCCACCATTGCCTTTTTTCTCCTACCACCTCCTCCACCACTATCCACTTTTCCATCCTCTTTTGATAAAGAAAGGTGTAAAGGAAGAGGAAGTGGTAAACCAGTTTCCTGCTGCATCAGAGATGCTATCTGGTTGGAGGAAAGTACTGGGATTCCTTGAAAGTCGAAATTTCCTAGTGAAGAGGACTGTGAAGAAGAGTGCAGTGGGTGGTGTGGATGTGGATGAGACAAATTGTGAGGTGGCAGTTGCTGCTGTTGTGGTGTTGGCTGCTGTAGCTGAGATAGAGTGGTTGAGTGTGAAGAATGAAGAGCAGGGGGTGGAGCAAGAGTGGAACTTGTTTCTACTGCAGCTTGGCCTAGACCAAGACCAAGATGGTTGTGACTGCCTTGCTGAACTAAAAATTGTTCCAAACTGGAATTGGCTGGTACTCCAGAAAGAAAATACTGATTTGCTGCTAACATGCAGCTAAACTGTTGATGAAGGCTCCGGGCATCAGACTGAGATCCTGCCAACTGATGGCCTAAGGTGGTTACTGCACCACTGCTGGGAGGGTTATTGGAGGTTGAAACAGAACTTGATGGAGATGGGGAGGAGGAGGATGGCCCAGGTGATACCTGAGGTAATGACAGGCCAGGATGCAATGGGGGTGGTGGAACAGATGAAACCAGTCCTCCATTCCCACTACTGCTGGCAAAATGATCAAATCGTCCTACTCCTGAATGCAACTGCTCTTGTGCAAGGGCTGCTTCAGTTGGATGAAATGAGCGCAAAAACTGAGGATATCCACTCACATGACTTCCACCACTACTACTGTTCCCAGACATTTTGTTTGATTTCCTCAAACTCGGAGATGAAGATGAAAGAGACTGCTGCAGGGGTGGAGGTGCACTCATTTTTGCAAAAATTGATGCAGAATCTGAAAAGGCACTGCCTCTAGATACTTGTACTGGGCCTAAGCCAAGTCCAGACAAAATTGCACTTGATGTCTCACCTTGCTGCTGTTGCTGTAACTGGTGTTGGTGAAGCTGTACTTGCTGTTGGTGTTGAAGTTGTCGCTCTAATCCAAGACCTTTGAACTGATGAGCCTGGTGTCCACTCAGCATCTCTATGATGTCCACATTGTATTTTCCAAACTGGAACATTTCCCAGTCACTAAAACATGGGGGCACAAAGGCAACACCTTCTGCTCTATGAGCAGCAACGATATTTCCACTGCACTGTCTTAATGAATTTTGGATTAGAAAAAGCAAGATTCATTTAAATAACAAAGCTACCTCACAAGCAGGTATAAACTTCACCTACCATTTCAACAATACTTTTATGCTACTGGTGTTTGATTTAAAAAGAATGGCCAGTGTTCCATTTTTTGGCCAAGCAGTCCAGGCATTAAACTGAGACAATGAGTAGACATTTTGTATTGATTGTAGTATGAATTTGTAACTTCCAATGTCTTACTTCTTAACAGCTTAATGTCACTTTATGGGATGAACACAACCGATTCCATTTTATCTGAACATCGAACTCCATAAAATCAGTCACACTGTTTAGTTCACTTGGATTTCATATAATTACAGTTACATTGAATAGTTCACTTTTGGTATCAACATTTCACTCTGAATGTGCCAAAAAATGTGACTTGGAAAAGACATTTGGATTGGCAGAAAAATGTGATGCTGCCATTTTTTTCACATTTGGAAGGTCATTTAAGTGCTTAATGTAGTTTGCTTACAGTAAAAAAAAAATCCACTTTCTTGGTTACATTTTTCAGTTTATTACCATCCCAGAGTAGGATGGATCTCTCCAAATCCCAAGGGTTGATTCCTTTCGATCAATATTTATTCATTCACTCTGTGAAAAATGTAGTTTTCTCTGTTTCTTTGTTTCAGTTAATATATTTTCCATATTCTCTTGTCCATAGTTGGAGGAAACTCCTCCTTAACCATTTTTGTAGGTTGTGATTTTTTTTCCCACTCCTCTTCTTACTGTGAGAAAAGAGAGTGATTTGTTAAACCGTCTACTTTTACAAATACTGATACAATTCTTCCAAAACATTTATCATAACCCATCAAATCTACAAAGAGGACTAAATAATTATAATAATAAACAGCAACAACAACAGGTTTTCACAGCTTTATAAACTACAGAAATTACCTATGTGACAATAATTCTGAGAATATTAGATAATAATTCGTTGTTTTACTTGTACTTACTGACTTTTTAACATGACGAAATGTTCAGAGCGTTTTCTTTTCTGTTCACATATATACACAAATCTCAAAACGAAATAATTCATAACAACATGAACAATAAAAAATTATCTGTGCTTATACGTGCATAAAATAATACTATTATTGCCTCTATAAGCAACCTCTAAATGACTGATATAAGCAGGCGTAATACTCAATTGAGAAGTATTGATGCAATTAACGAGTGTCATATTTTATTCACAAACGGCAATAAAACAAAGTTCTGTAAAATACATGTTCATAGACATTCACAATAAAAGCAGGAAAGCCAGAAAATAAATCCCAAATATGTACACAATTTTCTTTTATTTGAAACGTGTTGAGTTATTCTTACATGTCTTACATCGCCGTAGGAGTGAAAAGATGCTGAGTGCGGTGTGAATAGTCAGGGTTGATGGTGAATTTCTTTTAATTATTACATCTTTCGAATGCACCGCGTATCACAAAAAAAATGAATGGTCCATTTGGACATACTCCAAGGGGTAATGGAAAGGTATACAAAATGGGAAAATGAACTAAAATGTCAGTGACGCTTTGAAAAAATATCTTTTCCGTATTAATGGACGCGAAATCTTTCAGCGCTGGGGCTATGTGTAACATGTTAGCATGCAAAACAGCTGGCTAGTACTACATATAAAGCAATAGGGCAAAGCATAGCTTGCCATCAGTACATGATGCGCGACCTACAAAAGCAATCCAAATAACGCAGGAGCAAAACTGACGTTAAGATTATCCAAGTAAATGCATCACAATTAAATTCAACTAGAGACAATAAAATAGGCCTTTTTACCTATGCATCCATCTTTTAGCCTGGTCAAGATGAGCAGGGCCTGCTATACTCTCTCCCACCCAGCCCCCTCGCTCATGTACCACAACAGCTCTGCGTACTGTTTTCCAGTGGTTAGCCTTTAAGCTACAGCTAGTTAGCAGACCCTGTTTCCACTGCAATCGTGATGCGATAGCATGAGACCAAGTGTCCCTTATATTAAAAACAGATGCACTTATCGTAGTTATGTCCTGTGCAAATTTTATGAAACCGTAAGACGGTCGATGCTTTTTTTTTCATGTTCGGTATTTTTTGTCGGCTAAATTTTTTTTGGACGGTCTATGTTGGAGATTTAGAGAGGAACGAGTGACGTGAGAGCATTTAACATTGGTCGTTTCCGTACCTTGGAACACTTCCGGCTAGCTGACTTCTGTATGCTGGGTGTAATATTTGTTGTCGACGTTGCGTTAGTTGTAAAGGACTGAACTTTAAATGGAATCATTCTTACTTACATATATGACTCGTTATAACAATATGATTAGTCTGCTTTTAATTGTAGGATGTAGAGGGAATACGTTTAGCATTCAACAAACGTTTGATTGTTTTTGTGGTTTAGTCAGTTAGCGCAATGTTACGTTAGCAAGCTAGCAATAGCCCGGTTTCAGATTATGAAATAAATGCGAAATCCAACTGTAATATTTTCTGAAACGGAACACAACAGAATTGAAAAACAATACATTCGACGTTCATTTTTCTATTTACTGTTTAGTTGAATGTTTGCATTTTACGACCACTTAACAGTGGCCATTTTATTGTATACTGACAGCTCAAATGCAGGTCCTTATCAAAATGGCTGCCTTGGAATTTGGTTTTATGTTTAATCTGGCGTTCCCTGAAAAAGGTGCAGATTGTTAATATTATATAATAAATGCTTACTTTAATAATGAAAGATTATATTGGAAATTAATAAAATACGTTGTATGTTTGTCTATAACTCAGACTGTTTGTGTGTAAACAGGCAGAATTATCATCAGTCAACTTTATTCTACAAAGGTGAAATTTAACCAGTATGGAAATTAAGTCGAGGGTTCAATATATATGAGAGGAACTTGGTTGATGATTTGGGAGCAGTTGTTATAATTGTAAATTGATGAAAACAATTGGGTTAATGCCTAAATTTAACTGATTTACTCAAACATTCATTCTGATTTTGTACTTAAATGTTTAAGGGCACACATTCACTACTGATTTCACCAACTGTTTTGTACATTGTCCTTTTTTGCTTGTGCAACCAATGCACCTTCCATTGTAGGCTACCTTGTAAAATGCTTCAGGGCTTTATTTGCACATCCAATGTTTGTTATTTTCTGCAGTAATATGCCATGTGAATAAATTTCATAAACATTTCATAATTATGGCTTGTGAATACAAAACTGAACAGACATTGCTACAGACTTTCATGACAAATAAATTACTAAAATGATTCAGCTGTTCTAATTGTCCCTGAAATAAAAAAAAAAAAATTTCACTTGATCAACAAAAAAAAGACATTCAATTATACACATACAACATACATTCTATGACATCGTTTATAAACCCATTGTGATATCTCTGCAACACATAAAGACATTTGCAGGCTCAGAACAAGTACAATATGACATCACACTAAGAAATTTTGAAGGCACTCCTCATTAGGAATGCGTGAAGATTTGGCAAACAATGAGTGGATTTAAAGTTTGTGCTTCTATTTTCTACTCATAATTTCAAAAGAATTTTATGAGAAAGATATCTAAAACAAAAACCACTCTAAAACACTAAAACCACAGAGGAAAAAAAATCACCATCATAATCATAAGGTAACCGTAACAACAAGAATAAATCACCAATAACCATAATATTAACTGTCATAGTAATGACAATAACAAACACCTAAGTATTACAGAGTTGTTAGGAAGATTGTCTTTAAGTTTTAGTCATAATTCATTAAGATACACACTAGTTCCAGTGAAAGGTTAAATGAATGTTACCACCATTCCTCTCCTGATGTAATATCAACTACTCCTTAACATATTTAATGGGAGTCTTATAATATGCAAATGATCTGTAACTTACACGGTTTAATTACACTGAAACTGAACCAAGATGTATAAAATCTATGACAAAAAGGCATATGGTATGATTGATTTTCGATTGTAAAATGAATTAATGAGACCTAGACTATTTCTCAAAGGCCAGAATCACACTGTAAATGATATCTGGCTCTTTTATGATGAAAACCACATTTACATTTTTAAAATAATTACTAACTACATTAATATCTTTCTGCAAATAGTGAGATTATTAAGTAATTTAAGTAATAATAATTAAGTCCTGGGTAACATTTGTAGGTACCACTAACGCATTTGTTGTATAGCCCTTAAAATTGATAAGCGTTATTGGTTATGAAAATGTTAGGTATGATGTGTTGTGTCTATATCTAAGTAAGAGCAGATTTGAAAATACAGGTTGGCAGTTTTGGCATACCTGTATCATCGGTCTGTTCATAAAGTTTTAGTTTAACAGCATATACACATGGCTTTAACATGGCGATTTAAAAAGCTGTCCAGGAGGTTTACTTTATGCACATTTAAATGCCTACACACCTGAGCGAGATAATGAAACTACCATGTTATGCACAAATTATATGTCAGAATATTAACAAATGTATTAACAAATACATTTATGAGTACCCTTACTCCTCTGTTGCTTTCTCCCTAGATCCACATTAATAGCTTTAGGTGTTCACAATTAAGAACCTTTTGTCTACACAGTATACTGTACCTAAGAGGACCATAAACAGACAAGTACCCAGAATTGCAGGATCTCATCCTTATTATTCTTGTGCTTTTGGTAGTCCAGGGGTCTCTTGTGATAAATCTCTGTCACAAATCCCAATACTTGGACATTGTAGAAAGTGGTGGCTCAAAATCCAAACAAAGTGCCATTGATCATTAAAGAGTCTTTTCAAGATGAAGATAAAGATGATTGTCAGATATTTCTCTTGGTTTTCATTTGGCCTTTTTTGCCCAACTGTGTCCTAAAATGGCTTTCATTGATAGTTCAAAGCAATCTCCAGTTATGTATTGAGGGGAAACATTTTAGGTTTCCAAAAACAAAATTTGAACAGGAAATCACTTGGTAAAAATTCACACTGAATAAGTTGCAGGTGATTTATGGTAAGGATTGAGTACTCTTTCTTGTTGAGCATGACCCAAACTTCATTACAATCCGAAGTCCATTAAATTCTTGACAGTTTATGGAATTCAGATCCTCATATTGTTCCATCATCATTATAAACACTATAACAACTCCGCTATACCTCCTCATTATGTCGCAGGGGATTAGAATTTAAAAGAGATCCAGCATTATGGTTGCATTCCATTTTATGACATTTATGTTTTTCCACATATAAGTAACTTTACAAATCAACAGTTTGGATGATTCCACATTGATTAACTGGCTCCTCTTATGCAGATGTTTCATAAGCGTAAATATTAGTCCATAAGCTTCCACTGTATTTATAAGATGAGAGCTGTTCTCTGAAATATATGGCTCCATAGCAGCTATATCTGTAATGTGTAATAAAGTAAAAATATTTGACAATAAAACTTATGACTCAAAGATATGAAAAATGTCAGTTTCAGTTCATATGTCACGTGAAATTTATATTACACTATTGAAATTCTGTGCAGTGGGTTGTAGGCAAACTCTACACAAATAAATAATCATATATGGCAACTTTGATAATTATAGCGGCAATTTCATAAACATAAACAGCACAACAACTTTGAAGCTCTATCAGAACTGACTTAAAACTGTTGTTACCTAATCTCATTGTATGATTTTGCCAATATACAATATATATCTCTAAAAAACATGGTGCCAACTGGCTCTTTCTAAGCCTCTTTCATTTAGTTTCTCTCACTTCGTCCCCCCCCTTTAAATTCTGCTTCTCCGATTCCTTTACATCTTCCTACTCCTTTTCTCTCCTCTCCTGTTATTTCTTCCCTCTTCCACCCACTCTCTCCCACAGTCCCTCTACCATCCTCCAACTCCTCACACAGTCTATCCCTCACCCATCTTCTCCATTCACCCTTCATTCTCTCTATAGCCTCTCCAGATTCTGTTCACACAGTAACCTCATTCTTGCTTCCTGTTCTAACCCCTTGGTTTGATGCCACTCCCCCTCCACTCCCCCCTCCACCAGGGATGAAGTGAAGTTGTTCAATGGTATTTTGCCTTTTAGCTGCAAATGCGAGCCTCCTGGCACTGTGTCCACCCAGAGTTCCTGTTCCCATGACTACCCCTGTTCCTGGCATGTCACCCCATCCCACTCCTCCAACCCCGCCTCCTCCCATGTGACCTGAAACTGCTGCCGAATTTCGCTCCTGCTCTCGACCTGATGTCGGGTGCGAGTTCATCTTGATCATGTGATGACGGTCAAGTGACGGCGTTGCGCAAACATTCTGCTGCGACTGAGCTTTCTGATTGCTCACACGGGGCAAGGTAGGCACCACCCCGCCACCCCCACCAGATGTGTAATCACCCATACCCATCCCACTCCCACCTCCACCATACTCCATTGCCTCCTCTAGATGATCTGGTGACATTAGCAGCCTCTCCTTGGACTTCTGCAGGGTATTTTGATTATTGGAGTTTTTCGATTTGTAGTATTGGTGTTGTTGGTTTTTAGGATGCCTTGATAAGGTGTTTCCATCACCGAGGGCAAGGAGCTGGTCTGTTGACTTAACACGTCGTGGTGGTTTGGAAAGTGTGTCATAATTCTGTTTTTGCTTTGACTCTGGTGGATCAAGAGGGTAAGGATTTGGGGTGTGGCTTGGTGCAGATTGTGGATGAGGTATCCGAGGGCGAGTGGCGTGGGTGGGAAGTGTGCCTCGACCCCCCAGCGTGTAGTCTCCACCCCAGGGAAGATGGTGCTGGGAAGAATGAAAGGAGGGAGGAGCATTGTTGGGCCTTCGTTTTGTGGTACAGTAACCTGAATAGTCCTCTAATCCTCCTTTCTCTGTATGTGAAGGAAAAGATGTTTGTAAGGATCATGGATTTGGGTGAGGCAGGAAATGTTTTTCAAAAAGAAAATATATTCCAGCTGTAAATATCTATAGTCTATGAGATAGCTTTCATTCAGTTCACTACAACCTACTGCATGTAACACTACTGTTAAAGCTGCTGTTGTTGATAGCTGTTCTATTTCAAAGGGATGTTATCTTAGAATTTCCACAAGATTTAACTAATGAATTAGACATGCCCCTTTTTCCATAACTCTACCCTCAAAAGACATGCACACACACACAGACACTTGGAGATCATTGTCATCAGAGATGAAGTCATTGTGATTTGATTTGTGACAAGACCACACAAACCCAAAAAGGCTAAAGAAAATTTTCAAACAACTTCTTTAAATAATATCTACCAGGTAATATGGACATTTATCGCATGGCATAACATGAAAAAATGCAATATTTAGTATGCACTTTTAATATAAAATCTTCAATCTTCAATCCAGAAATATATGTTAAATTCCAAAGTTAACTTGATTAATATAATGATATTGATATGATCATATTTTATTTTGCGTCATAAGTCCTTTCATGTTTTGGCTGATTAAGCCTGAGTGGTTATATCAGCCTATATCCTTCATCTGCAGAATTTTCTTATCCTGTAACTCACACTTTCAGAAGGTTTGATGTCTAGCTGAGGGAGAGGTCTTAAGGCATTATGCATCTGTACAGATTGTGGTTGCTTTGAAATAGTTTGCCCTCATTAAACTTCACAAACATTTATATCTCCCAAGTGTTCTGATGAAACACTGACATTGCCTTAAAATACATAGCCATACAGATATTTTTATGCAATATGCTCTGAGCCCCAAATGATATATGCAGGTAATTTCTCCTTCAAAACACTACTAAATGTCACACTGTTTTTTATATTTGTCCATCTTTTTCTCTATACAGGTTTTGTAATACCTTTAAAATTATGTGGGATGTAATAAGAATAACAATCATAACAACCTTTTATGTAATTCTTTCAAAACATCATTATTTCCTTTAACATACTTTATGAACCTTAAACGGTCCTCTCCATGGGTAATCAAGCTCTTACCTAGTCGTTTGAGAGAAGAGTATCTGTTCATCTCAGGCTTCATGGCGGCCTCATAGGAGGGGGGCAGCTGTGCCAGGTTGTGTAGGGACTGATGGAAGGATGGTTGGGGCTTCATAGCGTTCGTATGCTTACTGGGCTTCAATGTGCCACCACCGGCCATCTGCATGTTGTTCATACGTGGTGCACGCTCTTTAAAGACACATATCAACAATGATGGATGCTAGGGGTGGGGTATTTCAAACCCTAGTAAATGGTTTTGGTAGAATTGTGCTGTTTACTTACCAATGGTGGCTGTATGTTTTGGACTGGAGCCTGTGGTATGGATAAAATTATGCTGCAGATTTCCCACTGTAAAACAGAAGCATAAAGTATGTGTGGGTTCCTTAAGAACAGTGTTTCACAAACTTTTTACAATGACTTTCCTAAACAATAAAGATCCTTCTCTGTACCCCCATCTCTGGACTCACACACATAGACTACAGTTCCACAACGTATACTAAATTAATGTAGCACTCAATACCAATACCATATATCAACACCAACATATCAATACCACGCAACACTTTTGTACTAAACACCTGTATCTCAAACTGTTTTTTTTTTAAATAATAGAATTTTGAAAAATGTTGAGTCATTTTCTACACATATTTTTCACAGTATTTATTCTTAATGCTAAAAAAATGCCATAAAACAGTTTCACATAGGTATGTAGTTGCTAAATGCAGTTTTGTTTTTGCCAAGGAAAGTACACAGAACGCAAGTAAATTTTCAAACAGACGCTTGTTGAAATTTCCCTGCCCCAGAAATCACAATAGTGCAATGTTGTTAGAGAATGTAAAGTAAATCCATTTATTCGTCAGTGTCAAATCATATGATGCACACTCAGGTTTGATTGTGAAAGATAGATGGAACAGGTAATTTGCACAATTTTACATTGATACTAGAATTGTGCTGTTTGTACAGTAGAGGGTACACGTAATATTTTACTTGTACGAAATTCATCTTAATTTTACAAACATTTGTATATTTGTGTATTTTACAAACACCCTATCAGCATCTCAGTTTGGGAAACATTGTGATTCTCAGCCTTAGTGAAATGAACCTTTATTCACAGGCACCCACTGATGTCTTTATTAACATTAATTTACAATTAGTATTAAGTATCATGAGTATGAATGTTTATTGTTTTCTAAATGCTGCTCCAGTAAGCTCTGTCTTGGTCCACAAAGTCTTGAAAATGTTACACCATCTGTTCATTCTAATGCCATCATATACAGCTCAATGCTAAATAATTCACAAATGCCCTTTCATCATTTGGCTATTGCCTTTTCCCTATGTTCAGAATTTATGCTGTTGGTTGTTCACAATACTAGTTGAATTGGAAACATGATAGGAACTCTGTATGACACATAATGCAACACTGTAATGCAACTGTAACAATTTTCATAACATTGGTCCTATTAAAAATGTAATTTCTTTAAATTAAATTTGGCACTTGACATTTTTAGAATGAACATTTTTCAATAACTATAGTACAAACTAAAGGTGCACATATGGTAATAGTGTTTTACTTACATCGGTTATCTTTACTCTGTAGGGTAGGATAGTGGTTTTTGGGTGGTCGTCCAAGTGTCCCCTCTCCTCCTCCAGTTCCCAAGGCTACACTGTTGTTTCTCTCTCCCTCTTGGACGGGACTTGACTGGTGACGCAACATTTCCACAAGAGCCCTGACAGGGAACATGGCAGAAATTGTACAGGTACATGAGACTTCCATTTGCATGGAGATTCATTAAACCTTAAAGGTGCTGTAAGAGATATTTTGATGAAAAGACACAAAGAAACTTCCCTATTACTTGACAGATGTCCTAAAATATCACTCTTGTCTCTGTGACATCACTACACTTCATAAACTGCAATTGAAAATGTGTTCACGGGACATGGTCAGATTCTTTAATTAGCCAATTAGAAGGCTTTAAGGTGCTTTCTACCTGTCAATCACTCACCAGCCATACCATATATGGAAAGCAGTAAGCCAGGAATGTCAACTGGTCAGCTGTGTAAAAAATAATTTGCTACAAAAATATATGTTCTTATGACATGCCGCTAATAAATCTTTGAAGGTTTTTGAGTGTGTTTGTTTCCATGATTATGGATAGTGCGGGTATGTCTGATTAAGTTAAGGGGTACATTTCAGAATGGCTTAAACATCTATATCACCTTACTTATATTAAAATATCAGCATTAAATAAGTTCTATTCAGGTCACTATAAAGCATTGATTATTATAAGGTTATTGGTTGCCTCATACCTGGGCATGTTAAGTTCTCTGTTCCTAGGTTGTCTCGATGCCTTGTGGAAAGCCACCTTGATGGCCACAGCCACTGCAACTGTAAATGAGATGACTCCACCGATGACATAGACAGTGTTGTTGCTCTGCTCAATGCGGCTGAGATCAGGATGGGCTGGTGGTGGGGGCTTGGTTGCTGGGGGGGCAGTATTGGCCCACACGGGGGAGTGGTAATTATGGCAGGTGTTCTGGTCCAACCTTCGGGAACGGTCCGGACAACAAAAACGGTAATGGCAGGTCCCACAGCAGTAGATGAAGTCATCCTTGGAACAATTAAAGGTGAGGTCGTACTGCCCCATGACATCATAATAGCCCCGGCACACGTCCACTTCCACTAGTTTGCGAGGAGGCGGAGCTACGTGTGCTCCTTCGAGAGGAGGCTTCAGCGCATCGGCCGTCACATTCTTTGGCAGCATTATCTGAGGCAGCGGCCTAGGGGGCATTTCTGCTTCTTCAGCTTGCTGCTTTGGCCAACGATTCATAGGTTTCCCTCGCATGTTCCCACTGCTTTTAGAAAGTGGGAAAAGAAAGCCCCTACCCTGAGATCTGGGGTTGGGTGTCGTGGTGATGGTGGTAGGCCCATTTGGTGTGTTTCTCGAAGGGCCCAGGACACTCGCTGAGAAAGTGTTAAGTGGGACAGCGATTAGCAGGAAGAGAATGATGACACACACTCGGGCTTCCAAGGTGGGCATCATCTTTACATGACTAACGCTGCTATTTCCTATAGCTGACTCAACTTGTAGAATTTAAAAAAACAGTCTGTTCAATGCTGTATGTAAAATATTCTTGTAACAGCCCTCCAATGTATAAAATCTGAATCGATATCAAACAGACTGAAAAGAAAAATCTGTTAAAAGTATGCGCTGTGATCTGTCACAATGCGAGACAGAGTAAGACAAAAGACAATTTTGCTTTCAGCTTCAAGGTGAGCCACAAGAGTTATAAAACACATATTCTCGCATTCTTACCATGCAGTACCTACTTCTACCATCAAGGAAAACGGCAACAATATTCCTAGCAGGCAACATCAACTGGGCAAAAGAATATTCTTTTTTGCGTGTATTAACAAGGCAAAGGGAAATTTTCAAAAATATACATTTTCACATATCCGCAAACAAACAAGAAATGGCTTCTCTCATTATCATTCTTCTATTATTTAATATATGGTTAAGTGTACTGATGACGCATAAAGGCAATTTAGTTGTAGTACAATGTTTTACAATAAAAATTTATCGTAATTTCTCAGATTTGGCACTGTAGAAAGGGGCAACTGTAAACATCTTAAAAATGTAAACTAATGTTTTACTTGCCTCATTTTGTTTTGTATTTGGGCACTCCTTACATTCAACAATGGCACTTAGTCTTTAGGCAAATTTCCCTGACCTGTAATATTCCCTGATTTTTTTCTATTATTAATGAGTATAAACAATTTCTTTACACTTGGTGGAAAAAACAACCCAAGTCTGAAATTAATTTGTTCATTAAGTTGTTCATCAAGTTGATTGTTAAATTAATTTGTTCAGCTACGTTCTACTGCACGTGGTTACGTCTTAACAGGACTACTCAGAACGGTGAACTCCTTTAAGTGATTTAGGGCATCATGGTGAGGAATCATTTTGATTTTACTTAGAGGTTTCTGTGTTGGCCTGGAAACCTCTACATTACTGAACTATAATACATACTCGCTTTTTATTTAGCATATAAAGAACTACCAGCTAAATAATCTCATATTTACATTAAAATAGCTTGTTGCAGAAAAAAAATAGTATGCTTGTTATTTTCATCTACAGGTATTTAAGCTTTTTAGAGAATGTTCAATGAACTGATGACATAGACTGATGATGCCAGAAAAGCCAGTAAAAGGTTTGCTAGGCAGGATTGTCTTCACAAAAAATATTTCCAAGGACAGTCATACATGTGAACCTTTTGATCCAAGTTCCTTAAGATTCACACAGCAAATCTGCTTTTGAGACAAGGTCAGTTTTCATTGAAAATGAGAAATCTTTGAAACAGTTTGCTGCATCTCTTGGTGGGGTGGTTTAAAATCCAGTGGTGTAGACATGACTGTTTTCTCACTGTTTTTGCAGGTTTGGTTGATAGGACAGTTAGATGTATCTCTGAAAAAAGATCAACATATTAACGTTACACCCTACATACACATGCACAAAATTCTTGAAAAATTATAATTAGCTTGTCATCTGCATGGCAGCCTATTATTTTCATTGTGACACGCATGACATGTGACAAAAAAGGCCTGCGGCAACTAATGCAATCACTGTAAAAATCCACAGAATTCTTGCAGAGAATTATTGCATTGGCTTGGTCTGTATGTATCCAAATATTTGAAGTCAGCTATCTAGAAGGCAAACTCCATATTTTTGTGAATCAAGAGGTTAGCTTTTCAGGCCATTGCAAATGGATCGTACATTTCATTGTACTTCAGAAGCAATTGGTTTAGACCACCCACATAACCAGAGTTCTTACCATAACCAGAATGTTCTAAATATTTACCTCCACATTATGTTTAACATTTAGATTGAATTTCATAATGTTAATAATAAAAATATATTGAAATGTAATGTTAGATAAGGACTTACATATAATATTTGTACTGCAGATCCTATTACATGCAGTACAGCTGCAATTCCATCATAACTCTAAGAAAGAAAAGATGTGATGACCATTTGTCTAATGTGTTGCTAGAAGTCACTATGAATCAGAAGCATTTAGGGAAGTGAATGGTAGCAATGATCAGAACAAATAGTGATCAGTCCTTTTCAGAGAGCATAGCATGAGGCATTACACAAGGGGGAGGGGGCAGAGCGAGGGAGAGATCCTGCTTTTCTGACAGGGTTATATAGGCCTATGTGTCAGAATGTTTGTGGGGAAGTTAAAGAGACAGTGTTGTGATAAAGTCATCCTCTCACTTCTAATATATCTAAACAACACCTGTTCACTTTATTTTTCACAACAAGAGAGAGAGCGAGAGAGAGAGAGAGAGAGAGAAAGAAAGGAAGAAAGAATGAAAGAAAGAGATAGGGTAGAGATTTAAACACAGCATAACACAAGTGCACAGAGCCAGAGGTATGACAGAAGAGAGGTGCTTTGTGTGTGTGTGTGTGTGTGTGTGTGTGCGTGTGTGTGTATGTGGGAGTGCAGTGAGTGGGTGGAATAGAATGGAGAGCGTTTAGTGACACCATTTACTAACACACACTCATATATACACAGTAGACAACAATACACAACACCAGGAACATATAGTTCTAACACGAAACAGCCCTGGCAACCCATGCACGCATGCAGACAGTATGCTTGCTTATATAGTAAAGGATTACTAACACTCACTTATCCTACAGCACATTCAACTGACATAACACTAACCTAAATACAAACCATATGGGTATAAAATGTGAAGAATAAATATGAAAAAATTCTATAGTTTATATATTAAGTTAATGACATCAGAGACCAACAACACAATCTTTTATGAGGTACAGATATCATCAGAATATCACTAAATCTTGCTGTATTTATAATATTTAATCACCCCTCATAATACAGATACAAATAATAATTTAACATAACTACAAAAACATGAAAATGCAGGTGTTGAATTAAAATGATAAATAATCTAGACTAATATTGACTAATAAAAACAAACACAAAAACTATAAATCTGAGTATAAGCACGGCCAATGTTAGAGATGAAAATGTAACAAATACAAATAAAATTTTGTTTTTGGACAATATTTAACATGTTTAATCAGGTAAAGTATTCAATAAAGTCCTATTTATAATTTTACAAAAACATCCAGGGTGGTGGTGACTACACAAAGCACAAATAATAAACCAACATCTTACTGGTATGCCAACAATCCTGAATGTTCTACACTGGATTTAAATCTGCAAACTTACAAATGTTCAAGCTGGGCCAAGCTTTGTCACAAAATGTTGACTTTTACTGACTTTTAACATATCATATATTCTACAATACTTTGTAGAATGAAAACAAACTTTACATAAACTTAACAAATTTATATCCTTAAATATATTTCCATATATCCATTATATTATACTTGAATGGTCAGACTGTATAATGTTTTTATGCAACGTGCAGACTTATTTTCTCTTAACAGATACTAATCATATTTAACAAAAGTAAATTTGTTTGTAAATGTTCCTCCATTTTTGCATAATTAATATGGAAGCATTTAATGCCTAAAATGAAATTAGAAAGGATTTTGCATGCAATTACAGATTTTGATTCTAACCAAATCATTTCTAAATCAAAACTAAATCTTGCATTTTTGCTACCGTTTTTCTGCACACCTGCCAGAAGTTCTGTTGGAAACACCAAGCAGTGAGAGGAACTGTATATGTGGATCATTGATCCTAACAGGTGTGGTGTTATATGATTCATATGCAGATCTATGAGCCATTTACAGTTTTCATGGGAGCAAATCTAATAACAGTCTATACCATTAAAACATTAACCTTTCTTTTGCATATATAAATAATAAAGCGTAGGCCATTTCAACACCTTCTTGTCTATGTGAAACAGTATGTGCCTCTAGAAACTGGATTAGCTTTTCCTGAACATGTCACCCAATCAGCAGGGCATTGTGGGTGACTTCTAAGAGATTTGACACTAAGGATGTGGCGCATTCCCGAACAGTTTCAAGAACAGTAAGAACGGTAAGAGTTTACAATGGAATTACAGACAGTTTTTACGTTTTAAATCTTCTAACATAAAATCGTGTCATTCTCTCCCTATTTTTGTGTAGTTCTGTTCCAAAACATGTCTGTTTTGAATGTTCTCTCTACTTCTCTTTATCACCCTCCCTCTCTCTCTCTTTCTCTGTGATATTCAGTGCGTGGGTTGAGGCAGCTCACTCTCTCTCAGAATAGCACTGCAGTAGTTCAGACTTGTACAGGAGAGAAGGATAGATAGATAGATAGATAGATAGATAGATAGATAGATAGATAGATAGATAGATAGATAGATAGATAGATAGATAGATAGATAGATAGATAGATAGATAGATAGATAGATAGATAGATAGATAGATAGATAGATAGCTTATTTTCCCCTAAACCTGCTTTCTTCTTGAAAGAAAAATGGTTTGCCCTTCTTCTCCTGTGACAGAAACCATCTCACTCTGGGCTACTTGAATTCCTGACAGTACTACTCATCTACTCATTTAAGAACAATGTATATTCATTAAATGTATTGACTTGTTGTGAATCTGGTAATGGAGACTGTAGTATCAAATTAATGTGAGGTGTAGACCACTGGGTGTACATTATTGACCACGTTTTGCTCTGTAACTCAAAAGCATTAGAAGTCAGAGCATGTAATTACATACAGGATAGCTTTAAAGATAGTAAGAGAGAGGCTTTGGGAAACAGAAGGAAGGTTCTGTTCAAAACATTCTGACATAAAATGTAGTAAAATTAAAGGGAGTAAAATTAAATTTGCTGTTTGTCTTTTTGTGGAAAAAATCAGGTAATGCCGCTTGAAAGCAAATAATATTTTGGTCAATTTGTAAACAAGACTACTGAAACACAGCTTTTAATTAAATGTAGTGGAAAATGTAATGGATGGTAATGGATGCCACCAACAGAAACCAAATAAATTGTGACACAGATCAGACTGACTCAACAATCTATATTTCATGGGAATGATTTTGGGTATAAATGATTAACGTGGGAAAGTTCATTAGGTAAGAATAAGGATCTGCTGGTCTGGCACATTGTTTTGATTAAGGGTTCACCTTATTACTTAACAGCATTTGGCAAAATGCCTTCAGATGGATTGCTGCTGGGCTTTCTTTTTTCCAACTCTTGCAAATCAGTCAAAATAGGATGAGTAAGAAATATTTATGTTGCAAATGCTGCTGTATGTGAAATAATTTGTAAGGGTAAACTTGTCTGTCACAAAGTTATAATATCATACAATAACGTCATCTTTAACATTAGGGACTGAAAACCGTTCCTGTGCTTTTTCTAAACAATCACCCACAATTATGCTTTTAAAATTGATGATTTTATGTAGGCCCGACTATGACATCACAGATTATTAGGTACAAATGTATCTTGTCAATTTATGAGTCAGTGTTCTTATTATAAGGTAACCAAGAGCCGCCACACATTATGCGGAGACTAACACCGTATGAAACGCACTGAATTCCTCTGCGCAAGCCACCCAGCAAACCAGAATTTTGTCTAGACATAAGACATAAGATTGCACAATAACAACCGGTTTGATCCATTTCTATTAACTTTCGCATATCGACGTGTGTCTTGGGGACCTTTAATTCGCACGAGGGTGAGTAGGTGGACATGACAACCAGCGAGAGAGCAATGAATGGCCGTCTGCGTAGGCGTGAATGCATGTTTGCACGAAGGGTGATGTGTAGCCACCTTACATATGTGTGAACATCCTTCTCCAGTCGCTTGTAATTGATTAAAAACATGTAATGTGACCTCTTGAGCATTTTCATGGCAATGCATGTCGTGCGAATTTGTCATGCCTAACACTTATTTCCAATCGAATTCAGAAACAGTTGGAAAAACTTCATCAAGCCATTAAACAAAACGCGCATGAACACAGGAAATGATTGTTCAGGCAATTATATGACATGTAGCAATGTAGTCCAACTTGGACGACTTACCTGTGCAGAACTGTGTTGAGCCTCACGACACCACCATCTCATATCTTATTCAGCTCTGAGCGACGATGATGACTGAGAAATTGTGTTATTTCCCCAAACTGTTGCAGCACTTCCCTAGTGAAAGTAAGTCTCTTGTTTCAGTAACAAAACAACATGAATAGTCACTAATTTCTTTCCCGGATTTCCTTCCAGTATTTTACCTACAGTTTCTGCACAATGGTTTTAACTTATTTGCTTGTTACGTATATAGTAATGTGAAAGTATTCCAGGATGTGACCCTTGTCTAAATAACCAAACACGTCCCTGATGTACTTTAAATAGCGGTTTAGAATAATGCAAGGCAAAGGAAGAACCAAAAGCCTGTTGCCACTATTTGTTCTCGTGTTAATTATCTCTGAAACGATAAGCCAGTGTTGCTCTTTAACGTTGCTGTTAATCGACGCAGCCTGCAAAGTGTGGACACAAGAACATTCCGACCCTGTCACGAAACACCGGTGGAATGAGGCGGGTGGTCTGAACGGAGGTCCGCTGCGCTCAATAGTGCGTTTATTGGTTTCGCAAGACGGTGTTGATGAGAAATTGATACGTTGATTCCCGATGACTTCAAGTGTTTCCTTTCTCAAACTACTTCTTATCCTTTCCACGATAATGGCTGGCTAAGCAATATGGTGTGTGTGAGGAGGGGGGGGTTTGGGGGGGGGGGCACGCAGACACAAACACACACACACACACACACACACACACACCGATCGGTTGCCATAGAAACGATGTCATTTTATTTGTGACTCTAATAATGTTCATGATAAAGAATTGGTTATAGGAAACGGCAACGCATCATAACAAACCTTTGCTAAATGTGAGCAATAGTGAGTTATTTAGGAAATAAAACGTAACGATTAAAATTAAAGAATGCATTAAAATCTGTACAATGACACAGCCATAGCATATTCTTTACTACACGCATGTAATAAAAGCTTAATCTTCATATAATCTAGTATTGTAAAATATACATTTATTGCGCCGGTTTCACTTACACAAATTGTAATCGAAGTATCTATCTCCCCATGAATAATATAATCAATTGATTTTTTTACAAAAAAAACATATATCTTAATTAAAATATTTCATTATTGTATATATAATTTTAATGTCTATAGTTTAATAAAACACCTCCACAAAATAAGAATTTATATACACGGTACAGCTAAATGAGTGCAATGCTGTAGCTTTACTAGAGCCTCTGACTAATCGGCAGCCGTCAATCGCCATTTCAGCACCATGGACAGCGGTGCAATAAGCTCCCATACATGTATACTGCATATTAACCACTCAGTGGCAGACCAATTTATTTATGGCTTTTGACACATGGGTGATTCTTAGAGGTGAAAATGGAAATGTTTGCAGTGCCAGAGCTTTTCTTCGTGTGTGCAGGAAACATTTTAAAACAAATGCTTTTAATTTTTTGTATACTGTACTGTAAGATCATACATGTTCCCTCTAGTCGGCTTTTATACCTACAGACAGCAATTAGCCAGCGTGCACTTTTCTGTTTCTTATACAGGTGGGTGGGCCGCTGTGCTGTTTCGGCCGCTAAGGTAACCTAAAATGAGAACCGTTTATTCATTCATAACCCGCTCAAATTATAATCTGCAGCGTGCCAACTAAATTTTTGAAAATCCTGAAAAGGGGGATGACATTTTTTAAAGGGAATAAAGCAATGAATAGCATGTTCTCTACCGTACAATATCACGCAGTGCTTTCATAGCAAATATTGCTGTTTGTGGTATAGGTGAATATTTGCTTGCAAGGAAGAGATGACAGATGGAACCACTATGAATGCAGAACAGGACAAAGCCTGATGTTCAGATTTTCTAAGCCTTTATAGAGAAAATAAAAATTTTCCATAATTATATATATATATATATATATAATTTCTCAACAAAAGTTGAGAGGAACACATAGCTTAGCAGGAAATAAACATACCAGAAAGCATACCTGAATAAAAATGTACCCATTAAAAGCAGGAAATAACATTTAATTCTAAAACTCCTTTATTTTTATTAATTTAAATAATTTAAATGGCCTCAAAGTGCCCTGTTGTTCATCCACAAGCTTTAACACATGAGCAAAATCGTTCTGTAAGCACATCCTGCTCAAAGTTCATAACAGTGTTAGAGAGGATCTTTGAGAACTGAAGGACCCAGATTGCTTAACCCTTTGACCACCAGCGGGACTAGAGAAAAGTGCAGCTGTCATATAAAAAGGGGTCAAACATGTTTCAAAGTTGTTTTTTAAAAAAAATTGGATAAAGGTCTGGCGACACCTGTATGCTTGAAAGATGAAACAGGTGGCATTTCATCTCAAACTTGTTGCCCCTTTGTTCTACTCCAGCTGGTCTAGTATTTTTAACTCAAAGCCCCAAAATGTGGGGTAAAATGTAGCTGTTCACTTAAAATAAAGGCATTTTGAAAAGTCTACTATAAAAGTAAATTAACTGACAAAAGTAAAAACAGGAAACAATAACAAAAATACAATCAATAAAGAAACTTACAAAAGAAATAAAACAGACATATTCAGAACACATTTTTACCCCCTCTGTTATTCCTAATCTTGCATCTCTTGCACCACAAACACACACATTACATCCTTTGCAAGGTATTATTCTTTAAGAAAGCACATCTGTAAATTAAAGGAACAGCGCACTTAAAATTTGAAATTAAAATTCTGTCAATTTACTGACCATCACATCTTTCCAAACCTGTATTATTTACAGCATTTTGTAACACAAAAGAAATTTATGGATGTAGATGCTGATCTTTATCTATCTGGCAAGAGTGAATGGTGACTTAAGCTGTCAATTACTAACATTCTGGTTACCACCTTTTGACAGACATGTAGGTTTAGAACAACAAGCAATTAAAGTGAATGACAGAATTTTAATTTATTGATGATTTAGTGACGTTCCTTTAACTGATTCAGTCCAAATGCAACACAACAGAATCCCATAAACTGCCTTGTCACACAATAAATTCAAATATTTCAGTTCTGTGCAAGATCATCCATGTGTAGAAAGCCTATGCAGACCGCACACCACCAGAATGGGAGGGTACAGGAAACTATAGCAGCCATTGTTTCCTGGAACTTGAAGACACAAACATAGCCAACAATCCCACTGATGAGCACTACATGATTTTAGAGGCCACATGTAATCGACATTACTACTGTCTTCATAATCTGAACAACTGTAACATCTGGAAACATAAATGAAACACCTTTTATGAGTGAAATCACAAGAACAGTTCCAATCCTGAGAGTAAGTTTAAACAAAGAAACGAAAGAAACAAGAATGATCAGGTAGGATAATGATAAAACAAATGTTCTATCCTAAAATGGAAAGACAGTTTGAGGAAAAAAGGGTGGTCTGCACACTTCAATATTTATATGTACACTCACACAAAACAACTTAAAAAAACAACAACAACAGACTTATAGTCGCCTGAGTGCTCGTTTTTTATCTGTTTTCTTCTTTGCAACTATGTTAATGTTGCTACTGCTCGTGCCACTGGTGCTGCTGTTATTTGCACTGTTGGCATTAACACCCATTATTGCCAGACCAGCCCCAGCTACACGTTTGTTTGGATCTCCTGCATGCTTCTTGGGCTGGGGTCCATCAGCTGGCTCCTGAGGAGCCCCTGACGTGCCTCCCATAGCATGTATTTCTGTTAAAAGGTGAGCACGGGATGCATACTCTTTATAGTCCTCCAAAAGTAACCTGCCTGCCTCCTCATTCAGAGCCGACTCAGGATTAGGATGAATCAAAAGGCACTTGATGGTCTGTGAAAGACACAAAGAGTTAAAGGGGTGTGGATGATAAATACAACTAGTTAAAAATTAGTTTTAAAACTGAAATTTACTGGGCACATCTAGCTTAGACACAACACACCAGAAGTAATGGAAGGAAATTAACACCTTTTTTTTTTTAAGTCATTTGGGGTGGGGGGGGGGGGGAAGACTTATTGAATTTAAGATTTTTATATTGGAAAGATCTGAGGATGAAAAATTTCTCTTGTTTCCATGGCTACATCTAGCCTTGGCTGCAAGAGTTATCAGTGTTGCAGAACACAGCTTCTCTGAAATATCAACTCAAATTCTTGATACATTTGGACTGACCGTGAGACTCAAGGTCAGTTACAGCCTCATTGCAGAAAACTGTGATGTAGTTAAAGTTGGGCAGCTACATTTTCTTAATGTGCCAGAGAAAAGTATACTTCTGAAAGTCATTCACCTAATTGAACAATTATTAAAAAAAGAGAAACTTTGAGTATAATTAGTTATTTGATGCCAGTACAGTCTATGCTTAATAGGACAGCAGCAAGATAGTCACTTACTAGCAATACGTGTCTCAGGCCAAGCTCTGCCTTCCAGTCTCTCTTCAGTACATTGACACAGATCTCACCCTTGTGCCCAACATTAGGGTGGAAAATCTTAGTGAGAAAATAGCCTCTGGGAGGTGCAGCAGGGAAATCCTTCCCAAGGACCAAACGCATGCGGAATATTCCCCCTGCATAAGGAGTTCCTTCTGCAAACATGAAACAAGAAATGTTATAAGCCATGTCCCCAAAAAAAATAAACATGAATCAATACTATTAATTTCCAACCTGGGCCCTCAATAGCAGTGTGAAGCTCTGTGATATCCTCTTCACTGGGGTAGATTTTGATGCCCTCTGGAGGGTCTGCTGCCAAAGCTGCAACTTCTTTATAGACAAGTCTCAACACTTGAGGGGGCAAGTTTTCCACGTTGGAATTCTACACATACAAAAATATGACTGAGTGTCCCATCAAACTTACAAAACGAATTAATTGGTATTTGTTGCAATACATAAGCACACTTACTACACAACTAGATTACGTTAGCATTCAAATATGTGAGCTATATCCAGTAAAAGTGACTAATGGTGTAAACATATGAGAAAATGATTAACGCATGTGGAGCAAATGGAGAAAACAGTGAATGAACAAATGGTCAAGTGATTAACGTATCACAGAACTAAGACACTTTGAATTATGTTCTGTTAGTCAGACACTAATAAATAGATATAAAAAACAAAAAAAGTCAAAAACTGAAAATCTGCTTTTTAGAAGGAAAATAAGTTGATAAGTAACTGTACAGACAAGTGAAAGTTACGTGTAACTATTAGTCAACAAACGACTTAAAAACGATTCAAGTTATAAGTTGAAAAGCAATAGTCATACCATTTCTAGGTGTATGGAGTCCAATGAAAGCCAGTAAATTTGTCCCAGTTAAAGTAACTAGCCAACTGCTGCCCAAACCGGCCGGTTGACGATCTAGAGCGAGAACCACTGAAACGAATCTTAACGTTGTGAACAACCAAATGTGCAAAATATATTAAGACCTAAAAGACCTGTTATTTTGAGAGGCACGAGACGTTATGAGAAGCAAACTGTGACTAATGTCGGCCCACTTGATAGTGTTGCTATCCAACAGGCTAAGCTAACGAAGACTTGCTAAGCAATCTGGCTTTTCTCCAGATATTTCTTTCACGAAATTGCCGTTCGACGTTGTCGTTAGAATAAATATTACATGTAAAGTTTTTAACATCCAGTGTGTTGTGAATTTCTATCTAAGTTGATTTGATCAATAATCCACTGCTACAAACGGCTAGTGTAGCTCGTTATTTGCTAGCAGTGTTTGACACAGGAACGAAAATACAATTCTTCATAGGAGCAGTTCGAATGATTTTTAACCAATCAGAATATGATAAAGACTACACGTGCGCAACAATTAAAGCACTACAACCAATCATAAGCCTAGGTTATGGTGACGTAGCAGACCTTGGAAACCTCACGAACCAGAGAAAGTAAAGAATGCGAAAAATGCTCCTTAGTAATAGGTGCGTTTGAATAACTCGTGCCCTCCCAAAGGCAGGGACAAATGTTATTTCAACTGAGGATCCAATGAAAGACTTCCAACTGAGGATCCAATAAAAGACTGTGCAATATACTATTTACAAAGTGTTTGAACATTTTGGAAGCGTTTTTCTTTCCCACTGTATGCAAGAACTAAACTCTAATTTAGCACTAAACTTTAATTTCATCTTACAGATTTAGTTGCACAACTAAAGTTTTTAAGTGTATAATATATATATATATATATATTACTCTTGTCACAAATAAACGTCGGTACAAGTATTACCGTACTAAAAAGTAGTTTATCCTCATAATTATGTACATTTTATTATTATTATCGTTTTGTTCTACATTTATCAGTAAATAAACTACTGTCCTATATTCATCCACTGGAGATTGAACCTGGGATGTTAAGGTCAGAGCTTAATATATTAAGTCAAATCGTTGTGAGAGGCAGCATTGTCAAATGATGGATGTGGGGGGAAATGTGTAAGGGGGAAGCAGGCTTGTGGTAAATTAAGTCGTTTAACAATATTGCGATATTATTAAAGTTAGACTACATAAAAATGTAGTCAAGCCCATTCTAAATTCTCCTTTTAAAGAGAACGTTGGTGCTCAGTGCGGAAGCCAATTATCATGACTATACAAGGAGCATAAAAAGATAGAACTACACTGACAAGATTTATGAACAAACATGCAATTATTAACTAGCTATCTAAAATGTGTATCATTTTTATTGATCCGTAACAACTTGAATGACACTGATTTGTGTACACACTCTTTGATGCTTATATATCTGAATATAATGAAATTTGTTGTCTACGTGTAATCTTGTCCCCTAAAAATGAGCATTAAAGCTGGCCAGTATCTTTATGTAAGTTATATTAACCCTTTATTCAGTTCAGGATGCTGTTATTATTATAAATTTAATTAAATCTGTTAAATTAGTCAGAATCCAATAAAGCATATGTAATATTTACCAATGCCAGCTTACGGAAAAAGCCTTAGATGTATATCAAAATGTTTGTAGTAGTAGCAGTAAATCACCACTAGAGAGAACTCGAATCCTACAACCACTATTCGTTATTGGGTCAATTAGAGTTCTTCTAATTATTTTTCTATAATGTATTTTAGGTTTACTTTAACGTATGCTGTAACCACATATTCTTTCAGTGTAAAATAGCATTCACGTTATTTAGCGCATCGTCAAAACTGTCATCTAACAGTAGTCTAGCTTTAGGGCCGGTGAAAGACGCTAAACTATAGAGGCTGAAGCTTATAGCGCCCCCTGTGGAGTTCACGTGACTCCCCTTATGACTTCACGGGGCGTCACCGCAACGCAACGATAACAAGACAACTTCCGCGCGACTGATTCGGACAAGAAACCGATAGCATTCTGATTTCAGAGATTAATTTAGGTTTAGTCATTTACAGGGTGTCACATAAATGCGTTTAATGGCACAGTAAAGATTAGTTTTAAGGCACACCCAAGTACCGTTATTTACTGTTGATAACGAACAACCGGACAAGTCATTGCGCTGCGGTCTTCTGTCTTCCAAAAGGTATGTGTGCCCTGTGCTTTCATGTGCCGTCAGTTCACTTGAACGGATATGTAAACATTAGAATACATGATGTGTTACGACGTGGTACATTTTTGCCGTTTTAAACGTTAATCTGTCCTAAACTATACTTGTGAATAATGCAGGCTGAGTATGAGCGGGGGCGAGGTGTTTCATGAGAAACAGAGATTGGAGCTGTGCGCCATACATGCCTTGAACAACGTGCTTCAGGAGAGAGTTTTTACCAAGGAGACAGCAGATGACATCTGCAAGCGGTGAGCAGCGTGTGTTTGCGCTGTCTGTGTGTGTTTGGGAAGTTAGGGATGAATCTTAATATGACGACGATTATATTAAGCAGCGACAACCATGTGTTTAAGTATAGTAAAAACAATCATTTGGCATAAGATACAGAATTCTATTCTCTTTTATGTCAGCACACAAGGGAAAATGTTTTAAAGTTCACAAGCAAATGTATAATATCATGTGTAAAACATGGCAATGTGCAGTGTACTTAAGTCCACTCCACAACCACACTGTGCCGATCTCCTATACATACTTTATAAAATACATAGATGGACTACATAAAGAGATTTAAATGGGGGTAATTTAATTTATAGTGGTTAAGTGGAAATGGATGGTTGTATGCATCATACTGTGGGTTCCCTTTTCTTCAGGCTTGCCCCACAGTGTGTGATGAATCCACACCGCTCAGTGTTAGGCACAGGGAACTATGATGTCAATGTGATTATGGCAGCATTGCAGAGCCGGGAACTTGCTGCTGTGTGGTGGGACAAACGCAGGTGAGCGTGTCAGTAACTATTAAAGCACCTGTCACAATCAGACACATTATAGATCATGATATTTCTCTGTTTCTATTGGTAGGTCAGTACAGAATTTGTGTCTGGACAAAATTCAGGGCTTCATTTTGAATGTCCCGTCCAGGGTGTCACTGGGAATTGTCTCTCTCCCACTGAGACGTAGACACTGGCTGGCTGTGCGAGAGGTCAATGGACAGTACTATAACCTAGACTCCAAATTAAAGGCACCTGCCTGTATTGGCAGTGACACAGAACTCAGGTGAGAAATAAAGTTGATTTTTAAACAATAAGGGAAGTTCAGTGTATATTAATCATGTCTAAAAGGCACCGTATACACGTGCAATAGTACTATATGTCTGTGTGGGGTGATCATAGAACTAAATACAGGTACAAACTGGATACAAAAAATATTTTGTGATCCAATCAATGAAACCACATTTGAAAGTAGTCAGAGCACATCACACTTTTACTGTGTATGCTGATGTGTCCCAGATGATAGAGCAGTGCCTCCTACTCAACAACCAACCAACCTGTTTGGTTAAAGGCAGGGCAGGGGATTTTTTTTTCAGAAACAAATGTTGTTATGCTGTCTCTTCACATCCTGATAGCGATCACTAAGTAAATTGGTACAATACCATAAAGTACTCATCCAATCATTGCATTCAGTCCAATGGAGGATGTCCTGCTTGCCTGTCACACTATGTATTTGTATACTTCCGTGCACCCTGGAAGAGGCATAACTTTGTAGAATATTTTGAGGGAAGAGTGGCATCTTATCCTTTTAAAGCCTCTCTGAAATTGCCTACCTTACCTGTAAAAGTTTTAAACAGTTTTAGTTATGTGTAGTTTTAAAAAGAAAATCACCATCCAAATGAAACATTTGAAAAATATGATGCATCTTTGGTATGCTTCAGATCAACACGCAGTGACATGGATCATGCAAAGTGCGCCAACCTCTTACATTTAACAGGAAGTGAAATAAGCATAAACTTAAAATTACAATAAGCATTCCACCTGAAGCAAAACATGAAGTGAGATTCAAATTTAAGTGCAAAGCCTTTTCTATTGCTGCTTCTCTTGTGCAGTAATGACTATCGTCATCAGAGGCTCTTGTGTAGTCACAGGAGAAGCGTTTGAGACGCATGTTATTACTAGGTGTAAATTACAACATTGTCTTGGCCACTTGTGAACAGCTCACCTGAGACAGATGTTATTACCAAGTGTAAACAGACAGATGTAAACACCAGATGTAAAATCATGTGATCTAGCTTCATTATCCATATATTATTTCTGCAAGATTACCAACCACCTGCCATCCTGCCCTTGTTCTTATTGAGTTAACACAGTTCTGCATCTTTCATAATGATTATATCTGGCTTATATCACACAGACAATCAGTGACATGTAGGCACAGTACTGCTTTTTGACCTTAATTTTTTCTTGCTGTTTCTTCATTCTTCTACCTTCAAGGTCATTTCTTATCGAACAGCTTTCTCAGGATGTTGCAGAGATGCTACTTGTCGTCCAAAAGGAAGTAGAAGACGATGGGACGTGGCTGAAACCAGATAACCCTAAGAAGTGATTTCTCCACACAGGACATTCTGTCTCTTAATGTGGAGCCAAGTACTTGTGAATTAGAAACACTGGAGAACAAGAAGGCTCATTTTTTATCATAAGTTGTGAAGAGCACTACAGGAAGTAACATGCTTACATTCATTCACAGACGCACAAAGGGAAGTCAGAGAGAATGATCTAGTGTTATTTAAAGGGACATTTTGCCTATTGTGAAGGAGCTGTTATTTGAACTGGCTGTGTGGTTGTGGGAAGACACTACTGTTGCTGTCCCAACTGCATCACTGTCCTTTGTCTCTATCTCTTTTTCTCTCTCTCTCTCTCAGGAACTATGCTCTCTCACTTTATCTTTATCTATGCACTCAACTGCTGAAGTAGCGCAACGATTTGTGTCTTTGTTACAACTATGCACAGAAATGGTACTTTAATGTTACTCGATATATCGTCCATTGCCTTTTAGACGTCAGTGTACAACTATGCATATATGAAAGCGATAAAAGATTTTGTCTGTCTCATGATCATGTTCTTAGGCTTTTAAGCTTTTTCACAAACTGCCTCGTTTGCATTAACTCAGTAAGAACTACCAAACGGAGGGAACATGAATAAATTTGATGTTGGTTTTTCTCATGTAATGCTTGTACTAGTGTAGTAAATGGAAAAGCTGTTTGAAATTGATAGTCTTTCTAGACTTGTTCTGCTTTGTTCATCATCTGAGCAGTTGATTCCATTCTGATTACTAATGTTTGTTGATTTAGTTGACTCTGTTCTCAGAGCCGTTCATTGTTTTTTATCATTTTGTACTTATTTATAATTTATATGTATATTATTCATATTTATCTTGCACTTGAGGAAGTCCATTAAGCTGTTAAATGATATAGCAACAATTAGTATTAGATATTAGCCCCTTTTACACATGCTGTCTTTACTGGTAAAATACTAGCAAATTACCATTCATCATGTGTGATCGTTTAAACAAGACATTTTTAAAAATTACCGGCAAATCGGTCATGGCAATTTTCCATTAAGAGAAGTTGTAATATTACCAGTAATTTACCGGTGAGGTGCTATGTGTGAATGCAGATCTGGACTACAAGTAAACTCACAAAACATTCTAACGTAATAGTCTGCTTTGAGCGATCATAACATTTGGATGTGGATGTTGCGCTTACTCTGAGCTGAATTTAAAACCCAATACTGTTTGGCACTGACTCGCGGGTAATGACAGTACAGAGTTTACAGTATTTTGGTATTGATGTGTAAATGGTACGTTACTGGTAAAACACAACGCAATTGCTTGTGTGAACAACACCTTTTGTGTATTTACAGGTAAAGTCATTCTGGTAATTTGCTGGTAAATTACCAGGATTACTGTGTGAAAGGGGCTATTGTCAAAAGTATGTACACACCCAAACACTACACCCATGTGTGCTTGTTGAATAAATTATTTCAAATGACAAATTAATAGAATTAAAAGACAGTTGGTCTTCCTCCACTCATCTTTTTACTAGAAACTGATTTGATCCCATTCAGATACAGCAGCATCAGGTGGGTCAGGCACTGATGTTGGGTGATGATTTCATTACATTCCAGACTCTGAAAACTCTGTAAACAGACTCTTTATCTAGCTTTTGGCATAGTGGCATTGTCATGCTGAAACATAAAAGGCTCCATTTCACTAAAAATGTATTTTTACATTTATTTTCTGCACATGGGTGTAGCTGAAATGGCTGAACTTTATTAGAAGGGGTTGTCCATTTACATTTGGCCATGTAGTGTACTGTATGTATATTCAGTGCGATGCATGCAATACTTTGTATCAACAGGTTTAAAGAAACAAGAAACAAAGATAACATTTGTTCCATTTTGTTACTGTATTTTTATTTCATTTATATTAGACTCTGTAGTGAAAAAGGATGCTATTTAAAAGGAGCATTAAACCATAGAAACTGATTTTTAAGGGTTAACAACAGGCTGATAGCCAAGAGAAGGGACCAATGCAATCTCAAATGTATATATACTGTATATACTGACACACACAGACACAGATGGTGCTTGCAAGTCTTGATGATTATTGCTGCTTACATTATGGCCATTGCTTTGCAATCAGCAAAACGCAGCTGTATTGCTTAGAGCCAGCAGAGAAAATGGATGCCAGCCCTCAAAATTGTTTCACTGGTGTTTTGTTGATCAAAATGTGTTAACAATCAAACGTTTATACACTGAATATATATTCATATACATTTATAATACAGAAATAAATTATATAGTATTGTATAGTATCAAGGTATATAAGGTAATACAGATTTGCCACTTATAAAACAGGGTTCTGTCAAATATTAAAAAAAGTGAAAAGAAAACTGCATACGTATGACTGCATCATACAAAGAAACTGTGCCATTGCCACTATGTATCTGTGACTACATATAACAATATATAAACTCCAAAATAAAGTGATTATACATATAAAAATTGACCACTACTGTAACGTCAATACCATCCTGTTTCCACCTCAGAGCAATATACACAATGACACTAGAGGAAGAGGAAGTGATGGGTTCATACGACTAAATAAAGTGGATTACTTTTTCTGGCAATCATTTATCTGTTACATCCTGTTGTTCCTAGGACTCAATGGTACTGACATTACACATAGAATGTTAACGTCTAGAGTTAAAATTTCTTTTAAATTAGTCTCTCATCTCATAAAGTGCCCATTTATATGAAAACTAAACCTTCCTATACATTTTTGTTCAATACATAAAAAATAATTAGTGCGAGTACAGGTTTCTGGAATGGGCAGGGTTGGAGTGTGATTGACTGACCCCGTAGCCAGTCAGCATGCTGGGAGAGTACTGTAGTTACAGATATCAACATATAATTTGATGAAAGAGGATCCGTGGACAAAGAGAGACCAGTGAAGGAGTGCAAAAGAGGGAAAAGAAAAAAGCAAATATTAAGTATTAATCAGTGCATAATCTAAAATACAAAAATAAAGTAGTGCTTTCTTTATCCTTTTCACAATTACATTTAAAAGCAGCTGACTCTTCACTAAGCTCTGTCATCTTGGTTATTCACATAGACAGCCTTTATATAGGATGTAAGTGGGGAATTTTATGAATATCTTAACTGTCTGTAATAAAAAACTGGCTGGAAAGAGCTTTAGCATTGCAAAACATATTTGGTGTTTTCTCTAAATAAATTAATTATGCTGTTTAAAACTAAACATATAGGACTTCCATAGACACTACCTTAGAAAAGAGTCAAAACATGTCCAGAAATACAGCAGATAACAACAGTTGCTTTGGGTAAAATGGTCAGTAAAATTTTGACAGTCTTTTAGAATCCTAATACAATGAAACATGGGAATGCCACAGATTGCAATGATGTGACAAAGACAAGGGAACTCACAGAGGGGGGTGGGGACTGCCTGTCACTCAAAAGCAGGTTCTCATAACCAGGGTTGCCATTGGAGGAAACGTTTGGAGTCCTGCATAGAGAAAGAGATATGCAGAAAAGGACAAGGTGAAAGAATTAATGGAGAGGAAAGAAAGCAGACCAAAAACACAGGGACATGCCACAGCAAGGGAAACAGAAAGCAGGGCAGGACCAAATTCGGAAACCAGGGTGGAAACAGAAAGAGAAGGTAGAAGACAGTTAGAAGAGTTGTGACATTGTCACTATAAGAACCCTGTGATCTTTTTTTATAAAAGAATCTGGAAACAGACCAGGAAACAATGTAGAGTTTAAATTATACAACAGTTAGTTATGGTCCTCTAATTTGATTTGCCAAACAATGTTTCATGACCCATAATAGAACGTGAATTCATTTTGGTAGCCAGTAACACAGACCCACATAAAAAGGTTATGAATGAAGAAAGGTGTTTGTTGCATAGATTATGAAAATAGGTGAATTTTCAAAAATAGGAATATTTAAAGATTAGGGAGAAAAAGACAAGGAAAATTTTAAAGCAGGGAAAAGGAATAGTAAGGCACACTGCAATAGATTTAAAAAGAGTGATGCAGTCTGGACAGCAGAGATGATTTTAGACAGTGGACAGAAATATTGTGCATCGTCTAATTGATGAATCTATGTCTGTCTTGGAATGGTGGACAGACCAACTGACAGACACACAGACAGACTTCTAGACTCATGTCTGTTTTTTTTGGCTAGGCTGTGTTTGACATATACACCTGTCTGTCTGTCTGTGCATGCATGTGTTCATGTTTGTCTGTCTGTGTACTCCATCTTACACCTGTCTGTCTATCTATCTGTCTTTATGTGTTTGCCTGCCTATGACACAAATGATTCTTGTTATCCGTGTTATGTAAATAAGCCTACATGTGTTTGTTTTGTGTGTTTGTGCAAAGGTCACTCATAACATATCCTCCATGCTTAACTGCTCAAACAAGGATCTAGGAGTCGTGAGTTGTCTGCTAATACCTTAACCTGTGTATAATGTAAAGTGAATAATGTAAAATGAATAAAGAATAGTGTGTAAATTATGATTCGTCTTTAAAATACTGCCATGACTTGGTGTCTCTGCTGTTCAACTATGTTTGGGTTATCTACACAACCTTGTGGTAATGTAGGGGTATGATCACTATGTCTGTCTGTCTGTGTGTCTGTGCTACTCACGGCAACGGAGGTGCGCTAGAAAAGGGGGGTGTCCAGGCGGCCCCCTGGTAACTATAGAAGGGGGGCAAGGCCCCTCGCTGGGAGCCCATGGCCGTCGATCTACGTGCCTGATGAGAAGTGAAGGGGTCCTCACTTTCACTGTCCGAGTCTTCGTATTCCTCTGAATCGCTATGCCATCCCACAAAAGAGTCACAAAAAATAATATGTTATTGCATATGCAAAAGACAATTACTGGAAAATCACGAATGCTGCTCTTCACTATACATGTAGACATTGTCAAATAATAGCAAATAATCCCAGTCTAGACGGTTATCCTTTAATCCATGTTGCTTTCTCACTCTGAGACCTTTCTTTGCTATTTTAGTAATCTAGGCATTTGGCGTGTACTGTTTGCGCAAATGGACTCTGTCTAGGCACAGTCTGACTTCAATGGCACACTGCAGTCACCTTTGTTACTTAAAAAATTGAATTTGCCAACATTAGGCATCTCGAGTCAGTATACCAAATAGGGCTGAATCAATAATAAGTTACTGAGCACATAAAACCGAAATCTGAACTAATGATAATAGCAGCAATAATACATTATACAGATAAAAAAGAGTGAAGTGCATTTAAACGCTAATGCCCTTAAGGAAAATTGTATTTCTCTCATCTGTGCCATTCTGATGAGAGCAGTTGACAGCATTTACCCTGTTACCATAGGCCCATTTGTGTCAAAGTGTACTTGAGTTAAGCTGAACTAGAAGTGGCCCATCTGCATTAACAACTTTACCTCAAAAAACTACATATAATGACAATTTTACATAGTATATATTTAGCTGACATAACATGACCATCATGTGCTTTCACCGTGGGTCATTCAAAGTCATTTAAAGTCAGGGTTTCCAACCTAAATTACCTGGGGCCCACTAGCCAGCTGACGTTCTCCATTGGGGCCCAGATGAACAGTGTTTTTACATGGGTCATATGTGGTTCACCTAACTGTCCTAAAATAATTTAGGGCATGAATATAATGGAAAATGCCATCCCTGTAAATACAGCAGATGGATGTTAAGTGTGGATGGATGAAATGTACCTGTGAAAGCTCCTCCAGGCTCCAGGGAGAGAGCAAAGGATGGCTGTGAATGCCAAAGCAGAAAGAAACGAGTAGAGGGATAGATAGAGCAACCCCTCCATCCCATCGTGGCACAGGCCCTTTAGAGAATCGACATAATCCTGAGAGTATACAGTGAGAGGAAGACAGTAGATCGGGACACTGTGTTTTACAATAAGATAGCTCATAGCTCATCAACCTCAATTACAGAGCATTACTCCCACTTGCAGTTAGGCTGAGCTAGGAAATATGTTGCTATGGTTACCTTGTTCAGCCCTCGACAGTTGAGGAGTGCTACCAGCTGGTGGAAGTTGCCTTCAGTGGCATTGAGAATCTGCTGCACCTCCCTGAGTGACTTCTAAAAGGGAAAATAACAAAGATGCTAGGCAGCATGTTGTGTTCTCTCTATTGTAAGGTTGTTATTGATATTTGCTTGCAGTGGTGGCCATATTTCCTTACATTACATTTCTGCATTTGGCAGATGCTTTTATCCAAAAAGACTTACAGTCCATTTAAGCTATACATTTGATCCATATGTCGGTTCCCTGGGAACCGGGCTCACAACCTTTTGTGCTGCTAACACAATGCTCTACCAGTTGAGCTATAGGAACACATATTAAACCATTGTTTGTGATGAAAGCATTGTTAATGCACCTCTGTCTTGGGAAACCGTGGGAGGGCGTCTCTCTCCAGACTGGACAGATGGGAGTGGATGCTGGACAGTGCTCTCTGAGACTGGGTCAGTAGCTTTTGAGAGTTTAACAAATACAATTGTTGCTGATTTCACAAAAATACTCAAGTTCACAAAATAAAACCTGTAATTGTAACTGCTCAGTGAATACTCCTGGCTCAAGTGTCATAGTTTGTCTTTCAGTTTCTCTCATTAATTCCAATACCATAATTGTAGGTCTTGATTACATAATCTTGATTATAATGTCATAATCCTTTTGTTTTTCTGTTCATTTTTCTGTCCCACTGTGACATAAACTGCATTGTTTTTAATCTTAATTTGTTTTGGGTCATTATTATATTTAGGGAAATATTTTTGTCTTTGACAAAATATTTTTGTCTTTTTGATTTCATTGACATTCTATTTTTTGACATCACTGCTTTGTTGACGAAACTGCTATGACATCACTGTCTGCAGCATCACGTAACAAGATTGTGCACCTGTTGAAAAGGGCTATGCATTCTCCTGTTGCAGGTTAGGTAGTAGTCCAGGATTTCTAGTTATAGAGAAATAAGAGCAAGAGAAAGAAAGAAACACAAGAGGCACTGGTAAGACTGTTCGTTCGTCAGAGAAACACACAGATGGTATGTCTGACAAAGAGCTGTACAGCACCTGTGCTTGTCCTGGAGTTGAAGTGAGTGGCGTTAAGGACAAATGTGTTTGGGTCAAAGCAGAAATCACTCAGGGCCTGAGAGAGAGAGGCACATGCACACAGAGAAAAGAAAGTCAGTAAGTCACTTATATATCACTTTTCAAAAATGTTTCACTAAACATCAAAACATCAAACAACAACATCAAACAACAAGAAAGAAAATGTAAAAAAAAGTGAAAGAAAAAATTTAAAAAGAAATTCTGAAGGAATTTTCGAAAGAAACAATTCAGAAAGAAAGAACGAAAAATGAAGAAAGAATTAAAGAATTAATTCAATACAATCAGGAAGTCAGTACAGGAGAGATGTGGCACAGTGACCAAGTGACATACTTCCCTCACTCTCACTGGCTGCTATTGATCTACATTATTCACTGACACACATACAAATCACCTCATTCTGATTTATCTTTCTCATTCCTCCCTCATCTCTTGTACCAGCCCTCCCATCATCTCTGTCTGTCTGTCTCTCTCTCTTATGGAATGAAATTAATCTAAGTGAATAGGACTTAATATACCAAGAGCTTCACAGGAGGACTGGAGAGGTACTGAAAGAAGAAAGCAAGCAAGACAGAGAGGACATAAAGAATAAGTGAGTAAGTATGTGTGTGCGTTAAAAAGGAAAGTGTGGGGCAATTGTTCCTTTTGGCCAGTTCTGGACAATGAAACTCTTGTTTTGAGAGCCAGCAACTCCCATCTCTTCCTGTCACTCAACAGTCTTCTTTCTTTCTTTCTTTCTTTCTTTCTTTCTTTCTTTTTTCTTTCTTTCTTTCTTTCTTTCTTTCTTTCTTTCTTTGTCTTTCTTTCTTTCACTGCAAAACATTAAAATTAAAAGAAAAACTGTTGTGCCAATAGAGTAAAGAATGAAAAATTCAAGACACATTCTCTAAAAAAATCATATTATTAAAGTAGTAGTATTTTAAGAACTAAAGAATTAAATTAAATCTCTCTCTCTCTCTGTCTCTCTCTCTCTGAGAAGTCCATCGGCCACCACATCATTACTGCTAATATTCCTCAACATCACTCTCTCACTCTCATTTTTTTGATTTCTGTTTGATTCCGGTTGCTCTTCAACATCTTATGCTCTTAAACTTCCATTTTGTCATTTCTTACTAAGAAACTGACATCTTGACAGGCACACTTTAATCTCTGCCCTATTTTACTGGCTTTTTGGGATTGTGCCATGACTGCCAAGTTTCCCAGAGAGGACAACAATTTTCTGTTATAACACAAACAAACACTCTATTTCTCTCTATTGCTCTCTCTCTCTTTCTCTCTCTTTTATAAGCACATAATAAGTGACTGCATCTTGGTTGGTCTGACCTTTTAAAACTTAAAAAATCACATTCACAGTTTTGGCTTTTGGTTAACACAAATGTCTCCCTAAAGTGCACTGACACACAGACTCATTGACACACACAGATGGCTGGATTCTGTTCTGGATGCCTGCTTGCAGTAAACTGTTGTTTTTCTGTCGGGGTTGACATTGCCTGAATACTCACCACCACAGTGGCTGTCTCCAGGCCAAGAGAACCCCAACTCAGAAACAGAGCCAACCAGGTCAGCACTGTCATCCTGTGAATGCGAACACACACACATTTTCACCGTGCCTCTGCATCTGTGGGTGTCAGTGACCAAAAATAAAACTGCCCTTTTCTGTAAGCCTTTGCTATGTTAAGGATTGTATACTGAAACATACCATAGTGTTATATACACAAAAATCTTATCTTAAATATTATTGTTCCTTTTACGATATGTAGAGAATGTTAAGTGCATTTTAATTGAGTATTGTCATGTATTGAGTGTTGGCATGGAGTGGGAGCAGTACTTTTACTCACAGGATAAGTAGCCAACGGGCCTGTTTGGCCAAACCAAGCAGAATAAAGAAACACACCATCAGATTCAGCAAAAGCAACAGCACGTATGACAGCCACCTTAAGAATAGACATAATACATATTCAAAAAAAGGTTCTACTCAATGTCTTTGAGACAGTGTCATCCTAAAACCTACAGTCCTAAACCCTAACCAACATTATAAGATGACGTTAACCATATTGTGTTCTGATGTATCCTGACAATACATGCACTATTCCCATAACTGTTCTTGTACCGAAGAACTTAAACTTTTGACATCTCCAGAGGTCCCTCACCTGTAGTCTTCATTCACCATAAGGGTGCTGGCTGCCCAGCCTGGAGAGAATGGCACAGGAACGCTGTTGGAGGATAGACTGAAGGTGGGGGTCACAGATGGTGGAGCTGGGGTGAGGGCCCCCACTATGCTTTCACTTCCATTGGCTCTGTAAACTCCATCAGTGATCAGACCTTTTCCCAGTGTCAGGTTGGACAAGAGAGACACCACCCGTTCTGATAGACGCCTGCAGGAGTGTGTAGGCACGAGTGCCAGCTTATGTCCTCCAAACACATCCTCCATGGAGGTCAAGGGCCCTGAGATAGACTGCTGCAGTCCGGCTACAGTGTCTGAAACCTGAAGGAAAAGAAGAGAGAGTCATGATGGAGCATTTTACCTGGAAAGGAATGAGAAATGTGCAATATAAACGTACAGTAAAAGTGAAGTAGGTTATTATTTAGATTAGCACACACTGATTGACAGTGTGAGTAACCAGATCAATATTTGGAGTGAGATTTTATCTCACATGCATTCAAACATGCTCTTCCTCTCTCTTCCTCTCTCTCTTACACACACACTCACACACACACATACTGTACATGTATAGGTAATCTTAATTCCTTAGTTTGCTTATTTGCAGTCACAGTCTAATAAAATCATGCAATGTGTGTGCTGACCCTGCTGCTTTCCTTAAGCTTCTGGTCCCCTGGGGCTTCAAAAGGATATTGATACTAAAAGCTTTTGTATGTATGAGTGTGTGTGTCTGTGTGTGTTTGTGTTCTCACCAGCAGATCAATGGAAGCCAGCGTGTAGTTGGCAGTGAGCAAAGATGAGGTCAACTGATACATCCCATCATTTGCCTCACTGTTGCCATAGAAACCAATGCCAATGGCAACACTACAAAAAGCAAAGAAACAGAGGAGAGGAAGAAACAAAGCAAGAGACAGAAATTATAGTACAAAAAAGAGAGGGGAATAAAATGAGACATTTTTAATCTAGGTTTGATATCTAGGGAGATATTAAGCAGCTTGTGTAAATAGACTGTTTAAAGAAAGTAGAGAAACTAAGAAAGATAATCTGAATGATCCACACTCTGCCTACCATATCAAAATCATCAACACTTTAAATACAGTTTCATTTTCATATTCTAATATACAGATTATGGCTTGGGCCAAATGTTTGTTCAATGTCTGCCAAAAATAGTACAACCCAATCTCCAAACTGTTTGACCCAGATTACTCTGAAGAAAAAAGTGTGTGTTTACACACATTTACTGTGTCTGACACAGTTATTCATTTTGCATTGCAGGCAGTGAAAGTGCAGCTGCTATCCATATGTACGTATCTATGTGAAGTCATCTGTGCTATAAACCAGCATTTTGATTTTACATCTTCCAGAAAAAGAGGTCAACATGGATGGTAAGGCAGTGATGTCATGGAGGCGGGCCTGCAGGCAGAACACGTGCCACATTAGAAGGTTTACATCGTGATATCACACATAGAAAGGCAGAAACCAGAACTACCAGCTGAGAAACTGGCCAATTAATACAAACAAATGTGTGACACCAGTAGCATTAATATTCCTTATACAAATGACAGCTGAGATCAATGAGGCATGAAGCCTTTGGTTTCATATTCATAGCCCTGAAGATATTAAATTGGTTGGTGTTTTGCCAATACAGTATGTACACTGACAGCAAAGCTCCCCTGTGAGGAATATAATTAGAACTAAGGAAACCATCCTTTGCAAACTTACAAACTAAATTGAGTCTAGTTTAGAGCAAGCATTATATCTTTATATATCTTATGAATAAAATGGTATTTAAAAAAACTTAAAATAAAATGAAAATAAACTGTTTATAAAGTGTTAATACACACCAAAAGGGCAGCAGGTCTAAGATTGTTCTTTTGCCAATAAAAGGAGCACTGAACAGATTACTGATACTATAATTTGATGTGTTATGGCACAATGTGGGCGGGGTAGAATACAGTAAGGGATGTCTCACTCTCATTAGTGCTATCTCACTGGGAATGAATGGATGATGTCAGATGCTAAATGTCATCTTCCCTCTAAATGATCCAGATAGCTTTATCAGTGTAGTAGTGAGAGACTAAGATACCCCAAAGTACTGTGGAATCCATTAATATAACACAAACTAAAGGATTCAAAGAATTAAAATATCACAATCACTTTTTGGTGAAAAGAATTTGTAATTTAAGTAATTTCACAGTCAATTCGAAGCAACCTAAGGACTGTACACTTTATCGAGTGTCAAGTGACTCATAACACCACTGTATTGAATTTACTCAGCCAGATTTATCTCTTTGTGTTCCTCAGAAGGAAGAAAGTCATATGGGTTTGGACAGCTGTGAAAGTGAGGAAATGATGACACTGCTTAGATTTTGGGGAAACCATTCCTTTAAAGGTGTGTTGGGCGGTACTACATGAGCTTCTGTTTTGTTCTGAATGAAAAATTGATGTCTAATAGAATATTATTCAATAAAATATAAAAATGTCAATAACAGGTATTACCAACACATTGTCACAGATGCGACCGACACCCATGTGATACAACAAATACCCCGCCCCTTTCTACTGCTGTATCCATGGCCACCGCTGGCATCATCATCATCCTCTTCTTCCTCTGCATCCCGGCCCCTATTACCACGATGGCAGCAGCAGTAGTGGATGAGGAAGGAAAGAACAACAAGTAACGAGAGGACGAGAGCAATGGCGGAAAAGCTGGACAGAACCAGAAGGGTCTATTGAAACAGCAGATGAAAGAAAAAAGGAGACATCATCAGAACATGGCATTTAGGGTATTCATGACATTTATGGTATACATGACATTTATGGTATACATGGCATTTAGGGGATGTATGACATTTAATGTATATAAGGAATTGAGGGTAGTCCCATTCATATATAGCATTTAGGTTATATATGACATTTATATGTGTCATTTAGGGTATACATGGCATTTGGGGTATAGGACAATTAGGGCATGCACAGCATTTAGGGTATGCAGTTTTGTCATTTAACGTATTTTACTTTGTTATTAAAATCAATTGGTCAACTGCGTGGTCTGTGTCTGCTGATGTCACTGGTCTCCAAAAAGAAATAATAAACAATGGTTCTGGAACTGAGTCTTGAATGTAACCATAAAGGTTGTGGGTTCGATTCCCAGGATAATACATGCTGATAAAAAGTTATAGCGTGATAGTGCTGTAGGTCACATTGGAAAAAAGCATCTGCAGAGTGTGTAAATGATTCCAATCACCTATTAAACTTAATATGCCTCCTATGGCTTGTTGTTAACAAGGGTTATTTACAGATTTATATAAAGATTTGGCAAACAGAACACAGAATATACATACTACATGATGCCATTAAAACGTGCTTGTATGGAAAGCAGTGTGCCATAAAATGGAGGATGTCTCTTTAATATTATTGGCTAATACAACATGGTTGCTTCAATCAAATAGAGTAAAAGGGGGTGTGTGTAATTAAAACCTACATACCTACAAACCTACAACCTCGTCAGTCAAACACACATTGTGCATTCAGGATTCATAGACTATTCATCTTCAATCTGGTCCCAATCCATCTTCCTCAATTTATTTCTCTATCAGTCTTTCCCCATTGTCTCCTTCTCCATTACCCACAGTTGCTCTACATGTTCTCTTTCCTGCACACTCATCCCTCACTCTTTTCCCCTTTCATTCTTTTTATCCACACCACTGGATCTCTAATAATAATCTGTGACCTACTTAAATACATTCAGTGATTTTCCTCTCTGTTTCTTTCTGACTATCTCTGTTCCCTTTTTATCCATGTCATTCATATCTCTGCTCTTCCCAATTCCCACTGTTATCCACAAGCAAGTCACTCTCATTTTTGTTCCTTCCATTTCCATTTTCCCTCACTTTTTCTTTCTCTTTGTCTCTGTCTCTCTCATCTGCCTCTTATTCTGTAAACCTTTTAAAGCTTCCATCCTATAATCTGGTTTTGTCTCTTCAGCTTTTTTCTTTTGTGGTCAAGCTAGGAATTTCGTTTCCTAAACCTTACCATACTCACTATACTGCAAGATTTTCAGTTACAATGGCAGCTTATATATAATCTTTTGATACTGAACAAGAAGTGTAAAATTTGTATGCACCACATATTTCAATGTCTGTATCACCACATCAGTCCCTGTACTAATGTGCTGGACATTTAGTCATATCGTTCATATTTAGTCACAGTGATGTGATGTGGTAACAGTTATGTAATATATATGAAGTAAATATGGACATACATTACACCATCAAGCTTTTCATTTGATAAAGAAAAAGTGTCTTTGACTCCTCAGCAACTAAACTTTATATGTTAGATACTAACTGATGCTTGTCAAATCTTCCTTTGCATCATGCCTGTTTAAGTGACAAGCGATAAAAGCTCTCAAAAAGAAAATATGAGCTCTTGTCCTAACAAGCCATGACTGCATCAAGCCAGAAGCGACTCAACATTTTACAGATATTTGCTTTCTGGTTCTGTGGTTTATTTCTGCACTGGGTGAGACATTGAAAACTCCCTGATCCAAAATCCCACTACACATCACTGCACATTAAACATCAAATACATATGACTGGTTGTAATTGTGTCACGTTGAGCTGTGTAAGAGTCACATTAGAATGTGTATGTGTGTATCTGTGTGTGAACATTGCTGACAACAAGAAAAAAGTGATTAATTCTGTTTGCACAATATAAGACATATATATGACATAATTTGGACAAAAGGGGCAGGCATAGACTAAAAAACGAAAATAGAGGGTAAGACAGAAATAAATGTGTGTTTCTCAAATGACAAGTGTGCCAACAGCTACCAGCTGTTGTCTGAAAATTGTTTGTGAGAGTGAGAAACAAGGAGAAGACAGGTGAGAACAAGAGAGGGAGACAGAGAGAGAGTTACCTGCTGATACTCCCAGCTGTCTGGAACGAACACACTATCTCTGGTCTGCAAGGTCAGGTCCAGGCGAGGGATAGCATGGCATAACCGTACCCACACCGATGGGGTGTAGGTGGGGATAGTTGCTATGGCAGCCATGACTGTTGTCCACCAACCAGAGTGTCTGTAATTGTTAAGAAATATGTTAGAATAAAAAAGACACACCAAGCTTGTACTGTGCCAACCATGAAATGGAGAAAAATTACTCTAAATAAGCAAACAGTAGCAGACACCCGGACAATGCAGCAAAGAGGAAGAATTCAGAAACAAGGACAAGCAGAAAAAACAGAGGAAACAAAAGAATGGGATCAAAGTAGGTTAAGTAGAGACACACATATATAAATATTTTCATTACAGGAAACTGAGGACCAGCAACCAGCAAGGTTTAGGTGATTAGATCATTAATTGTAAGAGAGGTTTCCTACAATACAGAGCAACCTCACACACAGAAGTCTATATTTATTTAAAAATCATTATGACCTATTTAGGAGGTCATATCCTAAAATCATCATGAATAAATCAATTTACAAAACTATCACAACCTCATGTGAAGCTATACAATACATGTCCTCATGATGGAACTTTACATTCCGTAATTTTAATGACATCATCATAATACATAAACATCTTTTTTTATTATGATGTGATGATTTCACATTCTATAAGGATAATGATCGACAAGATTCTATCAGACTTTATTAGATTCTATACTGATGTCACTATGACCTCACCTGGGAACATACCTTATATTGTCATTATTACCTTACCAGGGCTACATGTTCCAATCATTTTATGACCTGATCAGAAGCAGAATCATCTATCATAATGAGTTCATGATGGGAATATACTGTACATCACAAAATGGTTAGAACCTCACTGGGGGCTATACATTCCGACATCATTACGATCTCACAAGGGGACTATACATTCTAATATCTGAAGCAGCTGCAGACAGACCACTCCCTACAGCACTGACTGTGAGCTAGAATATAGTTCACTGTACCAATAACAAAAAGCCACAGGTCAGACATTTAGCCTTAAAGACGAATCACTAAACTGTCTAAGGCAAAAAAAAACTACTGCTATCTATCAGTTTGGACAAACAGACAGCCTGCCCCAAACTCACACCACTGAGCAATTTAAGCACACTGCTGCTCATTTTATGTTGACCAGACTTCAAAGTACGAAACAACAACTAAAGAACGAGGTCACCATAGCAAAAGTACTGGCCCCCACCCATGACCCTACAAAAGTTACATTTTGACAATGACAAATTCTTTAAGCAACTCTTTGATGTGGATTTGCCATCTGATCACTCATATCAAAAGCATTATGGAGTGACAGTGAACATCTTACAGTAAACTGCATCATTAATAATCCTTACAATAATGTCTGGCATGTTTTTGTCTGTACTACAGCACATCTGAACATAATGCATTCTGGCAGCTTGTCATAAGGATGGTTCACATTGCATAACACAGGGAAAACAATGCATTTGGAGATGGAGCAAGGAAGAAAACTGTTGTACAGCACAACGTTTTTGTGGGCCAAAACCTATTTGTTGGCTGAATTGAAAGCATCATTTATCCATTCTCTAGCATCACTCATCATGCACAACAGCAGTTTGAATTGCTGGTTTCCAGACATAGATTACTAATGATGTCATTGAGAGGTTTTGTCATCCAAAATGAAAATGTTAAAATTCTCACATAAAATAGGCCAGAATTGATTGCTGGTTGCACTTGCGTGAGCTGACCCAGCACGAGACTAATCGATCTCCAGCTCTCTGATTTACATGCTCGGTTATGGCAAACCACATTCAACTACAGCGCTTTGTCTTGATGTTTGGACATTATGTGGAACCTTTGTTTCATTTTTCTCATTCTTCTTACGCATCATAAATTCATTTCCACACATTTAGCAGACCACTGACACTGCAAATGAACCGTACAGCAGGCTATATACTGAGAACAATTTCATGTTAAAAATTCTGCCCACCTTTCTGTTAATATGCTTCCAAGTCTCTCGCGCTTTTGTTTTCGATTAGAGGCAGTTATTGTGTCCGCATCCTGAGTGATTAGATTTACTGTATTAATCATTCATTGAAAATGTAAATGTTACTTTCAAATTTGATTTGAAGTGATAACTACAGAATTGTTTCAACACGCGCTTATTCTGTATGTGTAGAGGGATGACGAGAAGGTCTCCAGAGAGAGGCGAGAATCCTCGACGTATTTTGTAAGAGATGATTTCTTTTCCGCCTGTTTCACAGTTTCTTCTGATCGCACCTTTGCATCTGAAATCCGATGAGAACTTTATTCGTCACACTCATCGTCCACAGTCGCGCAGCGGGGAGGTGTTTTGAACAGATTCTCGGACTCATTGAAGGAAGAACTTTGCAAATGAATTGTTTTCTGTCACAGTTCGCATTAAGAGATCCACAGCTGTGTTGTCTTCGATGCCGAATCCACGTGAAATGAATGTTCAGTGCACTGAAATGGGGAATCCATAACATCCAGGGCACATTACATCCATTCAGCGCAGTGTGTCCATTTAAAGGTTGACAACTAAGGCTATTAAGAATATGTATGTTTACTAAAGAAAAATTGTCGATTTATTTTTACTTTCATTTTTAAATTTACAGTCTAATAAAAGTGAATAAATGGCAGCTTTAGATTCGTGCGGTCCTGAGGGTCCCGTTGATCAGGACTGAAGTTGGCTGTGGTTCACCGTCTCTCTCTCTCTCTCTCTCTCTCTCTCTCTCTCTCTCTCTCTCTCTCTGTGGGTGTTTGTGTTTGCAAGGATGGAAGGGATTTACACATGTACTGTATTTAGACAGAGTGCACATTAGACATAACACATTATGATAGAGACTGAAATACAGTAGTTGATTTATTGTGGGGAGAACAGAGATATTTTATTTAAAGGAGGCTCTTTTGTCAAAGAAAGATAGAGGAGAGGGATTTCAAAAATACAAGGAAAAACAGCACAGGTGAGGGATGGAGAGAGGTATTTGTGTGTATAGGGAATATGGGGGGATGAATGCATGAGAGTGGTGTTGGTTTTTCTATGTCACTGACAGACAAAGCGAGAGAGGATGGGGGAGGGGTGCTAGATAGAAACGCGCAGGAAGGAGGAATGGAAAGAGAGAATAAGAGGCCACACAACCACTCATATACACGTAGTGTGAGTGTATGCAAGAGGAAAGAGGAAATTATATTACATATGCAAGACCTCCCCAGTGATATCTCCAACAGTCCTGCTACTGTACCACACATAAATGCAACCCACTCTTAGAAATCAAGAAAAGTAATTCATAAAATGCTTTGTTTTGTTTATCTCCAGTTTAAATAAATAGGTTTCAAGACATTGAAGGAGCCAAATGTACAGGTGTTCAGAGTTGTTTGTTAGATCTTGAATAATTGACAGCTTGTGCTATAAAAACAGTTGAAATACATGGAGTTTTACTTATTTATATGCAGTCCACTTTCAGCTAAAATTACACCCTCACCCACATGTCAAGTTGAATAAGTGATACTGCCCTGAACTGCACTGAAGCCACTAAACATATTTTACAATGAACAACTGAACAGGATTTAACTATATAAAAACCAGGAGACAACGATCAGATTTTCTGCAAACTGTACACCATGTATGTTAAAATGTGTGCTGTGTGTGCTGAAGGATAAATAAGGATAATGCGTAACACAACCTCCAAGAAAGATTTGTATATTTTATTTTTATTTATATAAAATTAAATCATCCAAGATACTTACTATACATCCACTATAAAATTGAATTTAATTAATTTAAAAAAATTATCCATTCTAAGATTCAGCAGAATTGTATTCAAGTTTTCTTAAACAATGTAGTTTCTGCATTGAAACTGAGATTTTTGTATATAAGCCTTGATACTAATAAATGACATAGTAAATATGAAAACATAAAGATGATAATCTGGATATTGGAGAGAGGCTGAGGGGTCACATGGAGAACAGTCCCATTGAACTGCTTCAGTTTTGGGGTGAAGGACACAGAAATAGGGGCTTTGTGGGAGTTTCTAACTGTGGTCCGAAGGAGTTCGGCAGCAGCACTGACCTCCTCAGGACCCTTGAGGCAAGCAAGGAGAGAGTGACATGCAAGGTTAACGGGTCGACCTATAGTGGCTGTGACTGGGGAAGGTGGGAAATAACCCTTCTCTGAATGTGCTGGAAGGCCTGAAGAGCAGTGGGGTAATCCAAACAGAAGCAGATAAAGTGGGTGAGTTTACGTGCCCAGCCATTTTTCCTCTATATCAGTGTGTTCCCCTTTCCAAGTGATGGACAGCTCCTCTGCCAACTGAGTCAAACCATCTACAGTAGCCTCCATCTTTTTCTCCTCATTTTGTACAGATTCCTTTTGCAAAAGTGAGGTATCATCACCAACTTCCTCAGCATTTATGTCATCTCCCAGCTCTTGTTTGTTTCTTGTGATTTCAACATCATCCCGTTCTTTAGGAAATTCAGAAGTTGGTTCCTCTGGGTTATTTAAAACCTCTGCTGTGTTGGGAGTCTTCTGGGAAATTATCTGAAGATTAAACAATTCCAATTAATTGAATTTGAGAATAATATTGAAATAGATAAAGTTTTACTCTAATAAAGTTTAATTATTCAGGTATGTCTGATTTCACTGTAACCAGAGAGCCAGCTCCTCAGTGAAGTCACAGTCACACCTATTGAGGAACAAACTAGTGTTATTTGTTCCTGTAGTAGGTGTAATGTAACTGGTAGAGCATGCCATTAGCAATGCCAAGGTTTTATTTCCTAGAAAGTGCACAAACTGATAAAATGTATAGTTTGATCTTAACTTACTTTGGTTATAACAATATGCAAGAATCAGGCTTAAAAGAATAGTTTGGTCAAAATGATGAAATGTGACTGACTTATGCAAACATATCAAACAAAGAAACAAGGGGACTATGACTTAATGTATATGTCTAAGCCTGCTTTAGACTTTAACTTTTTTGACTTTTAAACTTTGGCCATGGAGGCCAAAACTAGATGTCTGAAATCTAATGTTACACACCTGAGCATCCCATGAGAAGTCAACAAACAGCCGTTCCATCACCCCAAGAAAGCGGTCCAACTGCAAAATCAGCAGCGTCCACAGAGGAGTCCCATATAATTCTACGGATGACATCATCTGCAGTACACATGCGTGGCTTCTTCATACGCTCTGAGGCAGAAAGAGCACCGATTTGTAATCATAAACTGAGATTTGGAAGGTATAGTGCTTCTGCATTTCTTTCACTGACAATTTATTGAATCTACAATCACATCTTCTCTCTCGGCCCTTATATGGCGCTTTTCTTTCTTATTGGTATTAATCATGTTCCCATTTTTCCGGTTCTTGCTTTGCTTTGCTGTAACCTTTTTATCATCGTCCTCTGAGTGTGTGGTTTGAGGGACATCATGCACACTATGAAGTCAGGAAAAATGATGCATTATTTATCTACTAAGCCTAGAAGCTTCAATGAATATACGGGAAGCCTATGAAATTTACATCTTGCTCAGAAATGAATCAGATAGAAAACAGTTATTTGGGCCATCTGCTGTTCCAAAACTGTTCCAATGACAGTCGACATCTGTCTCTAAAATGACATCTGCCCAAGAGGAAGTGCTGACTGTTTCTGCTGGTTTCTTGTTTTGTCTCATCTGAAGGGAAAGACAAGGACAGTAAAATCATAATATAGGTCAGTCATACAAAAAACAGTACATTCTGTAGTATACATACATTCATGCACTGATTGCCCACTGTACACAGGAAAAGGTTAATCTATAGCGATTTAGAATTGGAGCTGATAGCTTCCCTGAATAAATAAGGTAGCTGTCATTTAAGTGACGGCCTGTGTTTCTTTTTTAGACATGAATTGGTATGTTAAGAAGTCTAGGGTGACAAACTAAACCACTGATGCAAATATCTGTTTCAGAGTAGCGCAACCCATGCCTTTAACCCCCGGCATTACCTATGCTTCTGCACTCCTGGTGTGACATAATAAACAAACATACCTTTAGCCTTACAACCTTTTCCTGAAAGAAACATCTTTACATTCTAAAACTGTAAAAACAAGTTATTGTTTTGTACACGTCCCTTTTAAATGCTTTTGGATTATGAGTTTTTTTTACTTTTCTGTGTAAGTACACTAGTGCTGTTAAGAAGCAGACCTCTCTTTATGAGTTTTGTATTGTGTCTCATGCATTTTATAAAATTGTACATAATACACACACACCCGGCAAAGCAAGTAAAATTGGGATTGACAGTTAATGCTGTTGAAAGGCTTTCGCTGCCCTCTTCAGGTCATCTGCTTGACGAACAAAAATATTAATCTGTAGCTTTCAGACATTACATTAATTGTTTGGAAAGTGTTCTAGCATACATGACTATGATCAAAGATAAATTAGATAAATTAGTTCATTTTAATTTATTGAACGTTATTCGTTATTGAACGAATTTATTGAAAACAACAGCAAAAAAAACCAAACATTTCTTTCAATGATTGATCATTTCAATCATTTGCCAAAAATAATTAAATATGTTTAATTTCAAAGTCAATACCAATTATTACTCAACAGAATGTTGACACTCAACAGAATAATTCAGTTTCAATTACAGTCAATTACGTAAAAAACAACGTAGGTCGATACAGGAAAAAAAATAAATATTTAAAATATTTAAAAGACATATAAACATTTTATATACCTAAAGAACTATTTACACAATATGAGAGAATATGAACCAGCCTACATTCAGAGACAGACAACTAGGTTCGAAGTTATTGTTAACATGTACAGGTCATGACATCATCCGGTACAAATGACTCAAAGCATATTGTGCTTCACCATACTGCACAAATGTTACCCTGCTAAGCATTTTCTAACCAGATTTATTGAAGCTATAGATGTAAATTGTTCATTCTGCTCATTACACCCAGAAAGGGTAAGTCATATTTTCTGGCATTGTCAATATACAAAGAGGTTATGGTGGGAGGTTTCTAGATTTATAAATGGCAAAGTGCAACTTTCTTTTACTTTATGAGCGTTTTATGACTTTTTGAGCTATGACAAGAAGTTTGAACATTTAAAAATGAAGCTTACATTATCAATCTCTTGACTATATTTGTTAAGTTTCATATTCATAGCAATTAGAAACCTCTTTTTCTGTGGTACTTAAGGAATTAGATATCTATAGAAGAACCATCAAGGAGAGTACAAACAAAAAAGCTGTAAAAACTGTGTATTTGGTATATTTAAGTTATTGTGATTTAGCAAGGCCTTTAATTACTTTCATTTTTTTGTTGATTACATACATACATTTTTTAAATATTTTTTATAGTTTTTGTGTATACCATTGGCACTTTTTTGTATTTGGTGTTTAATAATAAAAAAAATGTGCTTCACCAACTACAGCAGACACACAAATGACACAGCGCGACTCCAAACTTACTGAACTGCACCACTATGTTTCTGAACATACAGCATTTAACATTTCTGTCATTTTCTGGATGTTTTATAATATAGTTATTTTCAAGCAGACTGGCTAAGCTGCTAGGTAATGGCCACACAAGTCACTTCCGGTATCACCATTCGTATGTTCATGGGAGTTGTAGTTGTAGAAAGTCATCCCAGCGTATTTACAACGCTGAGCGTCTATGATTGCATATACAATACCAAACGTATGCGTGGGGTTGACACGTAACTACAACAGTATAAAAATATATATGATGTGGATTTACGGATTGTATTGATGTCCCTTTTGTGTGTGAGTCACGTACACGTTGTTATGATCAAAGCGCGTGACATCCACCATCACATGACACGAGACGGAGAAAGAATGGACTTAACAATGTAAACACTATAAAACTAATTATTACGATCGCGTTTCAGCAACGATTCAGTAATTATTTCGTTGTTAAGGCTGGTGTACCATTATGCTGACTTTGAGGCGTAGTAACAAACTATTGTAAGTAACATTTACCACAGCCTGTAGACAAGTTGCTATAAATGCTACCCCTGCACTGCACGCCTGTTTTGTTCATGATAGTTTACTGGCAGCAGCAGTCGGGGCTATAGCTCTACCCAGCTGATAATAAAGGTAAGGATATTGTGTCTTTCTGTCTAAAGTACTCTGTAAATTTGATTTCCTCTTATATTTGCTAAATTTAGTACAGTTCATAAAAAGAAATTTACAGCAGCTGCAATCTATCACTGTTACATTCAGACCTTTGCTGTTTTATATTATGCATTCAAAATAGTTTGGTATAATATACTTTACAATATAGTATACTTTAATATATTGTATATAATTAGTAAAGCATCTCTCTTGATTATGACCTGCCTCTAAAATGTGTCCTTATCCTTTTGTACTGTTGAAAATCTGTGATTATATTGCATACACCTTCATTTTAGGATAACCTTTTGATTTTTCTCTAGATGAATGCTTTAGTTGCACTTTGCCACTTCTGTGAACTCCATGGCCCACGGACACTGTTTTGTACAGAGGCAGTTCACCCTCCCTCCACGTCTCCTCCACAGCCCGGATCGGCCATTCCTGGTGACCGGGACCGAGAGGTGGACAGAGAAGGAGAGGGTCTCACCATGACAGCCAACAGTTCTGCCACACAAAGAACTGATATGTGTGAGGTAAGTGAGAATGTAATTGTGCCATATAAATGCATGCATGTTAAAGACCTAGTGTGCCCATCTATGATATTTTATTGTTCATGCATCTATTAATATCTGTATTTCTCTCACCAGGGCTGTCGCTCACTACCTGCATCCCACCCAGGCTTTGTAAGTGTGGACAGTGAGACGGGCATTCGCTATCTGAGCCATCAACACCCACGCCAGCCACAGCTCTTCAGCGTGGTGCGACAGGCATGTGTGCGCAGCCTTAGCTGTGAGGTGTGTATATGTTTATTGGGGAGAACATTTACATATTAATAAAATTATTTATGGTATCAATAAATTTATATAATCAAATCTTGATCTAAAATAAAATTGCTAGCCTAATTTTGATTGCAAATGCCTACAGATGCAACAGATGCATATTGTTTCAGCTCATACTTGTTATTAATTCTTGTATATTTTCTGCTGTTTTTAGGTTTGTCCTGGTAGGGAGGGGCCCATCTTCTTTGGAGATGAACAGCATGGATTTGTTTTCTCCCATACATTTTTCATCAAGGACAGCCTTGCACGTGGCTTCCAGCGCTGGTACAGCATTGTTGTGGTAGCCATGGACCGGATCTACCTCATCAACTCCTGGCCATTCCTGCTGCGCCACCTCCGGCTAACCATTCAGAGTCTACAAAGCACAGCACTCAAAGTACTGGAAACAGGACCCCAGCACCTTTAGTACAGTGATGGTTGACAGTGTAACTCTTTAAGTAATGTTATGTTTTGGAATCATGGAAGTGCAACTTGATGAGACACATTGCAACAGGTTTTGTCAGTATGCTGTTTGCTATCATTCTCACACTTTTTACAAAACGGGCTGGCCTGTGGCTTCTTTTGTTGGTTATCTCAAAAAAATTTTCCCAAGTGGAACTTTACTGTCAACAACCAAATAAAGCTGAGTTTTTATATGTCTTAAATCAACATAATTTCATAATTTTCGGATTACCACACCATTTTTAACCACCAATATATAACCGTCAGCTACATGTAAGATGAAATTAACTCATCTTTTCCTTTAACCTTTATATTTTTGCAGGTGTTTGACAGTGAGCAGTGTGTGTGTCCTCAGAGAGCGATGCGAATGAACAGCGCATTCTCTCCTGCGGTGTTCCCCCACCAGCGCAGTGGCAATGCAGCCCGCTCGCTCACATCCCTGACCCAACACCCCAACCTGTGGGCCAGTCTCCACTCCTCATTCAGCTGGTATGTTAAAAGCTGAGGATGCACATCCATTCACCTTGTATATGAACAAAGGCACATTTTTTCCAGACTTGTTGGTCAAGTACCAGCTCAGCTGCAGAAAACACTACATACACAGGTTACCAGAATGTGAGCAGGTAATAACCCAAACTAGTGTGTTGCTTAGCCATTTAAAACGGTACTTACAGTTTTATTGTTAACACAGTCAGTCACATGCTTGTTTACTCTAGAAAGGTTATACACATTAGCTAGACCAGCCTCAAAGTATGTAGGATTTGAGCTTTGGTATAAATGTTGTATCAGTGGTATCAATTTCCGATACCATTGTTATCACATTTTATTCCTGATAGAATGTTATTGCACCATAATCTTGACAAACAGTTTTTGAGACTTTGGATCCCCTACAAATAGATTGGATCCCATCTTCAATAAGTGTTTTGGATTTTTTGCCTGTTTCATTGTCTAGCAGATGATTGCTTAGCCATAATAATAAACCACAAAATATGAGGTCCCTTTAAGATAGTGTGGGAAGAATTCCATTCCAAAGTTTAATATTTGAGGTTACTTGTTTGTTCATGTTCCAAAACGTACATTTTAGACAACACCACTAATAAACAAACACACATAATGCATATCTATTTTGTCTTTACAAATCTTGCTTTATTGTCTGTATGCTGTAGGTTGCTGAAAGCTTGTGGCAACCGGTTGACTGAGAAACTTTTAGAGGGAGCACCCACAGAAGACACACTGGTTCTCATTGAAAGACAAACTGGTAACACTAGTAATAATTACAAAAAACAGTTTTAAACCATTATAGTTTTGTTGTGTTTATGAACATCAATTAACTTTTGTATAATTCCCCCACAGAACAAGAAGAAGAGATGACTGATTGGGATGGTGCTGAAGGGGGTGCGTCTAAACCACAACCCAGTCAGTTAGATAGTTTGCAAGCCAGAGATTTTCAGTGTGAAGATGGTAGTCAAGAGGAGCTTTTTGGGCCAAGATTTAAGTCACTGAGACATTTAAGACATGTAAATGTTTACTCCACCACATAACTCAAAATTTTTTTTACTCATCTGAATTAAGAATTTTTACCACACTGTATTGGATTGATTATCAGGTCCTTGGTGCCACAGATTTTCGACAGCTGGCATGGCATGTTCTGATGGGAAACCAAGTCATATGGAGAGGTGCAGATCCTGGTCTCATCCAGTCAGCTTTTAATGTATTAAAGGTCAGCTAAATAATGCACATTTTCCATCACACCTGTGTTATGCACAATAACTAGGGCTAGGGCTGCACGATATTGAAGAAAAATGTGATATGTGATAACTTGCTAAATAATGACCAGCATAGGTTTCACATTCTTTCTAGGAAAAGAAAGCGTCACTACAACTTCTAAAAGTAAACAGCAATATTTTACTGTTACAGTAACAATTACATGCCAGTCTCTCTGCTATCTGCATCATCCTTATACTTTGTCTATACATAACATTCTGAAATATTAAAATAATTTAGTTATTGAAACTATTGCAATTATTTGATATATTGTGCAGCTTAGGTTTACACCATGTTATATAAAAAATAGATGCTGAAAGTATTGCTTCTAATTCAGTTCTGACCCTAATTTCCAATGGTTTTAAAGGCTTTGCTTCCTGTTGGCTGTGTCCGAGCAGTTCCATACAGTCCTCACTATGAGGAAGCATATCGATGCAACTTCCTTGGGCTAAGCCCAGATGTACTGATCCCAGCCCATGTCAGTTCTTCAGGTACGTTTTGTTACTATACCTTTAAAAGTCTGCTGTTTCTTTGTTTTTTAAATCACTGTATGTTTCTGTTAGACACAGCTGGTTGATCCCTTTTATATAAGATTTCTATTGAGTGTGTACTAAAATACATTCTGTTTACTTCTCTCAACACCTTATTAAAGGGAACGTATGAAATTCCAACCTTAATGGGTTTTGAACCCTGTAACCACAATGCTGTGTTAATGAGTTTCTCTAGGATTAACACACATTAACACTGATATCGGTCACGCTGACAAATAACAGTTGCACTCCTTCCAGCAATGGAATGTTTCATAATCTTTATCCGATCATTCTAGAACAACATATCTTTAACAACATGATGTTTTATTTTAATCAAGACACATAGATGTGGGCCCCAAATGAAGATGAATAAGAATGTAATTTACAGCTGATTTATCAACTTCTGTTTGTCTGTTTTCTTTCTAAACACAGTAAAATTGTTTCAGAACCCAGTCAGGTTCATATCAAAGTTCAGTGCTCATAGGACGCCCCTGCATGGCCAGATGTCTCTTAGCTCTCTCCTTCTCTCTTTCTCTCTCTCAATCTGTCTCTCAGAGTTTTCAGTGCTGGTGGATGTTGTTAATGTCGAGCGTGGTTGTGTAAATCCTGTTTCGGAGGATTACATTCTCTCAATCTACCAGTTCAACATTAGCAGTGCCAGCACACAGCCCATGGACAAAGGTAAACACTGGGGAGCAAAACATATTTTTAACATTAGATTAGTAGTACTAACTGACCAATCACTCTTAGGAACCTGAATAAATAGGCCAATTTTCAGTTGAACACATTATACCTTAATTTGCCTTTCAATGGTTTCTCTTTGTCCAGGTCCAACTTTGCTGAATAAGATTGAGGTGGCGCTTTCAAATGAGAATCTGTCAATGGAGGTGGTGTCTCTCTGCCTGCTCTGTCTGAAAGAAGAGTGGATGAAGTAATCTCTTTGTTTTTATATGATTATCATTTTTCTTAGAAATATCTCTCCAGAGTTTAAAGTTAATAGAAAAGCTTGACGGTTGCTGTTGAACAATCCCTGTAATTGAAGTTGTAATACAGTTATAAGAGAAATAGGTACAGTTGGTTTTAATGTCCAAATGTCTGAGACCATATTGAAAATTTTGGATTCAAAGGGTGTTTTAAGAAGCTTATTGTAAAATCATGGATAACATGGATCAGCTTTGCACAAATTTGTGGAGTTGCTGAAGTACATGATTTTTTCAGCAAATGTCAATTTAGCAATCATAATAAGAATAATAAGTGATATAAAAAGAAATTCAATTGGAAAAATGGTCTCATATAGTTTTATAAAAGCTAAAAAAAAAAAAAGAATCTTGCAATGTTTTACATGTCCTACCAACCATTTATTATTTTATTGATTTATATAATGAGTTATTAGAACACATTAGAACTTTAAAAAAAGTTAAAGTTTTTAAATGTAAATTTTATACATTTTTATAAAAGTATATACATTTCTATATTACCTGCTCTCACAGTTTTGCTTCTTCAGCTCACTTCCCAATTTCCTCTATGTCCTGTTTTCCTCTTCTGTGTCTATTGTTCTTGTTCTGACCCTCTGTGCCGTTTCTCAATGCCTGCTCTTCTTGTTCTCTGTTACAGTAAAGTGAAGGTGTTGTTTAAGTTCTCCAAGGTGGATGGAAGAGGTAAAGAGGACACTCAGAAGATTTTAGCCCTGCTGGGGGCCACAGGGCCTGGGGAAGAGGACAATGTGCGGCTTCTTAAGTTTTGGATGACAGGACTTAGCAAGACCTACAAGAGCCATCTAATGACAGCTGTGAGAGGTGGAGAGAGAACTCTGAGCCAGTGAGAGAGAGGGGACAACAGACTGATTGCCTGAATTAAATGAACGGGAAGTGTGTGTGTTTGTGTGAATTACGGGAACAGGCCAGGCCTGGGCCCTCTAAAAAAGAATGTTTTTCTGTATAGTACAGAGAAATTAAGAAAATGGAAAATGAAGACATCAGTGTGATTGAAGCCTCAAAAACATTTAGTTTAAATGGAATGTGGTTTTACTGTCATGACCAGACATGTCCATCGTTTTCACTGTGCATTTGTGTGTCTAATTGGGCATAACGATGTGCTGACTTTGAGAACTAAACAGTTTCCGTTTACATATGGCTTCTAGAAGCTTATTGGTGTCTTCACATCATCACATATTCTGTTCGTCTGACTTTGTCTGAGAGAGAATTTGAGTATATATATATTCTTATTTGATAACTTATTTCAAATGAATGGCTTTTACTGTAAATTTAGACCTACTAAATAAAGAAACTGTACTGCTTATGAACATTTTACTGAAGTTAATTATGGAATAAATTATTTCAATGTATTTTTTGCAGTTTCTGACTCTTAAGTATCCTTTCTGTAGGGAAAAATCTTTACAATGTAACAGTTACTGTGACAACAAAGGATAATAACTGTAAGCCCATTACCTTTTAAAACTTGCAGTATGCTACAAGACCTCAAACTATGTGCTAAACACGTGCTAACATGTATCCCCAACATATGCACACAAGGATGTGCTGTTAGTGTTTCACTGGTCATATCAGGGTAACCCCACCTATTCAAGTACACTTATTCAAAATGATCATTATAGTTAAATTAAAATTACAAAACTATTGCAATATAATTCTTAAGTGGTGTGATTTCAGATGTTATACTGATTTGTCACCATGTCAGGACTAGTGTTATTCTGAGGAGAAAGACTGCGTGATGCTTCCTGTTTGCACATTGACTGCAGTGTGTAGGGCTTGCTGGTTCACTGCCACAAATACATCTCGCTACACACAGTTATTCATACGTTTCATTACATTACAAGTCAATGTTGGAATAACATTTTGTCTATGATGAAGCATGTACACAGATATGTTTGTGACTCATTTTACTAACTTTATATGCCGCACACATTTTATGCACTCAGATCCAACTGTATCACACGCCACAAATGCGTTGTCTATATAAATGACAACAGATGAATTCCCTCTTTATTTTATAGCAATCACATGTCTGATGATAAGTAATGTTTAACAGTTTAAATTACATAAACATACCTCTGATGAATTGTAACTTGCTTTTAATACTAACATGAAAGTCCAGCAGGCTTAGTCATCGATTTACCCGTGATTATTGGGTTTAGGTCACATGGACAGGGCACGCAGACAGAAATTTGTGGATGCGGGGTATAACAACCTGGCAAAACGCATAACTAAGTCCGGGAAAGTCCGTGCATTGAAAGCTAATAAAGAGAGGAGCGGGTAAGAGGGGGAGTGCATGCCGGCTAATGAGGTGAAGGGGTGGAGAGTTTTAAGTAAACCAGGGCGAGAAGAGATGAGTATTGAGCTACTGAGACTTTCGCTTTCAGTGACCAAGCTTCTTCTAAACAATTTGTTCCTGCACCAACTGCTAACTTGCCAACAGAGAGAAATGAGGGTAATATAAGGCTCAAATTAAGACACCGAGAGGAAAGGAGAGCAAAAGAAAATTAATCGAAAACTGAACAGGAAATAGAGGAATATCTTGTCATGCATCAGCATTTGTTTTCCAGACGACTGGAAAATGTCAAGTGCGTGACTGGCATTGTAAAGAGGAAAAGTGTGGGGAGCAGCTGTCAATGCTGGATCAGGGAGAAAGTGCAGCAATAAGAGCAGCAGGGGACGTGTACGTTTGTAGTTTCTTTAAGAGGCTGCTGAGAAACAACAGAGACGAGAACAGACTGAGATTCTCCCATAACCTTTTCTTCAGCTGTCTGTCGTGCAACTGGACTCATGGGGAATATGGCCCACACTGGCCGGTAGAAGCATGTTACTAACAGGTAACGTGATAATACGCCTGTTTATTGCGACGAACAGTGGATTGAACGAACCATTAAGTGATGCGCATAAAAAATTGGTGCACTGTCTCTTTAGGCCGTCTAGACAAGAGTGATGACTTCCCTAAGAGCAGAAAATGCGTTTCTCAAAATGTTATCGCTTTAATCAACCCAGGTTCTTTACCTTTCAGTGCTGTTACTTCTATCAGTATTGACTGTTCAAGGAAGTGGGTGCGATGATTTTATGAAGGCGACGGTTAGAAATCTTCAGGTCTCTATTAACAGAGAAAAGACAACCGGATTTGTAAGTTTCGGTTTTTATTTATTTGACATTTTCCTTGTTTACCCTTGATTTATCTGTCCGATGTAATTTTGTGCAGCTGTACTTGATACCTGCAGTTTTAGATAACGTGCAAGTAGCATGTGAGTTCTGTTTAAAGTTTGGTCAATTCGTCATTATTAAAGAGTGTAAAATTGGACATTTTATTATATGTTACAGCAACAAGTGTTTCCAAAAAACTACGTGGTCTCTCACTATTTCAATGACAGCGCTGTATGCAATGAGCCGGTAAGGTTGACAGTTCCACACAGAAAATGTTCAGAAAAGTCCCTACTCAATAGTCGTTATGGGTCCTGCTTGTTTTGACTTTTGGTTTTAGTAGCTAACCTCAAACAACTGTCTTGTGTGTTTAGTGCTGTGTGTTCAGTGATGCTGTGTTCCTGTCTAATTCCTGGATTAAGCTTCTCCAGCATCTCAATAGAGTTCACCTCAAATACAGGTTCATCAGTGAGCTGACGTACACATTGGACATGATAGCAGAAGAGGTCAGGGAATGTATTTATTTATTACTGACTCTAGGTTAGTCTTTATTTAAAGTATTTTTCATATGTCGTATTTGTTTATTAGCATATACTTATTAATTTTTTTGTATCCCTTAGAAATTTCAGGAAGCTCCTGATCTCACTGCTTTCCCATCTGTTCAGTCAACACCAGAAACTCTGCTCTCCTTTACCTCCTCTTTTTTTTCAAGATGGCTCAAATTGGATTGTGCTTTTGGAGAGCATCACTGCATCTTCCCCATACCAAATCAAGACGACCTGGATTCAGAGGAGGTGGAGAATATAAAAAGTAGTGAACAGGTGGATGAGCCTATAATAGAAGGAGAGACAGGTAAAAGACAGTTTGACCATGGTACAACCAGTGGATATATTGAGTTATATGTCCCAGGTTTCTCTCAGTGGACCTTATCTTTTCTGTGGATAGCAACATGTGCAGATCTAATCTGATGAGGGAAAAGGAAAAAGTTTTCAAATATTACACAAAGCATGGCCAAAAGGATTGAAGGCTAGCCTTTGCAAATAAAATTACTTTGTTGCCTTGATTTGTTAATATGTGTTTTAAAAGGATGAGTTCTTTCTGGATTAAGTGGTTGTTAATACATTTCTGTTAAGACTATGTACAAACCCATGTGTGATGTCAGAGTCATTTTGCACTGATTGTTTTCATCATTACTCAAATGTTTCTATCGTCTTGTACAGCAAATTGTGTCATCAATTATAGCTCAAATGAAACCTGAATATTTTTAACATTGAATGTAGTAAAAGAATACATGAAGCCAAAAGATGTTTTCTCTGCATATCGCTTGACTTGCAAGAGAAAACCACTACACTCAAATACTACAGTAAATGCAATTAAGACTGGTACAGTCTTAGTTAATATGGCTTATATCAACTAAGACTGTACCAGTTTATCAGCAATAGGAACTACAGCATTTGTGTTGGCCTAAGTATGCTACTTCATTAAAAAAAAAGATTTTCACAATGGTTATATATGTCATGTTTACATTTATTTATATGTTGCCTTGGAGACTTTCCATGAAGCTTGTCAGTATAACCACAACCAATGTTTTCTCAGATAAATTTAATATCTGTCTGTTTTTGTGTAGATATTTTTGTTTGTATACTTTTATATATAAATAAAAACTCTTAAAAGTGTATTAAATGTTTGCATGGTATTAGAAGAAAGATTTTAATGAAAAAAACTATGAGTTTAATTTAATTTAAAAGCTTTTCCCTTCCCTATAATATGAGAATTACAAAGTAAATGCAATTGTTTTTGACAGTACAGAGGCTATTTGTACTCTTGTTTGTCAGAATGTGTATATGAGGACTTTCTGTAGAATCAGCTGGCTGGAGAGATGTGCAGATGATGGCACAAACAACAGCAAACCACAGAGATCTTTTGTTCACACTCTTTGATTTCCCACCACACTAGACAGCTGGGTCACACTCGTCTGAAATGCAACAACAAGTACACACATTAAAACACATTAGCCAGCCACATATAAAGGCACAGATAAAAAATGCCTTTTTGTCTACATACAGATTATTGTTATCAAAGATTTAAAGATTCATCCAAACACCATACATATCCACACCATACATACAGGTACATACTATGATTAAAACTCGGAAAACGATTCTAATAACGTTATCGCTTCAGTTACACTTCAGAAAAGGTTTTGTTTGGAACAGCACAGTTAAGCATAAACGCAACATTAACAGATGATTACGTGTTTGAATAAGATGGTTTTAACACTGACTCAAACCATATTGTGCAACTTGTGCAGAATCATGGATCCCATGCAATTTTCAGGCACAGTCCTTTACATTTAGACATTTTTTAAAATCTGCCTTTAATACTGGAAAAGATTTCCATGACACCAATGTTCGCTAGCTTGAGGATTTGGGTGCTGTCCAACTCTGTACAGCTTGGGCTTTAAACCACGTGACGCGGAGCGGAAACTCCGTGTGCTCTCAAAATGTCCGCGGCCGACGAGCACACGTTGCCTCAAGTGGATGATGAGTTTGAGGAGATGGAGGCGAGTGGTAGCGAGGACGATGATATCGAGGGAGATGAGCAGAATGGGGACTCGGAGGCTAAGGTTTATATCCCTGGTCTTCAGCCGCTTCAGCCGGGAGAAGAGCTCGAGATGGACCGCTCCGCTTACCGCATGTACCACGAGTGCCAAACAGGTCTGTCTGCTGCAAAAGTTGCCCGATCAGTGAAAACATAGGCACTGATGCCAGTTGCTGGCTTGTGGTGCAAGTGGGCAACATCTGACATTCTTCTTACCAACAAACTAAAATACTACCATTTAATACTTGTCATACATGGCATGTTTTGAGGGGTAATGGTACTATGGTAATACCATGAACAGTTGGACATGTTCCCCGTATTATATAACATCCCTTGACTGTCATGTAAATATTATGATTGTGAATATAGTAATTAGTCAGAACCATGGTATATATCAAAGTACTGTAATATTACTATCTAGTACCATTGTTCCTTTATAATACAGAAATTGGCAATATTCAAAAGACAGCTGAAAACACATCTCTTTCGTGAGCACTTAACCTCATCATAAAAAAAAAAATCTTTCCCTTCATTTCCTATCCCTCTTCCCTTTAAATCTCTCCCTTGTTGTAGAATATGATACTCTGAGCACTGTCTGAAACTTGTATTGTGAGCACTTATTGTGTCTAGTTGCCTCTTCAGGTTGACTCGCTTGTTGTATTCCGCACTTGTAAGTCGCTTTGGATAAAAGCGTCTGCTAAATGAATAAATGTAAATGTAAATTGTTGATGAATTGCGTATTAGTAGTTGTTAACAGGTTTTTCCTGCAGGTGCCCCATGTCTGAGTTTTGCTGTGGTGCGTGATGGTGAAGGAGAGGGCAGGGAGCAGTTTCCTCTTTCTATGGTGCTGTGTGCTGGTACTCAGGCAGACACTGCATTAAGCAACAGGTGAGCTGCTGAGAATGCTGTCAGAAGTTGTTTTGTATCTCAGTTGCAGTAAATTCAGATAACTGGATGCAAGTGATCAGCACAAAGTTTGTTATGAAGTGACTTGTTTGTGGTGTTTCCCTTCCCACATGAACCAATAGATGATTAAGTTGTTTCCATATACAGACTTATTGTCATGCGGATGCACAATCTTCATGGAACTGACAAAGAAAAAGACGAGGATGAAAGCAGTGATGGAGAAAGTGATGAAGATGAGGAGGAGGAAGACAAAAAACCACAGCTGGAGCTCGCCATAATGCCGCATTATGGTGGGATAAACAGACTTAGAGTAAGTGAGGTTGTACACGCATAAAAACATATTTTTGTGATATTTGGCATTTCATCCTGTCTTCAAAATCCATTAGTAAAGTCAGAATAGGTTTTTATTAGCAGCATGTATGTTATTTTTTTTTCTCACGAACCATTAGGTGTTTTCCATACGATAGGGCAATAGTGCCTGAACTAAAATCAGTTGCTGGTTGAACTAAACATTATTTGAACACAAATAATGTGTTAGAACAAAAATACAAAATAAAAAATACAAAAACCTTTTTCGTTTTTGATCAGGTCACCCAACAAGGGGATCAGGCATTAGCTGCTGTCTGGTCAGAGAAAGGGCAGGTAGAGATTTTTGACCTCCGTTCTCAGCTGGAGGCAGTACACAGTTCTGTAGCGATGACAGCCTTCATCAAGCAGCAGAAGGAAGCCACACCTCTCTTCAGTTTTTCTGGTCACATGACAGAAGGATTTGCTATAGATTGGTCACCCAAGGTACCAGGTGAGCGATATGGATTGTGATTGTGTCTGAGTTGCTGTTAAACTTTAAGTGTACAGACAGAATGGGGTCTTACCTCATAAAAGAATATCTGGACTAATTAGGCTACACAAATTTGTATAAACATTTCTTTAATTCAAATCATAATTGCATGCAATGTTAGGGCGGCTGGTGAGTGGTGATTGCAAGAAGAACATTCATGTGTGGGAGCCACAGGAGGGAGGGACTTCCTGGAAGATTGACCAAAGACCTTTTAGCTCACACAGCAACTCTGTTGAGGACCTACAGTGGTCACCTACTGAAGCCACAGTATGTCAGTCAAAAGAAAATGATATTAAAGTACTTTTCCTTTAATTAATATAACAGATGTAATGAGTAAATTATTTTTTTCCATTACTCTTACCCCAAGGTATTTGCATCCTGTTCAGTGGATCAATCCATTCGCATTTGGGACACAAGGGCACCACCCAATTCTATGCTTTCAGCCAATGAGGCTCATTCTTCAGATGTCAACGTTATAAGTTGGAACCGAACTGAACCTTTCCTTTTGTCAGGAGGGGATGATGGTGTTCTGAAAGTTTGGGATTTAAGACAATTCCAGGTGAGTCTGAGCAAGAGATAGCAAATATTGATTTTTTTCAAGTAAAGCATCACCAAGACTTTGTAACCCAGCAGTAGTGTTTTGTTATTGCTAATGCTAGTAAAATTTCCCAAAAGCGCAGGTGCTTTTGTGTCACTTGGTGTAACACTTCAGCATTAGAGTGGTCATGTTAATACTTCTTTGATACATCATTATTAGAATATACTTAAATTGACTTGGAGAAGATTTTTTTTTATACAGTGAAAATAATTTGATCTCTGATCTAATGATTTTATTCTCAAATGTCAATCCTGAGCAAGCTTTTTTTTAACCCTTCAAATAATCTTATTGTTCTGTTAGAGAGATCAGGCCAATCCTACAAGGCCCAACATGACAGATTCTCTGTCACCCTTTGTATTACTGCATAATTTTTTCAAGTCAATACCGCTCTTCATGTTCTCCCTCTTTTCTATCTCAGTCGGGATGTCCGGTGGCTAGTTTTAAGCAGCACAGTGCACCTGTGACCTCAGTGGAGTGGAGCCCTGTCGACTCCAGTGTTTTTGCTGCCTCTGGAGCTGATGATGTCATCAGCCAGTGGGACCTGTCAGTGGAGTCATGTGACATGCAAAGACAGGCAGAGGGCTTGAAACAACTGCCGCCACAGTTGCTGTTCCTTCACCAGGGGCAGAAGGAAGTGAAGGAACTCCACTGGCACCCACAGATTCCTGGAGTTCTCATTTCCACAGCATTGTCAGGATTCAACATCTTCAGAACTATTTCTGTGTAACTGTATGTGAGAGAGAGACTGGACAGTGGTTTGTTTCAAACAAACAGAAAATATGCGCATGCATATAATTTTTAATGTACATTGGTAGATGGAGTGTTTAGGTAAGCGTGACTTGTGTATAAATTCCTTTCTCACTCCCCAGTCATATTTCATTACCTTTCTTTTGGAAGTTATTTCTTGAAGCAGAAATCTTGTATGCATTGAATTGCATATTTGTACCTGGTGCAGCTTAGTAAAGCTCTATATTATCTGCTTGTCTGTTATTTTTTTTTATTAGTTTTAAAACCTTAAAACCCAAAGGGAACAGCTTATTAGATTGGTTTACTGAAAAATAATCCTATGTTTTAAATGATAAATAGATACAGGACAGATAATGAACATATAGCTCAATTTTTCCTCTTCAGCTCTACATTGCAGGTTTGCAGTTGCTAACATGATGCATGTTTATGACTAACATGATGCACTCCAGTGTATGTTTGAAGTAGGTCAAACGTAATGAAATGATTTTACTTACCATTACCTACATTCAAGAAATACAAAATACCAATAGTTTTTATAAAACTTTAATTTCATAGAAGGTCTAGCCCAATCTAAACTCTTTTGATATGTACAGAGAGATTTAAAAAAATTATGAAAATAATCGCTGATTGTAGTAATGTTCTTTACCTTTAAGGTTAAAATAAATGTAAACACAAGATTAAGGCAACTGCTTTTTTAAAGCTTTTCATGATTCCCTTTATTAATTTGATCAAGAGCTAGACTTCAACACCCAGAATGTGTTAGTTTTCATTCACAGTTTTAATTTCTGGAATTATTTCGCTTGTTTTGTGGCATGTAGCTATGGTGTGTATTTTATTAGCCATTTTCAACTTGGTATGTCTTTAAACGGTAAGCTAACTGCCTTACTCCTAAAATATGTACGTTTATGTATTAATGAGAATTCTCAAGAGATAATTCCAGCATTTGTGAACGCATAAGCAACATTGCACCTCCACAGGAAAAGTTTCATCATTGGCTTTTTAGCAACTGATCAAGACACATAATACAAATACAGGACCAGTAAGGGACAACATCATGTAAGGCACTGTACATAACCATGGTACAAAAAAATTGTATAACTTTGCTCTTTGGATTAAAAACAACCATAATATAAAAAATATATTTTTGTCTTCAGATTTAAAAGCATACAAATGTTATTTTAAGCATCACATTTTTCTCTTAAGGGAAAATGGACCAAAAAAGCCACTGCAAGTAGCAAATCAAAGTTCATGACTGTGACATGTTATTGGCTATTTTAAAAGGTGGCAGGCCCCAACTTTCTGTTTCAATATGAAATATGTTAACACAGGAACTGTGCTCATCAAGCAAATCCATTGGGTGTTTAACTGCAGGTATTCATTCTCCACTAATATTAAAGCGGTGTCCAGTTATTTGTTAAAGGTAAAGTCCTATAACGGAGCTAGGAATTGAAAATTCTGATCAGTAAATGCTCTTTTATATAACTGAAACCTATAGGGAAAGATTTGTTATTGAGTTTTTCATGCTGACATCACACTGTTTACTGATAACTTTCTATTTCTAGGAGATCCAAAAACTTTAAAAGTGTGAAAAACAAGAATTCAAACTAGTCCAGTTATTACCTCATGTAGGAAGTTCTCATTAACTCTCAGGGTTTTTTAAAGAATTATGATACCACAAGGATTCTGTTCACATGCTCTGACACATTGATAATGTTATATGTCCAATTATACTATTTCTTTTAAGTCCAATAGTCACTCACAATGTTATCTTATAGGCCAATCTCATCATCAAATTCATCCTCAAACTGGTATCCTTGTTCTCCATTGGCATTTTCCTCTTCTGAATCTGTTTCTGAAAAATGTTGGTCTTCTCTCCCCCTGTCCAATGGTAAAACTCCTTCATATTCTGAGCTCACAGATGAAGAGGGGCTTGGAGTGTTGTCCATCCTCTGATTAATCAGCTCTAGTTGTCCATGGCCTTCATCTGGGTTGGCCAGACTCCCACTGGCTTCCTGCATCCCTCTGCTTGGTCGCAAGCACATTTCTTCATCACCTTCGACATTTAGCCCTTCAATTACATCCTGTCGACCAATGATCTCGTCTCTTTTGTCACTGAATCGCACTTTAGGCCTAAGTCCTTTCGATTTGACACCATTCATCTCATTTAGTTGCTCATCTCTTCGGTTCACCTCTTCGATCATACTTTCCATTCTGTTCCTCTCATTCAACTCATTTGCAGCATTCTGTGGTAACATCATCACATCCATTGTGCTCTTGCTGGGACTAAATACCTCTTCATTGTCCTTGCCCCCTGTCCAATCGGAGCCCACCATCAGTCCATCCATCACTCCCAGTACATCTCCTAAAATGGATGGTCCTAAATCCAAGTCGAGATCAAAGGAAGAAACTGAATCTGAATGGTGGAGCTCACTTGGATGGGTCTCCTCTGCATATCCACTCTCAGCACCATGGTTGACCTGAATGTCTGTAGGCTCTACAGTGGCTGCCATGACTGGTGAAACAGAGCTGGGATTAGGATTAGAAGGGCCATGGCTGGACAGAAAGGAGGTGTCACCAAAAGCGTCTCCACCACGACCAATGTGCATGGTGTGACGAAAATCACCCAGTGGAGCGGAGATCATTGTGGGGTCCAGTCGATGGGTTCGAGATGATTTGTGTAGAGGCATGGTAGAGGCACTAAAAAAATAAATTGTAAAGTCAGGAAAAGTTTGTACTTTAACATATTATTGTCTATTAATAAATGTATTAGATCATTTTAAATGTATTCTTTAATGTCCCACTTTCCTCATTATAATGATTTCTCAGTAAAAATGTTATATTAAATTGAGTATGAGCACAACTGAATGGTGCAGTTGGGATGGGATCAATGTCTCACTCTCAAATAAGCTTTTAAATTTACTAATAATCAGGTTTGATTCAACTCTGAACATCACGTTACGCATATGGCTCGCCAAGAGTTCAGATTGCGTAAAGGGTTGTGAAAAAGAGGAGTTGACAGACGCCAACGCCAAGCTCAGACATGTACATGAAGAGCGTGTTTAAAATCATTCTTCCCTGAGGCTCCTGCGAAATCTCGTTATGGAGAGGAACATGACGAACGTGTCCCTTTGTTACATCTTTATTGAACTGTTTAAATAATGGTTTAATAAATGAATAGTAAGCTTTACTAACAGAAGACAGTTAACAGAAAACAGTGGCTTTGATTTTCATTATCTGGAGCAAAGGGGAAAATATCAGGAATCGATGTATAAATGAGTTATACTTTTATATTTTCGGTGGTCATTTTTCTTAATTATTGCCTCCTTTAATTCATACCAGTTATTATAAAAATTAAGCTAGTTTATTCGTAGTAATGAGCAATATCGCCATTTTTCTGACTTGACCTAACCAAACAACTGCAACAGCTGGAAAGCGAATCAAGTCTGTGCGCCATCACCAGATGTATACGCTTTTTAAGTTAAAAATGCTGGGGTTAAAATATAATATAAAACATAATGTCAAAACTTTTATACGCTTTAGCTGAAAACGAAAAGGTCAATTTAATTGCAGTCAAACTCTTACCAGTGGTAATCTTAAACAGAAGATCCGCCTTTTGTCCAGGAATACTTTGTCCTGTCCAATGATGCTGTAACAGTAGAAAAACATTAGTCTCGAATGATATATTGAAATATGGAAAGTATTGTAAACTATTGTAAAGTAAACTGGTAGTAACTGCAACAGTTGCGCGCCCCACTACATTTTTCAGAATGATCGAATCGGTTTTCTCCAAAACGAGGAAAAAAATTACTTCTATCGGCGTATGCTTGTCAAATGAGCTTATACCTGTTTGCTTCACTTTAAACCAAACGTTACTTTAAATGCCTCTCCTTTCGTTTTACTGACTTTTCTAGCGTCGTGCTCTCTCCGATATTTTTTTTCCTTTAGGGATGGGCAAGGAAGTGACGTGACTTTAATTTGGGAGCGCTTTTGTTCCAGCTGCAATAGTGAATAAGACAACGGATGTAACTACTGTCAGACGTTTAATCTAACAACAAGATTAGTTTAGACTATCGACTGTTTCAGACAGCTCTTCTTTATCTTCAGTTGTGGACATTCTCCAGCTCCATCGAAATGCGCAACTAAGGGAATGATCTGAAAAGTTGGGGAACACGTCAAGGCATAGATCTTATATAATAATTTCCCCCCAAAATGCGTAATGAACATAAAATGATTTAAGATAAGATAACAATTATTATTGTAATGTTCATATGTAGAACTGTTTTTAATTTTTGCAACATTCTACATGCGACATTCTTTGCATTTATTGCCATGGATGCAAACACCTAAACAATAATTATTGAAAACACTTTTCGGAATCCCGTCTTTCAGCATTTCAAGCAGTGTTTGTTGAGGCAGAGCCTGTCTGCATAGTCTGGTATATATACCCCTGTTATGTTGTTTTTGTATCTCCTCAGTTATCACTTTCACCATAGGTGTTATAATTAAAGTGGAAAGGGCATGATGAGATCACCTTTAAAGGATTAGCTTTAGAACACAGGGATCTAAAATATAAATACAGTCTAAGAGGCTAGAACAGATATATATGAATGATCTTTACACACTTTTAAGTTCTGATGTCCTACATTTCCTTCTGGGAAGAGAATTCAAGGATGCTACAGCTAAGCCATGAATCACATCACTTCCTCTTTTTCAGTACAATGCTGCCGGACTGGAAACAACCATCACTAGAGTTACCAAACACAGTGATAAAGCTGGATGTGTTACCAGTGTATGATATCACACATAATACCCACATTCCTGAATCTACTGGTTTACTACAAAATATACAAAATGGAGTTATTGTCTTTACTGTGCCTAAATAGTTTTTAGCAGTATTTAGTGGGTTTGTTTTTGCTCCCCATTTAATTACTTATATTTTGAAAGGAATGCCTGGCTGGTGTCCAGTGGCTTTAGTGTTGTGCTGAGTGTAAACAATTCAAAGAAAAAAGAGTGTAGCCAGGAGGTGTATTAAATTAAACATAAAATGTATTATGTAACTATTCTGATTCTGTGACTTGACTTTAATACCAACCCACATAAAACCAGTATACCTTTACACTATAAAGCGTTTCGGTCAGAACAAAGTTTCCATAAGGTGAGACTATTAGTAAATGTGTTATTTGTTATATATAGACAAATAAACACAAAAATTCTTACATCTTTTAATGTAAATGGTGCCATCCAGTGGTCGCTTTGGCTATAGGTTTATCCTAGAATCTGTTGTAAATTAAATAAAATTACTTTCGAACTAATTTAATAATATTAAGTAAAATAAACTTTTATTTAAAATAATCATCTAAATCTTTTCTGGTATTCCTGTATAAGAAACAGCCACAGCATACAATATGTTATAATAACCTCATTACACTTTTATTTTGAAAAATCAGCTATACGTTGGCATGACGTCTGTATCTATTTAGTGTTGTGTTGTTGCCTGTGTGTGAGGATGATGTCTGACAACGCGGAATCTCCTACAGAAACTCCAAAAGATGAACAACACACTGTCAGTGAGCATACTGGATCATCGGACGAGAAGAAAAAGAGTATGCTTTTAGATTAATATACAACAGAAGACAACCAGTTGTACAAATGTATTTCTAAACGCTGCTGTAGTCTGTCGGCGTGGTCATCGACTAGATACTTCCGCAATTTCACAAAGATTGACAGCTTTGTGAGCAAATAAAGTTGCAGTTTGTATTTGCGCAGCCAATGGCAGGCAGGCAGTCAGTCATGTCCATCTCTACCATGGCAGTGTTTATAAAAGTAGTGGCAATGCACTGATTTAACACGTAAATACTTTGACGTAGAAATTATGCTTTACACTATTTTAATTAATTTAAATGGGCAGAAATCATTCTTGTGTTGCATCACCATTTGCTCATGCGTTGGACATTCAGTCTGTCATTGCTCAAAACCAAAGCTAGCTCCACGGCTAACTGTCAAGAGGTGTTTACAAAATCTAACCAAGTATTATAATCACATTTACAACAGGTATAAATTACAGCAGGATTGTTGGTTATTGTGCTATGAGCGGTTATAATCTTTTTATCTTTATTTTTACTGACAGTGTAGATTTTGTTCTAATTTTAAATGTATTTCATTATTAAATACAAGTTCTTAGGAATATTGTTTAGGAAGGCTTGTTGTAAATGTTTAAATATTATTCTCTCTTTATTTGAACAGTTGATGTACTGTTAAAGGCGGTCGGTGACGCACCCATCATGAAGACCAAGAAATGGTCTGTGGAGAGAGGGAGAACAGTACAGTCACTTGCTCAGTTCATCTCACGGTTCCTCAAGCTGGAGCCTAGTGAACAATTGGTACACCATTCACTTCACTCTGGCTACCTTGTTTCATTAAAGAGATATGCTTGAAAATAGAGAAAAAGTTAAATATGTAAATAAATAAATATATTATTAAATAAATATGTAGTCATGTTAAATAGCTTTCGTCCATGTTCAGATATACTTGTCAATCTAGGAGTGTTATCACTTATTTAATCAAACACCAAAAGGAATATGACAGAATAGCTACATTTTTATCCTATATCATTTATCCTAAATTTACATTCTATACTGAATACTTTGCTTACACTATCTTATTTATCTTCCATCAGTTCATTTATGTCAATCAGTCTTTTGCTCCATCACCAGACCAAGAAGTGGGTGTTCTTTTTGAGGTATGCTTTATGAGTTGTTGTTTTTTCCCAATGTCAGATCTTTCTCATCTGTTTATTCTACGGAAACCTAAAGTAACTTTTGTATGATATTTCTATCCATTGTTTTGCAGTGTTTTGGAAGTGATGGGAAACTTGTTCTCCATTATTGCAAATCCCAGGCTTGGGGATGATTTTGCAGTGCTTTCTGTCTCTCTCACGCTGTCTCTTTCTCAATCTCTCATTGTGTTACGTATACACCCCACACATACAGTATCAAAACAGATCCTTTCACACATTGTTTTTATAACTTACTGATTTTTCATGTGTTTTTTGTAAATAATAAAGTGTAAATAATATTATTAAACATTGTGTCATCTCATGGGAATTTTGAAGCAGTTGGGGAAGTGGGTGGAAGTCATTTTAACACCTTTAGCAACAAATGTACATGGATATTTGAATGATTAAAACTCATGATATAATGATGTACTGAGAGAACATTATGTGATTCTCAGTTGCACACAGTAGATTGATTTTACCATGGAGGTGTGTACAGAAGATGTACAAGGGTGTAAAGAACAGGTGGGATGGAGGTAAGGATAGAACAATGGGAACCCGGCTAACACATGGACTGAACAGGGATTATGGGTGCTGGGGGTTAGACTGTGACACCAATTTCCAAGTAAAGGGAGGAAAAGGAAGAAATTGCAGGATTGTACCAAAAAAGGGGAAAAATGTATGTTCGGTCAGTGTAATCTGTCTTTCAGAACACTTCCAAAAGTTTTCTTATTTTTTTTAAGTTGCTTTGGGTAGTGCCAAGGACAAAGTTTAAATGTACAGTATAAAGTGCATATGTGACATATGTCCTTTTTCCTGTTTTACTAAAGTTCCTCCCTCATGTGACCCTCTCCTTTAGTAATCCACATCTTCATTTACCCTGCCATTGGCCGCAGGAACTTTTATTACTCAATTCTGCTTTAGATAATAATCCCATGAGATTGTTTGCTCATTTATGTCCCTAAACTCTGTCCTGCTCTCACCTTTAAGATGACATTCAACAACCTCTGGTCAACATTTCTTCTCCCCTGCTCTTCATCTGGTTAGCATGTTGGACCATGTCCAGACATTCTCACTTCCTGTTTTCTCTTTTCCTGACCTCACTTGCCCTGGCTTTATCTGTTCTGGCTTTCTGTACATCATACTGGTGTGAGGAAACATACAAGGTGCCTCTCTGTCTCTCACCTGTTAAGATGTTTGGTTTAGGATTGACATCCAAGTTGTAGAAATTCTTTCATAAAACCTAAAACTTGAATAGTCACTAGCAATGAGAAAAGAGTTGCAGTAAACTATTTACATTACCTGCTGTACTGTATCATCTGTTACTCTTTTCTATATAGAAAGGATCTGGTAGCATACTGTGGGTGAGCATGAAAGTTTTAAAATTCTTGATCAGATCTTGATTTATTGTGATACATATAAATAAAATACAACAGGATGATCTTATTTCTTTCATAGGTTAGCAAAATGCAAAGTACATATTTCCAGGGGTCTTAATTAAGAGATTGAATTTTCAGTTTTTTATTGAAACCAAACTGCCATTTTGTGTGAGATTAGTTTCAGTTTGACATCATAGTGTGCTGAAAGATCAACACCTGCTTCGACATTATTGCCTCTTTAGCCCCACCCACCAACTCACAAATGTAATAGGTCCAACTAAGTAGGAGATGAGTAAATACAGACACAAACTTGATTACTCAAGCAACCACCCACGATAAAGATGCAATCTATATAGGCATCATGCTGATGATTCTAAAATGTTTTGCTGTGTATAAACATACAATAATACAATATGCATCAGATGGTTATTTATATACGTAAATATGCAACAAATTAACAACAAGACAAGGCAATCAGTGTTGGGAAGTGTCTAACTACAATAGTGACACTATTAACTTAACTACATTTTTCAGTAGCTTGACAGTATCTCAGTACCTTGAAAATAGCTTTTCCAGTAGCTAAGTACATTTTCCACCAAGTAGTGGTATAGCGCAATCAAAAGTTTTGAATTTTGACAAACCAATAATGCTCTGAAGCAGTGCAGCATCAGTCTTCTTACTAACTAAAATACATTACTGCCATCTATTGTTGTGTCACGCATCTTGCACCTTAACAGTACCTTGAGAAGAGATTGTTTCATGATTATGTAAAGCGCGAGCTTGGGTCACACAGTGGGATAAGGTGGGTCACACAGTCACTTGGCTGCTGTGGTGAAGTATGGTTTTTAATGGTTTTAATATCTTATGTTAAGATATTTTGATATTGCAAATATATTTTTAATACTTTTGTCTTTCTTGTCTGTAATTTAATAATCAGTGCTAGTGATTTAGGATGATCACATTTATAAACTTCTGAAGAAACTTCTGTAACGTTTTCTGTGGCAAAATGTTTGGTCGTGTTTAAAATCAACGAAGTGCAATATAGAGCAATATGTTTTTGAAAGGCCACTCATAATAAAGTAATACATTTGAAAGGAAAGTCGAGAAAGACACAATGTCAGTATAAGTGCGTGTCTAAGAGAAAGTGAAGAACCTACTACAATGTTTTGTTTTTGTCTCTTAGGGAACCCTTTTGAGAATGGTTTACTCGACATTGCGTCAGTAGCTGACATCAAGGGGAACTATATAAAATCATGATGTGAGAACAGTGAAGAACACCTCGGCCTCAGTGGAGTGAACATACAAGCCATGCACTGCATAACAATAGGCAGTACCACCTAGGACAATCTCCAACCAAGAATCTGAGAAGCCAGGGAAGAGACAACCAAATAGAAGGGTATTCTGCAAAGACCAACTGAATACATACAAATGCCCAAATACACACAAGCACAACCCATCCCCAACAGAGCAACCTTGCTGGAATATGCTAGGGCAATCGCATCCACAACCCGGTGAGATCACCTCTGCTTAGAAACATCCTGTCCCTTAGTGCTGTCTTCAAAGCACGCAAAAAGCTGCTCAGACTGTCAAAACAGGGCAAAGTGCTCAACATAAATATGCAAATCCTGAATCAGGCAGAGCATGGTTTATATACAGTATTTACTCTATACTATTATACTGTAAAAATATATGTACACATAATATATGTATATCTATGAAATAGTGAAATGGTTCTTGATTGAAGTAATAGTTGATTGTTTTTAAATTGGGTTAAGATAATTTGTCAGTTTTGGTCACGGTAAAACCTCTGTTTACTTTGTGGATGACAGTGACAATAGATTTTTTCACCATTACATAAATGATAAAAGAAAATTTCAGCAGTGATAATAGCACATTTTAGCAAACCTGAACATGAAAGAGAAGCAGAAATTTTGGTTTTCTGATTGGCTAACAAGTGTGAGCTACCCTCTGATATTTATTCTGACTTTTACAAAAGTCTAGGGATGTCACAGACGGGTGCAATTTATCAGGACTTATAATTTAGTTATATTTGCCAGAGAGTAAGGACAACATATGCATTGTATTCCAAAAAGTTTTAGATAAATCATATATTTTTTAATTAAAGGTTTAATTTTGATTGAAGTTTTGTTGTTCTGAAAGTAATGCTATGATAATAGTTAAATACTTATATAATAGTTATATACTTTGCAACAAAAATCACTTACACAGATAAAAAAGCCATTATGATTAAGGTTTGGGTTCACTTCCATAAAATACACAAACTGTTCATTAGCATGTTGCATATGACAAAACAAGGGAAAGATGATATATTAAAAAAATCAAATTGCTTAATTGCAAAATCAAGATGCTGATAGAGGAATGGAGAGGGAGGATGTATAGAGAAACTGACGATTTTGAAACTCTTTAAGATGTTGGACAGATGTCAGTAATCTTAATTTGTCAGTAAAGAGTGTTTATGAAAAGCTTTCAGAAATCTTTAACAGACACAGGTTTACTTACACAGGCTCACATTTACCTGTGCTCACAGCAGAACAGTGTTAAACACTGTCTGCATCAACTTTGCGTTTGGTGCACACAAAGATAATCCGGGATCAGAGGTAAATATTGCGACACGAATGTTAAACCTCTCTAAACAAACAGAGATTTATTTGCTGGCCATACTAGTGGTTGTCTAGCCTGTTTAACTTACCTAAACAGTTACAGTGCACACAAACAGGCACACATGCACACAGAATATTGAGAATAATACAAGACAATTTTTAAAATTTTACTTTTATTTCACAGCACACAAATTATCTGGGAGAAAGGTTCTATGTTATGCAAATGATACATTATTGTATAATCCTGTTTGTCATTTTCTTTTATCAGCACAATCATGTGGCTATACTAGTCTTTTGCATAAATGAAAACTATTATATCATGCTCATTTATTTTACATTGGAACATTATTTCACATTATGTGTTTGCTGAGCAGCATCATTAAAATCTGTAATCTGTCAGAATCTGGCTAAACTCTGTTATTCTGGTTTTCACTTATCACCACATTGGTTCAACACATTAGTATGTTCCAACAAGCCTTACTATCAGTCAATAAGTTACAGCCATTATTGAATATAAATATAGCCTGTCCTGCCACTGCTGTTATGCCATAATTCAAGGTCTCACTGAAAACATAAGGTATGTAATGGGCTTTCGGATAATATTTACAAAATAATTAGAGAATGCAGAGCTGTAGGAAAACAAACAAATGGACCCAGTTTAAAAGGGAGAAAGTTACAATAAAACAAAATGAAAATAAAAAGAATGGCCCATGACAGCAAACAATATGAAAGCAAAAATATAATTGTATTGTTCTCTCTCTCTTTATTTTTCTTACTTTTGGGGCTCATATTGAATGAAGTGGAGAGCTTCTTCATTTTCAAGAATGCCCTGAATAAACTCACCCTCAGCCAGCCGTTCTGTGAGAGAAACAGATAGACAGAGTATGGAGAATGTCCATCAGTATTACTGCACAAACGCACACAATCACACCCTCATATATGCACACATATTCAACTAAAAGTACCTTTAACCATATGCACATTAATAGATATTGGGATTTTGAAAATGTTAAAACTACTACCATTTTCTTTCTTATCGAAGAAAGACCACAGTTTGTCTGCTCTCTTTTCTGGAGTGTTCTCATCTTCTGGAAGCTTGTCTTGTTCCTCTTTGGGGATCAGCTTAAAAATGGCCTAAAGATGGAGAAGATGAAAGATGTAGGAAAGGTGAAGGTCTAAAATTTGAACTATAGAATACCTTACAATTTCACAGCTCTTTCAATTCTAAGATTGAAACACTACATAATATTAGAATGGTACAGATCATCAAAAATATTGCTTAATTACCAAACATAACAACTTACAAAATATGTAGAAATCTGCTAAACAGGCTTGAAATGGAGATGTTGTAATGTTGTTTTTTAACTGTATGCATTTAAATACTGTTGAAAACGTGAATTAACTGCTGTGACAAGACTCCAACTAATCTCGCTCAAAATGATTAGGCAATACAAATTAATTATTTTTTGCTCACAGCATTAAGAGTAAACACCTTACATCTTAATATAAGTTGGGAAATATTTGACCTTGCAAAATGATTGATTGCCACGCAGGCTTTTGGTTTCTCTGTGACAGTCTGGGATAGTAAAGCTCTTGTCATTAGTTACTTAAGAGTGTGCCATAAACAACCATCTGGGCTTCTGATTATACTTGTGGTGAGGTCAGGACCACTCATGCTTAAGGTCATCCCATAGACTTTAATTGTGATTGACCACAGATCTTCAGAATTGGGCCTGTGAGCTCAGGAGACATTTATCTCTGACACTTAAGACACATAAGAATAATACAGATTAGATGCAGTGCCAAATCTCCTGCAAAAACCACACACTGGCCTCAAGCACACCTCTTAATCTTTAATGCTCTTTTACACACCATCACTGGCACATTTTAAATTCATTCATTGTTAAAAACATTCATTAAAAACATTCATTGTTAAACATGAGATGGCCTGAGACCAGTTTTGTTAAGAAAATGATTAACAGTACAACATTCCATTGTTGTTTTTTTACGTTTTAGGCTTGAATCCAATAGTATCTATATCACTTGTCATCCTATTACTGTTAAGGCAGATATAACTGTCAATTACTTGTGTTAATTAAGTTAAGCTCTTGCTTTAAACTTAAAGAAGTGCTATTTCCAGATAATGAACTAGTTTGTTTTTTAAATAAATTGTGATCCACATTAAGAGTTTAATTAAAATAACTGAGGAATATAAGTTTAAAATATATTTGAGTTTTTGTTTAAACATATTCATTTATTGTTTTACAAATTTTTTGAATATATTCTTATTGGGTGTTTTGTTGTTGTTGTCTGTTGTCACTATATATATATATATATATATATATATAATTTATGTTTCTTCTGTCCTCTTTTCTGTCCTCTTTTTTGTTGAATAAAACATTTTCTCTTGTACTTCACCTGCTGGATACAAATGTACAGTTTAATAAATAATATAATATAACTGCACAAAGATCAACTATATAATGTAAATTTATATAATTTATATAATTTAAGGTAATTTGAATTGAGTTCTCAGTGTATTTTCCAGAAATGTCATGTAGAGGCAAGTTGTCGCGTATTCTATTTAAAATAGTTCAAGTAGATCAGTCAAATATTTTAAATTCATTGAATACAATATTTGTTTGCTGAAAATGGTTTAATTTGCTTGTTACATTATATTTATAATGTTTTATTTAAATGGTTGTTTTACTGTTTCATTGTGACAACTTGCCCCATATTACACTCAATGAACTGTATTATTTTCTTTTATAATGGTCAATCTGTTTAATACTTTTTGTATCCAGGACTTTCAGGTATGTACGTATGCATAAATTTAATAAATTAAAAATAATCCATACTGAGAAATAATAATTGTGAATTGTAAAACTAAAAGCTGTGGCAAATAGTAACAGTACCCTAAATAAATAGCAGACTCACTGATTTTGAAGAAAAAAAAACACAACAGCACCACAAATGCAACCTACCTGGCAGATTTCCTTCACTTCTGCCTTGGTGATGTAGCCATTCTTATCGACATCAAAGAGCGAGAAGGCCCACTCTAGTTTGCGCTCTGTCTTTCCAGTTGATGTCATATGTAGAGCAATAATGTATTCCTTGAAATCCAGAGTTCCATCATCATTTGTATCAAAGGAGCGGAAGACATGCTGGGCGTAGGACGTGGTGTCACTGTCTGGGAAGAAGCGCTCATAGATCTTTGTAAACTCGCCTGGTGTAATTCGGCCGGTTGGGCATTGCTTCTGGAAATTCTCGTACCACTGTGTCAGCTCATCCTCCGTGTACTTGGTGTTAAGTTTCAGATCCTCCAGGATGGCCTTGGACATAGCGCTGCTTTTGGCATTCCCCATTTCTGACTGCTGGTGGAAAACTCAGGCAAGGTTCAAGCAAAGTATTGTTCTTCAGACCAAACCACAAACACAATAACTTGTGTATTTACTTTTATCTAGATGGTTTCTTTTTTTTGAGAGGTGCTTTTAATTAAGTCACATAAATATCTTGTATTAATGTGACCAATGGATTGAGCAATATCCAAGAGGTTACGGTGAAGAATCAAGTAGCGACTGCTAACAGAAAAAGACCAGCATCTGATATAAAGTGTCCTGTGAGTGAAGCTCTCAGATGTACAGCGTGGAATGACCCACAGATGGATGACTGTAGCAGAGAGTAATGGGTGGGGGTGGGGCAGGTGAACTTAGGCTTTTACCTTTGAATGCAGGTTTAAGTCGTTAAACAGGGATTTGACATGGCTGAGTCTCTGAGCCCCAAATCAACAGCTCAGGACTATCCCCTTCCATGAAGAACCTGGTTACAATTACAGCCTTTATTTAGATCACACAACATCAGATGATGTTCAGTTGTGGTGGCGGTAATGCTGTTTATAGAACTAACTCAGTATAATAGTAAAATGATTCAAATAACATATATGCTCATGTTATTTAAAAAAAAAATCTTTTTCAGCAGATCTCCAAAGATCCTTAAAGTGCAGAACTTGTTTTTGGCGCTCATATGTTTTTTGTTGTTGGTTATGAGCCTCACAGCTGATGTGTTATTATAAGCATGTGTCCTATAGAAAATATGTTTCAATGTATGGAAGACATTGTTGTAAAATAAAGTTGGAAACCTTTCTCCAAATCATTTCAGCAAGGACAGCTCAGTGGAACATTAAATAATGAAAGTCCTGAACATGCAGTTGTGTCCTCAGCTGGTGGTTTTAGTCCTCTTAATGAGACATCAGAGCCTTTCAGCCCAGAGACTGGCATCCAGACAACTAAACTGACCTGCCTTTAGTGACGTTTAAAATAAGGCTTTGTTGTGAAGTTGTTCCTCCATATATATATATATATATATATATATATATATATATATATATATATATATATATATATATATATATATATATATATATATTTTTTTTTTTTTTTACAACATCTGATATGGTTAATATTTTGTAACTCACTTTTATGAACAAACCAATCTTGACAAACCAACAACATGCCCTTATATACATTGAAAAATGCCCCTGAAAACCTAATCCAGCAAGTAAATAAGCACAGATGGATGTCTGACACCGGACATCACTTTGACTGAGTGTACATCCAGCGACAGGAGCTATTGTCTGTATCATCAGCATTGTCTGCTGATGTCTGTATCACGTCCATTGAGGTTAATTGGAAACACCTCTGGGTTATGTTTGCTGGTGTTTCAGTGATATGTGATAATGAGGGGATCCTTAAGCCCAGACATGACATCTGCTATATACCCTCCTTTCCAGGAACCATCCCTCATCCCTCTTCTAATCTTCTTAACCTTCTGACCTTTCCATAACTCCCTTCCTTTTTTAAGTCTATTGTCCTTTTTTCTTCATAATGATCTATGACTCTTCTTGATGAGTGAGATGGTGGTTTATTGGGATAGATTTGTATCTTTTGCATCTTCAGTCAAATGCATTGCAACTGCTAACTGACTGGATTGTTCCTTTGATGGTATTGATCTAGTATGAGTTGTGTTCAGTATTATGTGACCTGGAATGAGGTTTACTGTTTAAGGGTGGACCAGAGCTACTACACTTATATCTGTTCTTGTCTTCCTGTGAACTACTGTTGGGAATTCTCATGGAAATAGTGCTATAGCAGCCACTGTTATAGTGACCATTCAAACTGTCACTCTTCCTTGGTAAGATCTTTCTTGGTAACATCTGGTTTTTACTCAGCAATGAAACTGACAATGACCACAGTTTCTGCTGTATGTCATAGAAAAAATCTTTAACTGAATAGACTAATAGTGTATAATTAGTTAAAGCAGACATATATTTAAAAACTGATAGCAATTACGAATTTTTATTCAGTAGAAAAGTCTACTTTTCCTCTGTACATATATGATATCTTGTCACAAATCTAGACCTTAAGCTGAACCTTAAACTTTCCAAAACATTCACTTGATACAGATCTGCCCTCTCTGTATCACCTGGATTTATTTAACTCTCTTTAACAAAACACACAGATCTCACTCTTCCCTCTTTTGGCACAGGGATTTTCTCTGTGCTGTTCCAGGAATACCAAGAGCACATGTCTATTGGATTAACTGTCAGAGCCAATTACAGTTTGCCCACCTTAACAGCTAATTGAGATGCAGTCTGCAGATCCCTGAGATTCAACCACTCCCTGCACGTATGTCAAGAGGGATATTATATGATGTTTTGGTGACTGTATATATATATTTGTTTATGTTAGTTAAGTGAATATTAACAAATACAAATGAAAAACACAAAGACAATAAAAACAACAAAAAGCAAAAAACAAACCAACCAAAAAATCATCAAATATAACTTTATATGATTATGTCTGACTCGTTAGTGTCATTTGAAAAAAACATGAAACAAATTATGTCATAACAATTACTGAAGGACACACTCTGTTATGGAAGAATTTGTCACTTTTTTAAAAAAACTTGGATCTTAAATTATAACAACTGACTAAAGTGATTATGTGGAGAAAGCATGTGATTACTAAAGAGGTGTATGTGACAAAAAAAAGCAAATTATTAGCATCGGATTTGAGATATTTCTTGATTGTGGGAACTGACTTGGGCATGTAGACAGGATAGAGATTGAAATGTCTTTAAAAAACAACAAAACTTTCTGCCTAGAAAAAAAGCAAAGGGTGCAATTTGGTTGGGGGGGTGCTGGCAGAGGAAGGGAGGTGGTCTTAGATAAATACAAGTTAATGGGTCATAATGATGTCTAATGACAGACAACGTTTTCCTTTAGGACACAAAGGGCAATGAAAATAAACAAATGATAAGCAAAATAAGAAACAAAATTTCACTGGCTTGTGGTTGGCATAGGCCGGCCTACAAGTGGTAAACACCACAGGTTTAGAACATTGTACTGGCATTCAATATGTTCTTGTTTGAGAGGACACATGTTCAGACATGATGTTGTTTGCAGAGATTAATTTTAGGAAAAAGTCTGGATTTATAACCTTATGTTAATGTGTTGGTCTGAAAGGGAAATATTTTTCTTCATGGCTAGGAATGCAAGAAAAAGCAGAAAAAAGGTGAGAAGTTGTGTTTATTACATGTTTATGTATTATGGATGTTTGTGTTATCGATTTTTAGCACATCTGTCAAATACTTATCTATCAGATACCTTAATGATCAAAGTATCCCAGGAACCTTTATTTATCTAAGTAAATAATATTACTTCTATAGCATCATCTGAGCTTTAGAAGATGAACACATGCCAAAATCAACTTATAAAAGTATTTCATTCCTTAACTGATGTCTAATGTTTTAAACATGGTTAATGCTATCTTGCTTAATGCTGTCTGTCCATAATCTGTAAATGCTGTGTGCATAATATGTTGAAATATATTTTCTTTTTTGTACAATTGACAGGAGAATAGAAACAACTGATATAACCCAAAACAAGCAAGCAAACAGACAAGAAACAACACAATTACAACAACTGAAGCAGTCTGTAAATTTGACGACAACTTACTAAAAGCTTAGTGTTTAAATGCATTTAAATCACAGATACAAAAATTGTTAGCAGTGGCCACTACTGAGTTTTAGACATTACTTTTGTGAAACCCATTAATGATGGCAACAAATGTGGACCTTCCAGCTCATTCTAACCCCATAGTAACTGTGACTTATGATCCAAAGTCTGAAACTGTGACATTACCAAACGGAGTGGTTTCTGTGGCAGGTGTCACAGTGGTTACTGGGGGAGCAGAGCTGTCCTGTAGCTCTTGTATGTTGACCTTTGGGGTTTGGGGAACTCTGGTTGGTTTGAGCATGGTGTCAGTGGGGCTATGGGACTATTCAGTGTATAAGAACATCGGCCCATCACACCTTCTCACTCTTGGATTGGTCCTGCTGCTTACCAGTGTAGGACTGGTATGTGTGGTTTGTGGTTTCCGTTTCTTAATGAAAAAGCGAAGAATGAAGGCCAGAAGAGAACAACAAGAAGGTAATTTAGTGTTGGTTAATAATTATGCAGAAGTTGTTTTAAAAAAAGTGACAGTGTAACAGCACAGTGAAAAGCAAAAACATGATGAGGAGACTCCATGTCCTTCTCCATCTCTCCATCACTGCTCAATCATGAAGGAATGTCACAGGAAATTCATTGGCTGCACTGCTAGAGGAAACACTTTGCCATTTCCTGTGCGATGTCGGAACACAATAAACATGCATATCCATTGCTTCTGTATATTATGTTCTGTTGAACACAAAGGCTGTTTATTTACTAAGCATCAAAGAGCAAAGTTGTTCTCTTTACAATGTTTAATAGTTGAGGACTAAATATAAACATATAAAATACAAACATATAAAAGAGCTTTTTAAGCTCTGAACTAATTCAATAGTCCTGAATGGTTTAATTAATTAATTAATTAGTGAAAGTTAATTTCTTTTTAAAAAATGTTATCCAGTGTGATTTTATTTAATCCAAGTGTAACCCAAATATTGATATTTTATTATATACATTATAAATTGCATTATCTGTTTTGTATTGTAAAATACATATTCATGTATTTTGATGAGAAAACTGACATCAGAGAACACTAGAATTAGACTGGTATTTTACTAGCAGGTATAGATAGGGATACTTTGTATGAAACTGTTAGAAGTGTTTATGTGTTTAAGAAGACCCACTGTATTTTTAGGACAATATTTCATTATTTCATTTCATTACAAACTTTTTATGTAATGACACTAATAGGCAGCAACATACACTGGTACTAGTTTTTCAGCATTGGTATCATTATTACGTTGTCATTTTACTGATCGATAACATCTCATGTATAGCGCCATATTCTATAATATTTTAAATTATCAATTAATTAATTAGTTCTGTGTAAAAAACTCTAATCTCTGTCTCCACCTGCTGTTCACTGTATATTATTCTTTGTAGTAATTTACTTGCTAAAATGTCGCACTGCTTTATGAATATAAATATCTATTTGAACCCTGTTAAATACTGTTATATTATTAATTATTATTGATAATTATTTCTCTTTTAATATTGATGATAAAAGGAACTAGATATGTACATTTTCTGGAGAAAATGTGAGTGTTGCTTGCCGTGGCGAAACTTGGCACTAGCTAATTGCTACCGTAATGCATGTGACTGCAAGACAGCCAGCCATACATCTGTATAACGTTACAATGCTGAATTATGGCTGGTTGCTAAGGTGCTCTAAATGGTTGCTAGGGTGTGGCTAGGAAATTTCCAGGGTGCCATAAGTCCAGTACAGCTAAAATATAATGTTATTTTATGAAAGTCTTGACCTATGCCATTTCTCTTTGTGTGGGTTCACAAGAATCTGTTCGTCTGCTCATACCTGACACAAGTTTGATAAAAAAATGAACCCTTTCTCCTCTCTCCAAACAGGCATCGCCTCTACCAAACACTGAAATGCTGTAATCTTGGTAATTGTAACTGTGTACGGCTGATGTTATTGCTTCTATATGATTTATCGCTTCATTGTTTTTCTCACCTTGTAAGTCTCTTTGGATAAAGATGTCTGCTAATGCCTAAATGTAATGTAAATGTAATGTAAATCTTGTGAAGCAGGGCGTCTGATGTGAGAACCTCTTGAACTGCAGGAATCACCATTGTTCAGACAATAGGTTGACATATAAATAGAGGATACAACATGGCAAAAATAAAACAAGAACACAGTTGTTCGCTTTCTCACTCAGAACCATATCCATTCACCATTTATATCATCTTACATTAGGTTAAAGATTACAACATCTCTATCAGCTCTAAAGATTAACTCTTATTGGTTACATTCAGTTGAACAAACAGCATGATGAAAGAGAACACAGTGATTTGGTAGTGAAGACAATATGGGAGCACAACCATCTGTTTTCATATGGTGTTTAAGAAACCTGTCCTATATGTTCACCATCAGGGTTGACCCAAATTCTACATATTTTTAAAACCTAAAGGATTAATATAAAGAATAAAATTAAAGGGCATCAATCAAGTAAAAACATTTTTTCCATTACAGGCACAAAATTATTTTTTGTAAAGCTTTGCAAAGGTATATTTTTGAGTTCTAATATTAAAATGAGATTGTCAGTAATAGCTGTTAAATTCAGGATTATTGGGTGACTTGCATATAGCCAACAGTCCATCAATATTCTCCCTCAAAGTATTTTTGAGGCCTGGAAGACCCTGACTATAGAGGTACTGATTCTCTATAATATTTAATGCTGCCTTCATCACATCTTCCATCACCTTCATCACAGGTTCCCAGATGATGAAACGTTGAGTTTGCTTCTCCAGTACAGTGGCTTTCCCAGTAAGAACACTCAGAAGGTGCACAGCTCTACTGACCATTTCCTGAATTTTAGCTGTGACCGCCAGATTCTGCTGTAGCCCTTCAATCTCCTTCTGAATCTTACTCAAACCTTCATTTGTTTTCTCAATCTCATTCTGAGTTTCAGTGATTCTGGACTGACAGTCATATACTTTACTATTGTATTTCCTCACTTGAAATTTAGCCTTTTTTATCTCCTCTTCAGCAGCCCTGATGCCATTTAATGCTTCATCCTGTCCACGTTCTCCCTCAGATACCATTACTGCACCTAGAGAATAAAATAAAATTTTATGCATATTTTTACAAATTGTTGGAAGTATTATGTACAATAATAAAAACAGTGATTAGAGGGGGTGGAGTTCTCACCAGCAATCCATCCAATAATTGGTATTGCAAACAGTGCCACCCCTGCAGTTGTTAAGTCTGCAGCTGATTTCCTCCTTGCTTCCTCTTTTTCTAATGCTTCATTTTCTGAGGCTAGGTTTTTCTCTGCCTGCTTCAAAGCTGCTTTAAATGTATGCAATATTCCTTCAGCACATGTCTTGTCTTTGTGCAGTTTATCCATAGCCAGATTTCTCTCTTGCCTTTCTTGCTCAACATGATGCTTATCTTTTAGAAGTTGCTCCATACATTTATCCAGACTTGCTAGTTTTTCTTGAATCATTTTCTCTGATCTCTTCAGGCACTGTTCAGCATGCTCAATGTGTTTCCTGATTTGTTCATAATTGTAACATTTGCCAGTGCTGTGATCTACATGTGCATTAAAGAGGGATGTGTAGATTTCACATATTGACTCAATACCCTCCTTCATAAGCTCACCAACTGCCTCTATACACCGCAAATTCTTATCACTGCACATACATGAAATGGTATGAAGAGGGAGAAAGATAGAAAGATTTAAACAGTTAAATATTGAAATATTTTGTTTATTTTATTTAAATATATTTAAAAATATTATATTAGTAATGCATTAATTTGTGCCATGTATATGCCAGTAAAAAAGAAAAGAACATACCCATATAAGCAAATCATTTTTATCTGTAAAATAAACACAGTTGAAAAGAGGGTTAATAAGATTATGGGTCATGAAATTGCATTGATGACAAAATCCCTATACATGATACACCTGATTAGACACACTTTTTGACATGTAGTTGCAATAATTGTAAATAATGCCTTTTTAATTTTACCTAAAGTCACAATAAATTAAAACACACACATACAGAACAATTGTTAGTTATATCTTTTTTTTTATGTGAGCAGGGAGGCTTACCTTGTTGTCAAAGTAACGGTTCATACTGAAGCTTGACTCAAGCCAGAGTTTGTTGGAACAGGCTCAAAGAGTGGGCTGTCTAAAATAAGTCTGTCAGTACCAATACATACTGTTTATCAGCCCAAATGTAGGAACTGATGAGAGGAGCTTTCAGACCTTAAATAAGTACATGCATTTATACAGGAAGTAACTGGGGCATTCCAAAATATTTTTAGACCTATTGAACTGGATAAATGTTGGTAACTCAACATTTTCCTAAGAACAATTCTTTGAAAAATTCTTAAGAAGTTTTCAGACTGTCAGAGGAAATGTGCAAAATGTGTACCTTTGGCTTGTCTGGGGCAGTACCCTTATAAATCTTTTGTACCTTTACATGTACACTTTAAATGTACACTTTTGTACATTTACCCTATAAAGGTTCATAGTAGTTAATTAAGCCACAAATTGCAACTCTACAGTACGAATATGCACCTCTTTGGGTGTGCTTTTAAGGGTACTGCCACAGTGACAAGCCATTGTTCCCTTAAAGGGTCAAATTTTGCACATTTTATATTCTTAATTTTATATCATTATATCTTAATTTCCTTCAAAAAAAAATGTTGTGTGTAACAACAATACTGTCAATTATATTTATTTATATATTTAGCTTATTTAAAATAAGGTTTCTTTACTCACATTGAACAATATATTTTTAAAGCATTTATTGATTCTGGTTAATGTTAGTTTATACAAATACAATTGTTCATTAATCACTCATGTTAGTCCATTGCATCAACATGCATCAACTAATGGTAACAAATACAATGTTTCATTTAAATAAAGTTTTAGTAAATGATAAGTAAAGGTTGTCACACACAGGATGAGAAGCACAGCGCCGTGTTCTTCCTGAGTGAGCTCAAGTTAAAAGTCTGTTCTTGATGCAAAATGGGCCAGTTTTAACTAGCCTAATATCAATTTATTTAGCTGACCTGTTAAAGAAACAGGTTATTCGATATGTTTGTGTATATATTAAAAATATTTTATACACAACTGGCAGTATATTATATTCTTCCAACCAATGTTTAACAGTTTCATTATAAAGTTTTTTCTGTATTGATACACTGTTCCTGTTTCCTGATTCTTTTCCCCAACAGCATAAACAGGTGCATACCTCTGTTCTATAAGAATTCTGTGTTTAACAGTTTCGTTTCTGTGGAACAGTGGAGTAACATGATCTGTTTTTCCCCATTGATGACATGACAGTACATTTCGTGCTATTTTCAAATACCATTCTTTTGAATACTGGGTATAATCGAACAATCTAACATTAAGTTAAAAAAAAAACATTTTTTCTTTGATACCATCACACTCCAACACACATGATCACTATTTGCGCTGCAAATGAATATTTGTTGATATGTTGTGAAATCTGCTAAATAAAGAGCACATTTAGGTCATTTGCAAAAAATTTAAGTAAACTGGCTTGTATATGGTTTTCAGCAAAGTTTATATTCATATAAATTTGTAAGCTCCTTACATTTGTAAGCTCCTTGTCACTGTATATGACACCTGCTTGTTTATACAATGTAAAGCATCCCCAGAGTGAAGTCCCCATAAACTTGATTCCTGGAAGTAAATTTGTTTTATTATGTAAAGGCATAATAAATAATAATATAAATATGTTTTGATTACTCAAAGATAGCCATATCTTTCCAACCTATGTTTAACAGTTTCATTATGAAGTTTTTTCTGTATTGATATACTGTTCCTGTTTCCTGATTCTTTTCCCCAAGAGCATAAGCAGGTGCATACCTCTGTTCTATAAGAATTTTATTTATTTATATTTTTTTACACCAAAATTGAATTTATTTGAAAAAAAATGGCACCTTTGATAAGACTCACTAAAGACTCTGGAATTTATCTTTCCACCTTACAAAATTAATACTGGTTTTCTTCATCATCAGCAGAAAATGGAATCTGTAACCAGCATGAGACACTACTATACACAGTCATCTTTTTATTTGGAAGATAAAAATTTTAATATATCAATAAATATGAAAAGTCCTGATTACACATGATCTTTTCAGCTACACAAGATCTAAAACTAACGTGCGGCTGAATTTCTGTAAATATGTTGAGTGTGTTTGGGGTTTTATGTTATGCTTTTATTGTGATGCTATTATGCTAAATTCTGCCCCTTTCATTGAATGTGTTGAACATTGAATGTGTTCCACATCAAATTTATATGCCCTTTCCTATACATCATTGCTTCCTATACATCACTGTTACTGGAGGAACACAGGCAATAGGTTTTAAATGGAATTTCCCAAGCCCTTGATCACTATAGCAATCCGCTATGAAGTCCACCATGCAGCCTGTTGTTGCTTAAAACTACGATTACACAAACAAAAATGGAAACAGCACAATGAGCACATAGATTGGATATTGCGAGACTTACTGTATCTCGCAATGCACTTGGCTTAACCCTCTATTTCCAATGCAACAAATGTGATTTTAATCCTTACAAAAGCTTTGCAACATAATTCTACACAAGAGTTCTGAAGGCATATGAATGGGTTTGGTGAAAAACAAGCTAAAATATAATGTTATTTTATGAAAGTCTTGACCTATGCCATTTCTCTTTGTGTGGGTTCACAAGAATCTGTTCATCTGTTCATACGTGACACAAGTTTGATAAAAAAAATGAACCCTAGAAAAAATGAACATTTATCAGCCCAAATGTAGGAACTGATGAGAGGAGCTTTCAGACCTTAAATGGGTACATGCATTTATACAGGAAGTAACCAGGGCATTCCAAAATATTTTTAGACCTATTGAACTGGATAAATGTTGGTAACTCAACATTTTCTTAAGAACAATTCTTTGAAAAATTCTTAAGAAGTTTTCAGACTGTCAGAAGAAATGTGCAAAATTTGTACCTTTGGCTTGTCTGGGGCAGTACCCTTATAAATCTTTTGTACCCTATTTACCCTATAAAGGTTCATAATATATAATTAAGCCACAAATTGCAACTCTACAGTACGAATATGCACCTCTTTGGGTGTGCTTTTAAGGGTATTGCCCCAATGACAAGCCATTGTTCCCTTAAAGGGTCAAATTTTGCACATTTTATATTCTTAATTTTATATCATTTTATCTTAATTTTTTTCAAATAAAATGACATGTGTAACAACAATACTGTCAATTATATTTATTTATATATTTAGCTTATTTAAAATAAGGTTTCTTTACTCACATTGAACAATATATTTTTAAAGCATTTATTGATTCTGGTTAATGTTAGTTTATACAAATACAATTGTTCATTAATCACTCATGTTAGTCCATTGCATCAACTAATGGTAACAAATACAACGTTTCATTTAAATAAAGTTTTAGTAAATGATAAGTAAAGGTTGTCACACACAGGATGAGAAGCACAGCGCCGTGTTCTTCCTGAGTGAGCTCAAGTTAAAAGTCTGTTCTTGATGCAAAGTGGGCCAGTTTTAACTAGCCTAATATCAATTTATTTAGCTGACCTGTTAAAGAAACAGGTTATTCGATATGTACACAACTGGCAGTATATTATATTCTTCCAACCTATGTTTAACAGTTTCATTATGAAGTTTTTTCTGTATTGATGCACTGTTCCTGTGTCCTGATTCTTTTCCCCAACAGCATAAACAGGTGCATACCTCTGTTCTATAAGAATTCTGTGTTTAACAGTTTCTTTATGAAGTTTTTTCTGTATTGATACACTGTTCCTGTGTCCTGATTCTTTTTCCCAACAGCATAAACAGGTGCATACCTCTGTTCTATAAGAATTCTGTGTTTAACAGTTTCGTTTCTGTGGAACAGTGGAGTAACATGATCTGTTTTTCCCCATTGATGACATGACAGTACATTTCGTGCTATTTTCAAATACCATTCTTTTGAATACTGGGTATAATCGAACAATCTAACATTAAGTTAAAAAAAAAACATTTGTTCTTTGATACCATCACACTCCAACACACATGATCACTATTTGCGCTGCAAATGAATATTTGTTGATATGTTGTGAAATCTTCTAAATAAAGAGCATATTTAGGTCACTTGCAAAAAATGTAAGTAAACTGGCTTGTATATGGTTTTCAGCAAAGTTTATATTCATATAAATTTGTAAGCTCCTTACATTTGTAAGCTCCTTGTCACTGTTTATGATACCTGCTTGTTTATACAATGTAAAGCATCTCCAGAGTGAAGTCCCTTATAAACTTGATTCCTGGAAGTAAATATGTTTTATTATGTAAAGGTATAATAAATATTAATATAAAAATGTTTTGATTACTCAAAGATAGCCAGTCACACCCACCTAACAGGTTGGTTTTCTAGCCCAGCATGTCGGCTATAAATGCAGAGCAGCCTTCATTCATTCCATCAGCGTTGAGTGACCTGAACCTGTGTCTTCACAACACTCCTCTTAAACTTGGACAAGGTAGACAATTTTATTTGTATTATGATGTTATACTACAGCAAGTTAATGTGCATCTTTAAATGTATATAGTAATACAGAACATTCATTGCAAAAATTGTAATTGTATTGCAACAATATTGAGAAATACATTTGATTTTTTTCCTTTATAGCATTTGTTTTATAATAAAGCTCTATCTGCATTTGCATTAATGTTCTGGTATGAGCTAATTGTTCAGAAGACTATAATTAGCTTCTTTGGAGAATTAGCTGATGACCACAGCTTCATTCAATGTGCATTTAAAAGCTTGATTAGCTAAATTTAAGAGATTAAATTAATAACTGATATTTACAGGTTTATACAGAATTTCTAAGGTTCATTATCTTCAAGGAAACCACTGGCCATAGAATCTTACCTGCTAAAAAACTGTAAATATTTTAATCAATATTTCCATCTATCCATTCTCTAAACGTGCTTGTTCTCACGGAAAAGAAAAGTAAAATTTAATTTTGCTTTCGCATGTTTTGCATGCAGATGTTTTTGAAGTAAATTTCACATATGGAATTAATCTAACTAAATCTTAACTAAGTTGAGTAAAATTAATAAGTAAGAAAATAAGTATTTTTTATTGAAGTTTACTGTTAATAGTTTTGAAAGTACATCTTATTCTAACAACGTTACACACAGTTAAACCATTTTTAAACATCTAAGCGTGGTACCCCGAACACACCTTAATAATGTAATAATAATAATATGTATACAATGACAGTAACATTTGATGGATCGTTTTTGAATATAAATGTGTCATTTTTAATATAAGATTGATGTTTACGCTTTAATTTCTACAAGCTTGAATCGAGTAATATAGAATTTACTTTGTTTTTAATTCTTGCCTGACGTGACATTATCATGTAGAAACTAGATTTATTTTTCCTCTAGTATTTATATTTACATTTATTAATTTAGCAGACGCTTTTATCGAAAGCGACTTATAAAGAGACCATTAAACATTTTGTCTTAAGAATCAACAACCCAAGTCTACAAAGCCACATTTACAAGTGGAAATCGTATTATGATGCTAGAGACAAGATGAACAAAAGTTTTTGCAATATATAGGAAAGAACGTCAGAGCATTAGTCAGGTGTCTGTGAAACAGGTGTTTTGAGTTGTTTTTTAAAGGTTGTGGTGGTCTCAGCAGATCAGGTGCAGGCTGGGAGTTTATTTCACCAGGAAGGAACAGAATAGGTGAACGTTTTATAGAGCGATGGGGTACCTCGTCGTGGGGAAACAATCAGACGTTGCTCGTTTACAGACCGTAGTTGGCGGGAGGGGTCATGAGGTTCCGGCGACTGTCCTAAAGGCAAGGGTTCAAGTTTATTTCTATAGCGCTTTTTGTTTAAATGGCTCCACAACCATTATTTTAAACCACAAAACCGTTGCAAACTCTCACGCATTCAGTGCCACGCAGTGAAAGAAAACATTGTGGACGCAAAGAGGAATAACGCTGTGAAACGGAGGGGGGTTCGATGCTTTATATTAATTTAACTTGGATGTGTGTGAAACACAGCAGGCAGTCGGTCAGAACTGAAGGAGATGAGGGAGTGATGAGAAGCACGCAGCAAAATATGAATGAATTGTTTACTGACGAACCAGATGAGCATACATGTGTGGTTCTATAACAGATTAAACTTATTAATATATACAGAACTTTCACAGCATAAACATCCATACCAATTAAACTGTATTCATTATATGTATATCAATAACATGCAATGCACGCAAAAAGGGCGGATCAATGCACGTTAACAGTCCGCTCTAAAGTAACGCTTATAACCATATAACCAAAATATAACCATAGCGTAACGTACAATATATATACACAAGAGAATCTCACATAGTATCACACAGGCAAGTTAAGATGTGCATGCTGATTGGCTACATTCATAACGAGACAAACAGCCGATCTCTCAACAATAAACAATACAACAATAACTTGCGTTACTTGCACGCACACTGTAACATTTACTTGCACATCGAAAAGACAAGTGTAAACGCTCTTCTGATCGGAATGTTGTTCGATCATCGAGTCCTGGTCCACAGGTAGTCGAGGATCTCAGTGTAATGTAAACGCAAGCCAGCCACCGTGTCTGCATTCTGCATTCCCTGTAAAGAACGCACATTTACCCCACAACAGCTGACAACGTTCTCGGATCACGTTTCTTTTAACCGTTTCCACAACGGAATTTATCCACCTTATCAATAACAGCCTCCTCATCCTCCTCATATATACATACAACACGTTCATATTTATTTCAATTAATTTAGTTCATTTTATTTATGTATATGTTAACATTAATACAGAACGAAAGTTTTTTTTTATTGAGCAACTGGTATGGTGCCCCCCTGGGAGTTGGTGCCCTACGCAAACTGCGTACTCTGCGTATAGGAAGCGGCGGTACTGGCAGATGAAGATACAGCCTCAGAAACTTTTTGGCATTGTGCCGTTGAATTCATTGAATGTGGCATAATTAGCACCTCTGTTCTCGGTATGATTGAATGGATCTACGAAGACCAGTTACATTAAAATAGGCAAAACTAATCAAAACCTATTACCATTTTTTTAAATTGTGTAATATTTTTGACCACAAGGTGGCACTGGCCCACAACTTTGAGTACTTTCAAGAACTTGTGCCAAACACACCAAATTTTATGCTTTTGTAAAATACAACAATATGCAAACCATTCTAGACTTTCAGCTTATGATCTTTTTTTGTTGTATTAGAATTAAAATGCAGACCATGTTTTTAAACAAACACAAATGTCTTCATGGACTATAATAGCAAATTAGACACTGCATGTTGATTTTGAAGTCAATAATTTCAACGGTTCTGTAATTACAGCCAGTTTCATGTTTTGTACAATTATAATGCCACCAAGTGGTGCAATCCTACCACTTTATGTCTTCAGAGTGTGTCCGTACACAAGTGTCAAATTTGGTGAAAATATATAATTTCTTTGTTTTGTGGAACACAGTCTGTGTCTAACACTTTGTGTAACATCTGTTTTTGTGTTATGCAAATGAAAACATACTATCCCTTGACTTAATTAGAGCCAAGAACAATATACTGTCTTTTATTAAAAGCACATTTGCATCAGGCTTTACAGAGAAACAAAGAATCCTATATGCTGCATTCACACACGTATGAATGAAATTGTTTTATTGTTTTACCCCTGCTGTGGGCAGAATAATTGTGTGTATAGTAAAGTGATGCAGTGGGTAAATGGTCCCTCTGTGAGAAAAATAAAATTTACTCTGATGGTGAATGTTGAAACACAAATAACAATCTGACATTCATTTTTTTTGTTTTAAAAAGGAACAGAGAAGCCATGAATTCCACAATTTCAAAGACTACTCAAAGTCTTACCTCTGCTGAGAACATGAGGAACCAAACCAAACTTATAATGCAGCCCTATGCCAACTGGGAAGAGTATTTGACTCCAGCACCGCTATCCATAGCTATCCTGGGAGAGCTGGTATTCATCTCTTCCACAACGGATTTCTCTATCAATAAAAATCCCCCTAAAGATGGTTACAAATACATCAAGTACCCAGAATCCTTTCGAGCTTGCCTTATGCAAGTGTGTAATTCTGGTTGGTGGGCATTCAATGAGGCCCATACAAGCATGGACCAAATTCGTCTCCATACTGGCCAAGTCCCAGATTACATGAAAGCAGCTGTGAAGCTTCTGTTCCAAGACAATGAAGAGGTCATTCAAGCACATCTTCCTGATCAGCTGGACAATATTCGAGTCATTGCAGATGAATGTCTTAAATTGTCTACTTCAACTGAGGAGCGTTTCAGAGATGTCATCAAAATTATCCAGGAGCTACTAGAAGCCTGTTTGAATGCAGAGCACTTTTATGGGAAGGAGATGGAAGCAATCAAGACGAAAATTGAGGAGAACAAACTGAGAGAGCAATCAGCAAAAGAAACCAAGGAAAGGACTGAGAAGGCAGTGAGTGCCTTGGAAAAGAAACTGGAACAGGCTCATGAGAGCTACAACAAGGCTATGGATTCTCTCCCTAATGGATGGGAAATGCTAGGTATGGACTTTGTTAGTGGGTTAACACAGGGTGTAACAGAAGTTATAAATGGATTTGTATCCATCGTATCCCAACCGATGATAGGTATGTGTGGTGCAGCAACGAATGTTGCTGATACTATGAGCCTCATTAAAGGTCAGGAATGTAAAGGAGATGTGGTTGATGAAATAACCATATATAGCAAGTCTACTGAAATTCTAGCTGGGGCACAGAAACTTCAGGAATTAATGAAGGTGAGCTGCAAGGATGATAAAATTGACTGGAAGAACCTTTATGATCAAAAGAATAAAGCTACAATATCTGATTTTGTTGCGAAGCAGTTTGAAAGAATCAATGTTGAGTTGAGTAATATCCATAAATGTAAAGCAAAATCACAAGCCAACAAGCTATGCCTAAAGGGCATTAACATATGCAAGCAACTAGCAAAAAATGCACCAGAAGGCAAATGTGACAAAGACACGAAGATAATCGAGGAGGTATTGCAATTGATCAACTTAGCTCATGCCTTTGATTGCAAAAGCAAAGACACCACTAAATCTTCAGGCATTTCTGCAACACCACCAATGATGTATAAAAATCAAAACAGTCCAGAGAACATGAGACCTTCACAAAGGGCAACAGAGAATGCACGATTCGCCATAGAGCAGAGCCGAGTTCAGCTGAACAAGACATCGGAGACCTATGAAAAGTGTGTGGAGAACCTAGAGAAGAACCAGAAGGAACTAAACGAAATTCTGGTCATTTTGAAAAATTGTCAACTTAAAGAGATCGACTTCAAAACCACCATAGAGATGCTGGTCAAAGGTATGGATGCCATGGGACGAGTGAAGGAGCAATGGGAAAAGATGGTTCACTTCTTTCAGATGGTTTCCAACATTGTGAAAACCAGCCTCAACAAAACTCTCAATAACTTTGTCACAACATCAGAGAAAACCCAAGCCCTCTCTTACAACGCAAAGCTCTTTTCGAAAGATCTGCTCTACATTCAAGCCTCCCAAGCCTGTAACATTGCCAGTCTGGTTCATATGATCTCAGGAACATACACAGATGTGTCCAGCAAGTACCTGATGGACCGTGTCAGTTCACTGGGCAAACTGATGGCCATGGATAAAAATAAGCAAGACTTTGAGCTGGAACGTAAGAAGTTAGAGGACTCCTGTGACGCAGCACAAAAGGGCATCCTGATGCTTGTTCTGAAGAATAAAGAAGAATTTAAAAAGAAGAGCACTGCAAGACTAGAGCAGATTGATCGAGAGTTGCTGGCCATTCTACCTGCTGCTCCTCCAGAGGAAACCAAGAGAATTCAGGAAGCTGTTCAGTCTGGAATCAATGAGGAACAAGCAGAATTATACTACTAAGGGCATACGCTGAACTAATACGTACAAGCAATCTTTCTAATCATTAGACAATATATTTTAGTCAAAAGTAGTTTGATTTTAAGAACTGCATGAAAATTTCTTATTATAATCAACAAAGCAGATCTATTGAGATATGTAACTGGGGAAAATCAAAGAAATTTTTCAAATTGATCAAGGCAAAGTTTGCACGTCTTCAGCATAAACAGAAGATAAGTTAACACGCTGTCCATCCAAAACAGGCAAAGAGCATTTGGTTTTTAAAGCTTTTGTCACTTAATTGGAAGGATGATGTAAGAGATATGAAATCATGAGTACTAACACTGAAGCAGTGCAGCTCTGCTGTTGTTTGTTTAATAAATCTTAAGTATTTCTGTCTGTAAAAGCTGTTTGTGGGAAAAAATAAATGATGCAGAATGTTGTAACAAATCACATCTAGATTTGCTTTCTCGTTTTTGCTTATTCATTTAGTAACTTAATGTATCTGTTAATGCTGGATGTGTCAGCTGGAAATTGATGTCTGATCACAGTGTTAGATGATACTCTACTTAGAAACAGCAAAAAAAATGACAATTAATCATAGTAATCAAAGAAATGTCACACAAAGCTAATCAACTAAGATTAACAACAAAACAAACAAAAAAACACAGCAGACAATACCTTCAGTAGACCTCAATAACAGACTCAAAGACTGAGGACCAGATGATTTAAACACACGCATTCAATTATTAATCAGCACGTGAAGAAATTTCTTAGGGGGAAAGGTCTCTAAGAGGGCAAGAACAAGTCCACTGTTCTCTTAACATTACCCTTTTCAACAAATACATTAAAGCACCACCTTATGAAATGAGTTCAAAATCAAGATATTTACATTTATTCTATGTTGACACAATAGAGGGGGGACCATAGACTGTAAAAAATGTTTTGTTGTTTCAACTTAAAAGTGTTCATGTTGCCCTAAAATCTGAAGTTTAATGAACCTGAAATGTTAAGTTGTCTTAAATGAGAATAGTGGACTGGACTATGCAGGATTTTTCCAAAACAAATACGTGGTAGTGTTTGAGGCAGATTTTCGAGTCAGAAAGCATGTAATGTAAATTATACTACCATAGTCCAACTGTAGAGAAAATTACCAGTACTTTCACTTTAAAAACAATCTATTGCAACCGTGTTGTAAGCGCATATAAAACCGTCTAAAGTCTGATAGGTCTGCTGACATACGCTCCACCCTCGCCTCGGCTATTTTCTCTTCTCATTGGTTACTTTCTCTGGAGCCCATCCTCGTTCGATTGCTTTAACCAATGGACGTCGGAAATGTCATATGAGCTTTTGCGTGCACATCGCAACAGATCATGCGCAATGCATTTCGGTGACTGAAGTTTAAATGTAACACTTGCAACAGCAACTAAGGCAATGAAAGACTACAATATGTGTTACGCCTTCGGTTTTATGGGCCGTCTTGACTTTCTCATACCACAGGTGAAATTAAAGCACACAGATATGCGTGTGTTAGTTTAAACCAAGGACCTGTTCGTAATGGTAAGTCAACTTAAGCCGCTTACTTAATAAAACTTATACAGCCATCTCAGCTATCGTGTGAATAAAGGTGTGCACATAACTTCCTTAGATGAGCTAGCAAAGTGTATGCAGCCATGTTTACCTTTCATTAGTCTGCCTAGCGCCAGGGAAATACCGAACAGCTTCCTTTCATACAGTGAATATATGTAATTACTCTATCGTCTGATCTTCAGACAAATGATTTTCAGTTGTTTAAGAAGGCTGTTATTAATTATAGCATGCGGGGCTGCAAGTAACTATTAGGCATACTAGTTACTGTACATCAGACTCACTGAGTGGACAACTAGATAGTATTGTAACCTTGCCTTTAGAATGAGCACGTAAATATGACGTCCTGTTTACAAAGAGCCAATTGATAATTTTAGGGCAAAGTGGCCATTTAATGTACAACATGCTAAACGCTTTAAAATTAATATGTTGTAGTTAGATAGGCATATCTGGATTTATTCAATCCTTGTTTAATTTGTTATCACACAGTCAATAATTGTGTGTGCTTCCTCACTTTAGGGAGACAGTAGGTGCAGTAACGGTGTCCAGCAGCAGGGGAAGATGATGTCGGATGCTCAGCTTTTTGACAGAGAGTTTGAGGTTCTGGTGTCTGAACTTACAGAGCAAGATTTCACTGATCCAGTTCTGTCTGATGCCCTCAGCAGACTCAGAGAGGTGCAGTACATCACCTTTTTGAGAGGACAAACACTGATAAGGACTAAAAGAGCTTCTTAGGGATCTTAAAATTTAGAATCTTCTTAAGGTCACATAACGGGTTTAAACACATGATAAATGTCAACTTGTATAGTGAGTCAGTGAGACACACTAATGTTATAATTTCAGATTATTAATAACAGATTATTCTGGAGATGAGACAGATGGAAGTTAATAAAATATTTCTAGTTAAGAACAACAGCACAGATCAGAAACATTCCCTTCATTAACCCCATACTGGATTTTTTTTACCCCTTTCCAGGAAAGGTCCTTAATCATAATCTGGTATTTTTCCCTGAACCATGGTTTGAAGAAAGTGTGTCAGTTGTATTTGTCAGTTGTTGTTTTTTTTTTTTTTGAAAAGTCAATTTTTCCCCAGGTGCTACGGTACAATGCCCCTGGAGGCAAGAGAAATCGAGGCTTGTCTGTGATTGGTTCTCTGCGGGAGCTTGTTTTACCATCCAAGCTGTCACCTGATGAAGTTCATCGTGCACTTTTAGTTGGATGGTGCATTGAACTGGTGTGTAAAGATAGGGTTGATTGGTCTTAGTATTAATTTCTGTATAGCTGTCTAGCATAGCATACTATAGCATTAGAACATTGGGAACATAAATCCTTCTAAATCTTTCTCACTTTTTGTTTCATCCCCAGCTTCAGGCTTTCTTGTTGGTGGCTGATGATATCATGGATGCATCTCTGACACGAAGGGGTCAACCGTGTTGGTATAAGAAGGTGATTGACTTTTGCTTATGAGATTAATGTTGATGGTGCTGAAAATTAATTTGAAAGTGTGTATATTAATTAAACATAGGTGCATATTGATCGGATGTTATTACATTCTTGACAATTTGTAGTTCATGTTCTTAGTAATTTCCATTGTATATTTTAAAAGTACAATGCTTCCCTGCAATGTAGCATTTTGTAAGTTTCTGTAAAAATGCTGAAAATGGTAAAGAATGTCACCTTTATTCAGTGAATTTTAATAAATCCATTCAGTTTAGAACTGAATAAAGATTAAGAGTAGTAGACTTAAAATAGTATTTATTAGTGTATATCATTTGTGTAAAGTTTCTTATTTCTGTGCTAATCTCAGATGTGTTTGTAGGATGGTATTGGTCTGGATGCCATTAATGATGCTTTTCTTCTGGAGGGGGCCATCTACCGCCTTCTTCGCAGACACTGCAGAGAACAACACTACTACGTTCACCTGCTGGAGCTTTTTAATGAGGTAACAACGTAACATAGACACATTTTAACTTGTTGTTGCATACACTATGCAAATTTATGGAACACCATTTATCTCACATGTATTGTGTTAGCTGCATACTATTTAATAAATACTGATCAACACCGGCATTTAACTTTACAAACAGCACATTTTAAACTTGGAGATAGTGGTAAACTGTCTTAAACCTGAATTGTCTTCTTTCAAGACATCTTTCCAGACAGAGTTGGGTCAAGCTTTGGATCTAATGACTGCACCACCGCACAAAGTTGACCTTGACCGTTTCACAATGGAAAGGTGGGAGATTGAGGGTGTGCAGAAGCGTGAATGGAACTGGACTAATTGCAAGGAAAAGCAAATAGGATGTTCAGTTTTTCTCCTGGAGGGCCACTGTCTTGTAGAGTTTAGCTCCAACACTAATGAAACACATAAACCAGCTAGTAAAGGTTTTCAGAATTATTAGAAAATTTCAAAGTCAGAGCTAAACTTTGCAGGACAGTGATTTTTTTCAAGTGCAAGACTGGGCACCCTTGCTCCAGACAAACCACAATCTTAAAACAAATCATCAAACAAAATTTAATTTGCCATTAAATATTGTTGACTAATTTACAGTGTGTTTGTTTCAGGTACAAAGCTATTGTGAAATACAAGACTGCATTCTACTCCTTTTACCTCCCTGTGGCTGCAGCCATGTACATGGTGAGTTTAAGACGTGTTTTATGTGTATGTGTTTTGGTGTGCGGTTTATGCTTTGAACTCTAAATAATTATTTTTGTGGTCATTTTCTTCATTCATTACAGGCAGGAATTGAGAATGAGACTGAACACACTAATGCTAAAACAATTTTGCTTGAGATGGGAGAGTTTTTTCAGATACAGGTATGACTTTAAAGGGGCACTTTGTATCCACAGATATAGCTAACTTTCCCATTTCCCAAAGGATTTGGAACATGTTTGTCATTAACAGGATGATTACCTTGATTGCTATGGTGACCCTGCAGTGACCGGAAAGATTGGCACAGATATCCAGGACAACAAATGCAGCTGGCTGGTGGTGATGGCACTGGGCATCATGACCCCCGAGCAGAGGGCAGAACTAGAGGTGAAAAATATTGGGACAATTCCCCACACCTCCTTGCACACCCCACCCTTAAAGCAAAGCCAGTGCTGGTAATGTGGTAGGGTTCACTATTATCTGATTTAAACTATCTTCTCCCTCAGGCGTGTTATGGACGTAGTGATGCGGAAAGCGTCGAAAGGGTCAAGGCTTTGTATGATACTCTGGAAATGCCTATCCGGTACTATCAGTATGAGGAGGAAAGCTACCAGCGCCTTCAAAAACTCATCCAGCTTCATGCCAAGAATCTGCCCCATGCAGTTTTTCTTAATTTTGCCAAGAAAATCTATAAGAGAAACAAATGACATGGATCTGTGAACTGGGACTTTCATAAAGGATCCTCAGTTAAGCATTTTGGGTTTTTGAGGCATACAAACCTGTGTCAGTGAAATGCACGGGAGGGGTTTTAGTGGTTTACTAAATATAAGAAATTATAGATTTTATCTGCACTTTAAATATGTTCACAAGAATTTGGATATACTTAACTCATATTCAGTAAAACACAATCAATGTATTGTGATTATTTAAAAACTACTGTATGGTTTATTTTAGCGTTTCTGTGCATGCAGTTTCAGCTGCGTGGTATGATTGGATTGCTTGTTACAGCCGTGTTTTAAAGTGCTTTTAATAAAAAACTGTGATCAAACTTTTCTTCATGTACTTGTGTATTAGGGGTGTTAAAAAGAATGTAAGAGAACAGATTTTGTGAGGACTCGGTGATCTTAATCAACAGAGAAATGTGTGTGGAGGCAAATATGAAAGCAAATTGTCAATTTGTCAAAAGTTTAGCCATGACTTACTCAACTAAAAATTAATACTGTAATTATTATTATGATAAATATTTTTGTGGAGGCTGAGAAAAAGTATTATTAAGTACTATTTTCTTGTGTATTGACACAAGTCAACTGATGAAGCTACCAAGTCATCAAATCAAGAATGTTTAAATTTAAATTCACTGCATTTAAGTATTTAAAATATGTACGTTTTTGCTGGCTGGTTTATGAATATCTAATATTATAAATGCAATAATGAGCAAAATACTTTGGAATAGTGAAATGGAATAGTGCATTCATTATATGTGTATATTTTAGATTTCTATTTTAAATCTAAAACTTGCTATATGCTCACACACAGAACAAGACATCTTTCTGTTTATACATGTTTTGATTTGTGCAAACAATCTTGTTCTAACCCAATGCATGCCACTAAGCATAATTTAACCGTGAAAACTAGAGGGAATGGGTTACTACTAAAGGTGTACAGTTTAGCACATAACCTAGCCCTGTAAGGTCCAACTTTAGTAAAAGTGCAAAGTTTACCCATTTTCCCTCCAGAGCACAGCAGTCAGCAAGCGTCCACAGAAGACTAAAGGATGCTGCTAGGGGTGGGGTCACATGGATGGGATGAGAGGGAGGGCTAGATGACGGAGCGATAGACAGAGGAAAGAGAATAACGGCGTATAATATTTTTTTAGAGCCATGGTTCTTGCGCTGTAATAAAGATAAAGAGAAAGCAGAATGCCTTTTTTCTAGCCTTCCGAAAATGAGGTAAGGTTTTTCGTATTATTGTTGTGTTATTGTTTATTTTTTGATGGATCAATAATTCCAAAAAAACAAATTACAAATCGATACGTTTACTATGAAATAATTTTAGTATTTGGTTCTTATTCATACAGTGCCATAAAAGCCTGCGGAGGATGAGATTTAACTAATGTATCTTCACATCTGATTAGACTTCCTTTCCATACGGTCCGTAAATGTTTAACATTAGCCACTCCAAATATAGACACTAATAATTTACGGTGTATAACAATACATGCTGTTTAAAAGATATTGAAATCAATCCTTCTATTTAACGCGCGGACAAGGCCTAGATTTACATCCTCTGTATCCAAGGACATCGGATGCGAGAAGTGCATTGCCCACAGTGTGCATGGAAAGCAGAAAAATAGTCATTACTGTGATTTTCTGCTTCACATGCCACATTTTTTGAGAAATCGATTGTAACTTGTGGCAAGATTTCTAAATGTGTAAAGTGTAGATGTTGCGAAAACACTTGTTCCTTATGTTATTTTATATAGACTTAATAGCCGAACGTACTCTCAGCTGTAGGCTTAATCAAATATTTTTAATGTGTGAATAATGTAAAGATTTTTGTTCTGTTTTTGTTCTTATCGCAGAAGGCAACAAGACTTTGAAAAGATGGCACACTCTGACTGTAGCTAACTGTAAATCAGTCGGCAGGGTTTATTAGCGCTGTCTATCTTTTAAACAACTTTGTATTATTGGTATAATACAAAAATATGATATATTATATATTAGTATAAACCTTTTTTCAAGCATTTCAACCTTAATCAGCAGTGTTGATATGTTTATGTTCAGACATACTGAGACTGACAATGAGCAAAACAGATCTACTTTATCTATTAATATTTTAACAAATGGCATCATTTTAAAATGCTGCTCAAACAAGGTGATAAAGTTTTATCTTGTGTTTCCAAACAACGTCTTGACATATTTTGACAGATGTTTCTTTATATTTCAGGTACTAACAGGATTCAGCATGTTCCATATATAAACAGACTTCTTAGAGAAATAGCAAATAAGTACATTAAAACCATCCCACCATGCACCCCTCCTCTCGTCCATCTGTGCCGCCCCGTTCCCGCAGATTTGACAATAAGCACACAGAGACAAAACCAAGACAGGGGACCAAGAGGGAAGACAAAAACATGAATACAGCATCACCTCGTCGGGGCACTCGGGGACCACCTGAGTCTTCCAGGTTAAAGGGCCCCACTCAAAGTGCACGAGCCCCAGTAGTTCAGTCCAAAGTAGTGCGGCTACAGAGGAATGGTGCTCATGCAATACCAGCAATCTCAAAACCAAAAAGTGGACACACTGTATCAAACCTTGCCCCAGTTGTAGATCCTAACTGCAATGAGCCCAGCCTACCTTGTTTGTGTTGTGATGGCCATTCACCTCAGGATAGTAACAGCCTTTTTAATCACAACCATAACAACAATAACACTGTAACCATCAGGCAACAAATGAAGCTACCACCACCACCACCTCCTCACAAGGATAACTTGGCTGTTCTAAAACAAGACCTTAAAGATGATGAGTGCAAGCAAGAAGTGAAGCAACCTCATACCATTTTAGTGGAGGAGTTATATGAAGAAAATGGCAATTTGGATAAAAAAGATGGAGTTGACCTCAAGCATGGTGACAATAATGTTGATGTAAATGGTAATGGCAATGATGATGATGACGACGATGATGAAGATGATGATACTCTTGTTCCTTCTCGCTGCAATTGCCAAGAATCCATGCTGGACTTCTCTCTTACATCCTCTACCTCATCTTCTTCCACATCGATTAGCAGTTGCTCAGATCTGGAGTGTGACTGCCCTGATACATTTTCACTGTCATCCCAGGACCAAGAGGTCCCTGAACACTGTCCATCTTCTTGTTCACTTGTTTCCCATTGCTCTACTCTTGAATCTAGTGTCTTACCACTAGATCACAACACTTTGGCAAGACCACCATTTTCTCCTTGCTCTACTGATGAAGGCTATCCCTCAGACTCATCCTCCCCCTCTTCTGACTACACAGACAGAAAGGGATCAGAAGAAGGAAAGTGTATTAAAGTTGATCTCCTTAATTTTTTAGACTCCATAGAAGACTTGGGCAAAGTGAATCTGTTCTATAGCATTGCCCAAGTGGCACACTGGGAACTGGACAATGAGCTGATTGTCAGAGATATGCTGGATCACCAACAGAATCTTCAGAGAGTCAACAAAGAAGTGAAACTGGTATATCTTGCAAAACTCCAGGAAGAAGGAATGGACTGTAATAATGAGGATATCCCTGGAACTTTGGATGAAATGGGCAATAATGACATTCCATGGAAATTGTATAAAAGCAACAAATCATGTGATTCGCAGGAATTTTCTGATGCAGGGGTGGATCTGACTGCCCCTTCTGACCTTGATGAAACCCCTATCCCTGATTCTCTGGCTCCATCACCACTGGATCTTATTCCCCCTCCCAGGCCCCCAAAACCCCCAAAAAGACATGTGAGTGCCCAACCAGAATCAGACATGTACAAGAATCTCAGTGGACATGCCTTTTCAGTCTCATCCACCAATGAAGCTATTCCTTTCTCTGAAAGCGTGTCTGTTCCTGCATTGCCTACACTGTCATCTTCACCACTAGTCTCTAAACCACCTGCCCTTCCTCCTCCTCCATCACAGCCTGTATCCTATTTTACCCTAAATACAGACTCATCCGCTCTTACCTCACCCACACCACCCATTCCTCCTCCTAGAAGACGTCACAAGGCTCGCCTAGAGGCTCAGAGGCTTGCTGAACTTGAAAGAGAAAAGACTCCCCAGTCTCTTCCACCTCCAACTTCCAGACCTCCTCCATTGCCACCGCCACCTGCCTTGACCACACTTCCAGCTATTCCACCTCCACCATCAATCCCACCCCCTCCATCTTTTCATGCACTGGATGTAGAAATTCGAAAGTTGCTTGCACTGGCAGGTGTCACTCAAGCTGAATTGCTTAAACTCAGTCCAGAGTTGGGTGTCTGTGTAGATGTGGTTCTGGAGAACAAGAAACAGACAATATCTGATGTTTTTAAGATGAAAGAACTTAAAGTAAACAAGACACACAAAGAAGAAGTGGATGAGGGGTTGGATATAAGATTGCAAGATGGAACTACCTTTGGGAAAGACAGGTCCTCAAGTGTGAAGGAATTAGATATATTCAGTGAAAAGGAACTCTCTAAAGATGAACAGAAAGAAGCAAACCGAACAACGTCCTTCACTGAAATGGCTAGATGGCGTAAGATAAATGGTGGAAACTGTAATCATAGCTGCAGCTGTAGCGTTGGATCCAATGCCACCTTATCTCCCAACTCATATTACTGTACTGATCTTAGCCATACAAATGTCCCAAATGTTAGCTTTGGAAATTTTGATTATTCTTCAGTGATTTCTGGCACCCCTCCTCCCCCTCCTCCACGACCTTTGCCCCCCCATCCACCAATAGTGTGTAATCCTCCTGAACTTCCCCCTGTCAAGCCATGCACTGTACCTGCCAATGCCTCTCGTCCAGATAGGTTTGACTGGCTGATAGCTTTTACCCCAGATACAGAGTATCCACCCCTCGAGATGCGAAAATCATCCAATGATGGCATGTTACACAAAGCAACGTCAGGATCAAAAGTCACAACCTTTAAAGAACTACGCAACAGAAGCAAACAGAGTTCTCCACCAGCCCCTGTTCTACCAGAACCTGATCCAACTGTTGTGACCCCAGACCCTGATTTCCTGTACAACCTCAAATGGAGAAGAGAGAAGATTGATGGGGATGGTTGGGAATATACTTCCCAAGCTTTTCTGCAGCCACCACCAACTCCTGCCTCATTGTCCCTCTTTAGGGAAATGTGCCACCTGAACATGCAAGACAATTGTCCGGCAGAACCCAAAGCTTTCCAACAAATTGGATGTTCAGTCAGTGAAGGCAGTCTTAGGACTATTTGTGGTGAAAGATACAAAGAGGGTGTATCTCTTTGTACCCCAAAAACAGGGAAGATGAAGAGAAAGTGGAGGTTAGAGGAATGGCGGATGGAGCATGGACCATGGAAACCAGGACAACAGGTAAAGTTGCATATTACATTTTTGATCCTCTATTAGAAAGCATACAGTGTTCTTCCACATAATAGAACAGTGCAAATTAGTTCAGATGTTTAACAGAGATAGCCAGCCTAATGGTTCTCAGGATTGCACAAAGCTTTTTTTTATACCCTCAGCAGACCATTTTTTATTTTCTTATCCTTCTTCCTGTTTCACCTTCTTTTACACCTTTCTCAGTCAAGCTTTCTCTTGTTTATCATGCATTTGTTTATCATGCATTTGTACTGTATCCAGTTGGAAGTAAAATAAACTAAATAAAGTCAAAGTGGCCATTCATGAAAATCTTAAAATAATATAACCATCAAAATAATTTGATCTGCGTCTCTTTCCTGAACCTCCATTGCACTGCTTCTTGCTGTACTGTTTAATCTGTGCAATGGTAAGGGCAATTTGCCTAGATCAGGTTACTTCACATTTGCCATCAGATATTTATGGCCTCTAATGTGCCTGGAAATCGAATAGCAAATGTACATGTAACGGAGCCCCTGTTGTTGTTTACAGGATTAACAAATTATACAGCTATAATACTGCATGCCTTTGTAATATTAACATTTTTTTTGTTCACAGATATTAGTTTTTATTTTTGCATATTATTGTTTTTTAAAGTTGCTTAACTCTGTATTAGTGCATGTGTTTTGTTTTTGTTAGCAAATTGCTGTTCTTTGAATTGTTATTATGACTCATTTTTCAGACTGTCAGATAAGACAGTGATAATGATCTTTTGCCTTTAAGGGTAGGAAAGGCATGATTTAGGCCTGAGTTAAACTGATTTAATTTTGGTAAAATTTAAGGTAAAGTAAACATAGTGAGCAACAAAGAGATAAATAATCTAGATTTCTGTATGATGAAAAATCCAGACTATACTTTTTTAGTATACTGTCTCTAAAAGTGTTTATCTTGAGAAGCTTGTCTTTAGGTGAAATATGATCCCAGTACAGCTTCTACAGTAATATTCCTGTTAGCAAATGCTTTCCCGTACTTAGCTAAATGCTGGGAGATCAGATACAATGCTGTTGAGGTTTATACAGCATTCACTGTCATAAAAGTAGGAACATTTTATGTTCATTTATTCATTATTTTTTCTTTACTGAATAACAGTAAAGAAAACAAAGCAGGGGTGGCATCCAGTACTTTGTGCAGTTAGGGTTAGAAATTGAAGTGGTAATTATAATTTTTCTAATTTGTAAATGAATGCATCTTTGGGCAGTGACTAATACCAATATTTCCAATATTCTACCAGAATATTCCAATATTCAGATATTTCAATATTTATTGTGGTGTATTGTGTTCTAATCAGGATCCAGAATTAACGCTTGTCAAATGCGAGTAAAAATTGTTTGATTTACTTGCTACTTGTGAAATACTCCAACATAATACAGTACATAAAACAGTACAATACAAGTTAAATTATAACAATGAAATGTAAGGAAGATCCTTGACGCTGTAAATGTCACTAGTAATTCAGACCTTAGACAGCTGTAAATAAATAATTATGGCTATACATTTTCTCAATTCACTTTACACTGGCAGGTATGGCATAAAGTAAATTTTGGACCCTGATTCTAATGTTTGTGCAATTAGGAAAAAGAAACCTCCCTCTATACATACAGAATATTAAAGTTTGACGAAATGCTCTATCATATGTTTTGCCCTCATATTTACATAAATGCATTCTTTCTTTTCAAATGACACTAACATTTTTTCCATTCTCTCTTTTTCTCTGTCTTTCTTCACTTTTTTGTTTTATTTTATCATTCTGCCCATTTTTTCAATTCTGAATCTCCTCCATTGTTATACTTTTATAATTCTTTACTTCTGTTCATCATAAATGGTTTTGCACACTGTGAAAGTGTCCTCACCTCCCCTGTCTCTGTCCTTGACCTCACCCTATTACCTGCACTCTGGTCCCTTGTCACAAGCTTCACAGTTTTACCACACTGACTTCTACAGGGATTACGTTGTGCCCCAAGATATAAAACCATTATGCATAAATCCCACCTCTGAATTTAGTTCACAATATACTGATTATACTGATTCTCTTTACTGTAGTGGTTTAAAAAACAATGCATCTTTGTTCTGTAAAGGAACTGATGTCAATAGTAACATGGATTCTTTGTATCATGAGTGCTATCATGCAAATAGCTTTCTAGATTCTTTATACCTCTGTGAACATGATTCAGACAGCAAGAAAACAAACTTCTGTTCCATGTATAACAGTGAATTAGGTTCAATTAAAAATGAAGATTCACTTTACTACAATGGCAACTACACAAGAAATAGCCTGAAGTCTTTCTCTGACCCTGAACCTCCAACTGACATTAACACACTCACTGAGGGTGACGTAACACCATATAAAAACATTGATATGCAGAGCTACATAACGATGCGAAATCTGAAAAATCAGAGCTATGCAAACAAAAACAGTTACAAAGATGCAAACTCTCAGCTTAATTTGCACTCAGAACCACTCTACTGCTTTTCTGACCACAACAGCAATGAAATGACAGCACAAAGCAAGCAGCAGGCTTTATCTTTTCCTGCCTACTACCTGTACCACCCCAAAAACTGCCCCTTGCATAAAGGTGCACCTCCACGGCTGTCACCAGTAGGAGCAGTCTCACCTCCCCATAGATCCGGACCTCCAGTTCCTGGCACAGATGTTGCCCGTCTCTGTTCACCCCTCTTCCCTCGCAGTCACACCCTTCCTGCCCTTGCTGCCCCCCTTTATTACCCCTACCTGTACACTCCCCCTGTTCAAGCCCCTTTTCGGGAGCCATCGGTCCCCATACTTCACTCTCAGCAGAATCCACCACCACATACTTTGAGTAAGAGATCAGTCCATTCTTTTTGTCTATCTCATTTTGCTCTCTTAATTCTCTTTGATTGTAACGCACCATGTTTGTCAGATGGTGTGTCTTCATCCAGAGATTTTGTTGGCTATGGATTTTGCAGCACTGTCAGTTTGGAATTTGTCGTATATTGCATGAAGACATTAGATCATCTTTATAGTGATAATATGACATATCTCTTAATTTTTTTATTGTCGAATGTATTTCTGTTTGTTTGCTTGTAATCTTTTAAGCTATTTAAATGAAATATACTTATTGCCCTTGCTCACCTTTTACTTAACTTTGTGTTTGTGGCAGTACAAGATTTATATTTTAGACGATTTTAACAGGATCTGATGTTTCTTTTTAATGCTGCTTAGCATGTTGTGTTGTTCACTTAGCTTTGGTTTCATGCATGTGGCAAATCCTGCTAGGTCAACCAAAATTGTCTCATAGTTCTCAAATGAATAAATATCTTTCATAATTTATTCATTAATATCTGTACCATATTAGTCTATACATGCTCCTCATGAACTGCTATCATGCACTGCATTAGATAGTTAATTAGGTTCCTAACCTCAACATTTTGTTTTCTATCCTTGTAGCTGTTCGCAGCTTTTCATTTGCTGGCTCTGAACAGAACATGGCCTGGATGGGGGATGATGCAAAGTCCTCTATGAGAATTGAAGGGCTGTCTTCTGCATGCCTGCAGGAAAAGAAAAGTAAAATATATAATACCTTGTGATAATCAAATTCATATACAGTGTTGGTTCATTTTTGTTAATGAATAATGTCATTTTTGTGTTTTTGTCACACAGCTCTTGTTAGTTCAGTCAGTGTGGCAGTGGAGGCCATTTTGGCTCAGTTCAATTCATCCAGGACCCTTGTTCAGAAGGCTAGTTCTGTGCTTTCACACTTAACATCACTGTTTTTGTTCAGACAGGCAGCAAAAATTATTTGCAAATCCAATATAAATCTCTTGTAGTGTGCAAACCTGTTTCAAACCACATCCCTATGGGGTTTGAAATCTAATTAAAATCAGATTCTAAGTAGTTTTTTTTTTTAATAATTCAGGATGTGAAATGTATGTGCCATCTTACAAAGTGGACAATATTGTGCGGAGGTGTGTCTGAATGTGCACATATTTCCTCAAATAGAAAATAATTGGACATTATTGTAGTGTATACTGAATGAGTCAGCAGTTTCTATCTCTTTCCACACTGACAGCTACTATTATTTATTATATATATTATAAGAAAGTCTCTCAACATTGTGTTAGCACTTGCATCACTATCATAGCAACTGACACATATACTATACACAAGTTAATGACTACACTGTCAGAATAAAATGACAGTGCAAACATTCAGTCCAAACTCAAATTTGTGTGCCGTGTGAACAAAGCATTGACACAACTCTCTTTTGATATATACATTCCTACAGAAATATATCCTTAATGAACAATTAAAGAATTAGTAAATATACCTGTTTCTTTCTGTCTCCGTCCATGCCATGTTCATACACTTATCTCTTTTCTTTTTCTTTCACCAGTTTCACACAGTAGATAAGGTATTTCAGAGTTCATAAACATGAACTTTGTCAATAACTTATTTGCACACTAACCTCATTTTCTGTTTATTGTCACCTCAATCTCTTGCTTTCTTTTCACTCTACTTTTATTTATTTTTGAACACTTCATTTATATGTCCTGTATCTCTTCTTTGCTCCATTGCTATTCACATTCTCTCTATCATTTATCTTGTCTATCTTCCATTGCCCTTTCTTGACGTATGTTTACAGGCTCTCTCTGGAGACAGCAGTGTTAATCCCTCTCTGGGTCGACTGGTACTGCAGTGCCTTTGCCCAGCCCTGCGCAACCTGCTCTGTGATGGACTCAAACCCCACCAGAGTGACCTTATTGCAGGCAGAAGGCCAAATTCACCTTGGGGATTGGTTCAGGCCTCTACCAAACCAGGTATAAAAAAACCTGGACCTTTTAAAAAACCTTTTATCTAGCATAAAAACAACTACCTTTGATAACCATCTCATATCCTATTTCATACATCTGTGTTTGTATTTCAAACATTATTATCTGTGAAATGTATTTCATACATTTCTACCTGGTGTTTTGACTTTTTGTGTATTTTTACAACCAATTTTGTAGAAGCTATTTGTCTCCGCAGGCCACTTGTCATCAGTTTCCCCGAGATGAATGTTAAGGCATAAGTTTTCCAAGAAATAGAAGATGAAAATGAAAATCCTGTCTTTATTTACTCCACATTATATTGTTTAACATTTATTGTTTAAGGCTGTATAACTGTCACCAGCGTTCGTTGTATTGAAAAAAGAAATACGTTAAATGGGCTATCAATTCCAGTTCCAGTTAATTTTTGTGTTCAATGGAAGAAAGGATGAATACATGATGACATGATGAATTTTCATTTTGGGTGAATTGTCACTTTAATAGTAGGTGTTCTTCATAGTCCCTCAATGCTTTGCCCATTTTCTTCATCCCGTTTGTTTCATTCTCTGGCACTTTTATTTTCTGGCACTCTGAATCCCTGAAGTATTGACTCACCCATCTGTCTCATACATTTAGTCTTTAAACATTCTTCAGTTTCTCCCTCAATATTCTCCCAATCTTTCTAGTTCTATTCGTCAGTCACATAGTGACTCTGTTTCCCTCTCAATCAAATGCAATAACATTAAAAATGAATAATTTGCTTGTGATAAATGTCTTTTTAATTCTTCCCTGTTCATTAATGGTGATTGTTTAGGCCCAGGCACACAGGCTTTGCACAATCTCCAGGCTAAAGTAATGGGGCTTCCCCATCTTAAGCAGAGCAGACAACGGTTCAATGCCTTCCTGTTTGGTCTTCTGAAGTAACACATCTTTCCTCAGTTCACCTAAAATGCTTTACAATGATGTTAACATAATGACTTGAATCTGACTTGAATCTGACCTGAATCTTTTGCTGTTCTTAACCCTGTCATGTAGTAACAAGCTTCTGGATTACTGGCTTTCACATCTGCATTCATGCTGTGGTAAGTATCAACATTCTGTAGCTTCTTTGTGGGCCCTGTTATGAAAATAACATAAGCTTTGTTTTGGAACATGGTAGTTGGTCTAAGATTATTATTAGCAAATATTGGCTGGTCTTTAGTTTTAAAAACTCCAGCTTTGCTGGTTAGATCATTTGGTAGCTGGTTTATTGGCATTTTAAGATGGGCTACCAGCCTGGACCATCTTAGACCAGCTACTAGCTTAAACTGGATTTTCAGCAGGATTTTATTGGATTATTTGATGATTGTAGAGCTTTAACCTGACTACTGTTTCTTGTCAATCACATCTATCCTTCTCTTTCCTGTAGATGTATTGGAGACGTTTTATCACCCTTTGTCCTTTATGCGTCTTTCACTCTCTTCTTGTCAGCCTCTTTTTGAGGAGCTTCTGCTTCTGCTACAGCCTCTTTCTCTTCTGACCTTCAACCTCGATCTGCTGTTTCAGCATCACCACCTTGACCCTGCCTCCCCCACTCTTACTCCAGTCAGTCACAGCTCCGAGGTTCAAAGTCCACCAAATGAGGACTTCAGCTTTAACTTGTCTCCTAAGAGGCTTTTCCAAGGCAGTGGCCATCATTATGGGAGCATTTTAGAGCAAGACTGTGGTGGCTTGGATTTACAAGACCCCAATGCAGGTCTCAAAAGCAAATCCAGTCATGCTTTTGATGCATTTAAAGAATTAGCCTATCACAATCCAATTTCAGTTGGCACCAAAGAAGAAGCCAGTCCTCCATTATCGTGGCTGAATGGGAATAACATGTCATCATCTCTTAGTGGTGGGAACGAAGCGAGTCTTTCCCAGCAGGCCGGCCAGGCTCTTCAGCAAGGCTGGGGGGCAGTAATGCGTCTGGGGGAGCGTTTGGGGCAGAACTTTGGTTTGACCACCTCTAGCCCCTCAGAGGATGTTAAAGGCCCTAACCTGAACACAAGCTGTTCACTGCATTTAAGAAGTCCACCTGAAAACACACAGCAACAAAGAGAAGAGCTTTCCTTGTGGCATAGTGGAACAGCTATTCCATGGAACCTGGGAAGGCTCTTTGGGGCCTCCAAGAGCCACAACAACCTACCAACAACAAGCAGGTTTGATTGTACTTGTGTGTAGGACTATTGGAAATGTTTGGGAATAACATAATATTTTAAATGTCAAGTATGTCTGTTTGATGGGTATTTGCCTTCTCTAAATTCAAAACTGATGCTCCCACACAGACGGCCATCTCAGTGGCTCTCCCCTGGTGTATCTGTTCTTACCCGCATTGTGAATCTTAGCCAGGATTCTTCATCTGAGATGAGAGAGCTGCAGAGAAGCAAAGAGAAACAAAAAGATGAAAATGAAAAGAGTAAGAAAACCAGAGATCAGCAGAGGTCCATGAGGTAAAGGTTCCATTAGATCATTACTTTTTATATTTGTTTATTAAATGCTCAGACTTTATTCCCCAATCTTATTACAACATCTGGGTCTTAGTACAATATTATTGGGTCTTAGTACAATATTATTGTACTAAGACCCAGATGTTGATATACTCCAATATCATATACCTGGGTCCTGTCTGATTTTGGATTTCCGTTTTATTAGGGTGGTCAGAACTCTGTGTGACCACACAGGCACTGGGGCAGAGCTGAGCTTCAGGAAAGGAGAGGAGCTTGTTCTTTTGGGAGGTGTTGACCATGACTGGATACACTGTCGTCAAGGTGACAAAGAGGGCCTTGTTCCCATTGGTTATGCTTCACTTGTCATGTGACATCCTTAATCCTGCCTGTATGTTTGTGTGAATATAAGGGGATATAAACTAATACAGAGACCATATTTAAATGTAGTAATTAGTAGCAGTGTTATGTGTTTATCTGTTTATCTATGAGCCTTGTTGCCTGGTTTGTGATGTCTGAAATATTTTCAGTGAGATATAGACACACTGACTCACTATAAATTACGGTATAAATGATAAATATATACTTATATATTTACCATAGATTTTACAAAGATAGATAGACAGATAAACAAGAAATAAAAGTGAGAAATGAAAGAGTTTAAGAGAAATTAAATCATCATATTATATTTCTTATTACAATGTTCTGCTATAACAAAAAAGAAAAATGAACTCTTGGTGTTGTCCAAAGAAGCCCATAAATAAGAAAAAATAATTCTTTTTGAAATATCACATTGACTCAGCATTATAATTTCTTTATTATAATTGTTGTAGCTCTCAATGGTAATAGTCAAATATATTAGTGTGGTAGTATGTAGATAATTATTTTATTTTTCTTACAATGTGATAGCTAATGTGGTAAGATCTGTATAACCATGAGCTTGATAGTGATGACTATGCATAACCTGTACTGTACTATGTATGAGGCTTGTTGCTGGGGAAACCATATATGATTGATAGCATTAATTATTTTCTTTTAAATAGATGTTCTGGGCTGGTTAAATGCTTTTGAATCAGAGGTTTACATACTAAGCCTGCATGAATGCGTATGAATGTCAGTTAATCATTATCAAACCTTGGTCTCTTCATTTGTGGGTACATTCACTCAAAATACACACACGCTGTGTGATCACATCTTTTAAAGTGTAGTAATATAAATATGCTACACTTCTGACATTGCATTGCTTTCAGGTGAATCAAAAAATATTGACATACTTGACACAAACAGTGAGGAAAAGAAAGAAGTATCTGCTTAATTGCACACTCATTGACTAACAGAGAACAAACAGTAAAAGCTGTCATGTTAATGTACTAGTTTGCATGGAACACAGCTTTATTCCCCACAACACATACTGATAAACCTTCTGCTCTATTTCAACCAATAGTTGGCTACACTAGCAGTAACCTCAAAAACTTAACATTTACAGCACTGTATGTTACCTGTATGAATGCTGATCTTAAATCTCATGTCTTAGCTTAATTTATGCCATTTATCAAGCTACATCAAGGGACATTGGGTACATTGTCGTAAGTAACAGTGTAGGACGTTTAGAACTGCTGGTAATAATTTAAAAGTCATTGGTTTAAACTTTAATGTCCCCGTTTTAAACTCTAAGAAACATGCTCTAAATTATATGTTAAATCATATAGTGCAATCATAGCAGCAAAAGAGGTTTGGTTAAAAAAACAAAAAGTTTTACCTAGTTTGTTGTAGTCTTCCCTCACAGGGCAAACTGCAATGATGCATGATTAAAGATTTTTTGTTAATTATTAACAATATTTTTGGTAGCTGATATTTTTATTAATAAATGTGTGCAATCCAGTCTCATTTTAAACTAGTAATAATTGTTAACCAGTTGGCAAAATCATAAGTACAAAATGTATGACCTTTACTTCCTTTGAGATTTCACATTCACATTCTAGAAGTGCCTAACTCAGAAAACCTAACCCCAACCCCAACCTAGAGGCTACAGCTTTTTTATTACTGTATGAGAAGAACAAACTGCAAGCGAAACATATAAACCTTTGTTTCTTACAGTATGTATCTCATCAACATTGTTTTTTTGCCTCTTTTTAGCTTGGCAGGCCCAGTTCCTATTTACATTTGGAATAGAACACAGTAAGTAAAATATGACAGCCCTTTAGTTTTTGGTTGGTCTATATTTTTTGCTAAAGTCATTAACTGTAACATAAAGACAGAATAAAGACAGCTGGAAACCTACAGATCCTACAGGTTTTTGGTACTGCACAGATAAATAAAGAATTCATGAATTAATTTTATTTGCTGTGCTGGTTGGTTAATTAGTCTCAGTGTAAAAGTCCTACATTTTTTCAACAAGCCCATGTAGTCATTGTGATTTTGCCAACTAGTTTACTCACATTAATTATTATGAGTCTGTCGTGAGACTTCAAGATGTGTATTTACAATTGTGAGTTAAAATTTGAATGACATTTTATTAGGTGACAGAAACAGCTGTTGCATCGTAAATATAGTGTATTTATTGTTTTATGGTTAATTATATCAAATGATGACCTGCTTTCTATCTGTTCCTCTTGTCTATCTCTCGTTGCGTGTGAGCGTACCTTTGTGTGGAGTTGTGTAGCTCTGTGTGGTATTGCCCATTACTGGTAACACATTTAAAGCAAAATATGTCCTGTACTATTTCATGAATTCACTAATTCCCTGTGATTCAGCTTTATGCATGCTGGTGTTTGTAAATAAACACAATAAAATCTTTAAAATAATCAATAAGTTGTGCTAAAGCGTATCTCTATGGAATCTCTAAGAGATCCATAATTCTTTCTGAACAAACTACCATGAAGAGACTATGCAACCCTAAATATCATATCTTGTCTTAAAATATTTAGTGTTTATTTAAGTTGTCCACCCTCACAGCATTACATGTGTTGTAATGTAGACAATGTTCCTAAACTCTGGCTTTAACTAACATGCTTTAAAAAATTACATTTATCATCCAAGTTGATGAATCCTAGAATTAGGATAATTCATTCCTAATAACCATCACCATACATTGTCAAAGAAATAAAGCAAATCACCCATTTGAGACCAAGTAAATGTAGTAGCCATTTCTCAGCCTCTTGCTCAAATTTCCCATTTAGGGAGACCAGAAGATAAGTAGATCAGTGTTCAATTACTATGAAACAATTGGTTCAATTTCCTAGTATTATGCCATCCTAATTAAGTGTTTAATACTTTAGCATATTGATCAGTTCCAGCTAACTGCTAATAGATCTGCATTCTTCCCGGCAAGATAAGCTCCTGGAGAAAGGCTGAGTGAGTATGGTATGGCGCAAGGGTATATGGAGGTGTGCACTAGGATCATATTATCTGCATTATAGAAATGCACCTGACAACTGTCACAGTCCAGCTACATCCCATGCTCCAGTCTATCTTCGCTTCAACATCCACCTCCCAGTAATGCTGTCCTGCCTAAAGGTATGAAGGTAAATCAGTAGCAAAACTTGGGAGCTTGCTGATTTGAATGTGAGAACTTGTCTTAATTAATATCTGTAAGTTGAAATTTACAGTCACAGCCCTGATGTGAAGAGGTGAATTTTGCACACACAGACAATAATTAAAACACTTGTGTTTCGAAGTTGAAGTTGCAGATTAATAGTTACAAATGTGTAAAATGACATTCACATAAACAAAGTGACATACACAAATGTGTAGGACATATTTACTTTTGCACTTTAATTCAGTTTTGCTGTACAACCTCAGGTCAGCGCTTACAACCTCTCAGATCTGGCAGTACAAAGGTCAAATCCTGGCATTTTTTTTGCTACTCATTTCGCGATATGGCACAGGGGGTGTTTAGATACTTTATGAGGTGTTGTACTAAAAGCTGTGTTCTGCTTCAAGTTCTGCCTTTGAGACAAATGACAACACGTGCCTACTACATGTGCTGTGGCAGGAGTTGGTGTTTGGGAACTCTTCCCCTACCCACACTTGACTAACACATGTTTTTTTACTGTTCTAAATAAAGGGAGTTATTTGACTCCTTGCACAGATAAACTTCCCCATATAAATCATGCTACCTGCCAACAGGACAAATACTTTGAGATTATAGGTGGATTTCTATTGAGAAATTTAGCAAAACAAAAGGTAATCTCAAATTACAAAAGTTAGCTCTGTGACATACACTGGGATTCAACAGATGTTTGGATAACCACGAGTATATAATATTAGCAGGTATTGGGCAGTGCTCAGTTTAAAGTTACTGTTGATATTTAGTGTCTTTGCCACAAAAAAAAACCCATCTGAAAATAACAACTAAATGTATTATTTTAATAGTTTATTGATATGACTTAAAGGTCAGCTCTTTTTTGAAATACTTCATTGTATATTGTCTGTATATTGTCATATACAGTAAAACACGTTTTAAAAATGCTGTTCAATGCATAGCAATTAAATCAATGCAATTCTATGCAGTTTAGGATAATATGAAATGGTGAATCAGGGTTAAAAAAAAACCCGAAACGCTTAGAAAAAATGACACCAAAAAGTTAATCGCCAAAATGAATAGGGGTGTTTTAGCACAGACGCTCCTCGTGGATGTGCAATGAATATTGAGTCCACTAGGTGGACCTATTTACCTCTTCTCACATGCAGCAGATATACAACCCCAAATCAGAAAAAGTTGGGACAGTATGGAAAACACAAATAAAAAAAAAGTAGTGATTTCTAAATTTACTTTGACTTGTATTTCATTGCAGACAATAAAACAGCACATTATTTAATGTGTTCCTCATGATTTTTTTTTGTTTTCAAAAAAAACAAAATCCTATTTTGGTTCTTGCAACACATTTAAAAAAAAACGGTTGGAACAGTAAAGCATTTACCACTTTGTATTGTTGCCATTCACACACTTTTTCTGATTTGGGGTTGTACATTAAAGGTGAAATAAACATACAGCGCCACGACTTTACCCCCTGCCTCCCAGTAGTTCTGTTTTATTTCAAACTATTTGTATGTCCCGAGAATCTCTGAACCGATTAACTTCCCTTAGAAGTTATTTTTAATATTTCATTTAAAGTTTCTGTAGTTAGGTTAGGCTGTAAGGTCATAGGTTCGATTGCCAGTGAAGTAAAGTCTATACCTTGCATTAAGTGTGTTTCTTTGTATTAAAGTTATGAGTATGCATTTGGTAGAGGCTATCTAAACATTTTACTGATCAAAAGAAGTACAGTAAGCTTCACTGTCAGAAAGCTTTCAGGGAGTGGTTGTTTTAAGTTATGCCTTCAATATTATTACCACTAGAGAGCGCCATTTCCCCATATGAAACTCGTTTAATCTAATCCTGTTCTCACAATGAAGTTAATACCTTACAAGTATAGTATAAGTTATAATCATAACTACCCTATCTATACCATACCTTATAATCAAGTTATAGGCAAAGACACTAGATCAGTCTTGGTCATGATGACCCTCTGCAAATTCACCTTTGAAAATAAAGCACATGTAAATAGCCAGCTACACCAACTTCATTTATAGCAGTTACTGAAAAATCTATGCTGAACACCTGTTATATAATCAGAGAGCTGAAATCATGGCCATTAAAACTTACCTATATTCCCTATCAATGAGTTAAAAAAGTTTACAGTTTACAATAAAAAAATCACACTAAGTTTCAGTCTAAATATAGCTAATGCCAAAAATAGAAAAAAATGTTTTATAATCGTTTAATAAACATTTAATAAAATAAAGGTGTACTGATGAAAATCTATGAAGTACTGCTTAAAGGGTTATGGAAATCTTACTATGAGTGTATTGTCTCTGTCTTATCACAATGACTCTCGAAAAAAAACCTCTAATATCTAAAACAACAACAGCTATTAAGATGAAAGACAGAATGGGCCAAATACTCTTTTATTAGTCAGGGGACATGGCTGGTTTAAGTCATTTTTTCTGCTTTAGGCTCAATAAACTTCCAATAATTAATTCTTTAGTTCAGCATATCCATATAAATTGTTGCATATGTTTTATACACTGCTATTATGCAATATTAAACAATATAAATAATGTCATGCAAAGAAGAATGTGATGTTCTACAGACATACAGTACAGGAATGTCCTGTTCCAAAATAGACATGCTTTGTATTGAGGTATCTTAAAAACTACTAACTATAAAAATATTAATAAAACAATCAGTGAAAAACAGATTAATTTACCACAATTAAACAATGAATTACTGTAAAGAGTTTCATGAACCATAATTAAAACACAATTCTGCTACATATACAATATTCACAATATACAACAGTATAAAACATTTCTCAAAGCTATAGATTACTGCTTTAGATCAATGTATTACAAAACTGCACAAGCACATAGTAACTTATCTTGAAAATGTAACGTTGTTTTTAAATTATTACAAACATAAACGTTTCTTTTATTAAGGCTGTATTTTAACCCTTTTCATGCATTATTGCTTGCTTAATAGTTACAACACAAAGAAAGGCAGTAGACCACAATTCTGTTCAGTCAGCAAAGCCACTTATAAGTAATGAAGTCCATTTTCTTGTAAAAGAGTGCAAAAAGTGTTGAATCATTTAAAACCGTCTGTGCAGGTTCATGCTTTTAATCCAAAGCAGCTCCACACTTTTTTTGCATGGCTTCCTGCATCCCATTTAACATGTTTATGTTCCAGTCTACAAGTAACAACATGTCCTTTGGGTACAATGTGAGGATCTGGGGTCTCTGTCTTTGATTAGTTTAATCATATCTCCTGCCCCTACATCTAACTTTCTTTTCCCTGAGAGGAAGAAAGTCTGAGTGCTCTTAACTAATCACATTGTCAAACATCAGCTGTGTCCATGCTCACAGATGGCATTTTCAGGAGTACTGTCAACCTACAGAGGAAGAGACAGTAAAAGACAAAAAAACTCACAAACCTACACACTTAAATATCAATCAAGAACTTTTAAATACTGACATTTAGTAATGGGAATACTGTAAGATCCCTTTTAACAGAGTCCACTGGCCACTCCCACTCCAGGAAGCTGTTGGCTGAGATTGTTTTACATCAGCAAAAGTACAATTTTTTGTGTACTTTGATTAGCCTTGAATTAATGTGGAAGATTCCAATGATGCTACAAAAATGTGTATAAAAATATACACTTTTTTAAAGGTACTCTCTGTGAGTGCTAGTTGTGTTCATATGTTGAGGTTTGTGTGTTTTACCTGTGCAGTGCATCTGTGAGTGCAACATACAGCAGGTCTTTGGTATTGGAGTGTCTGCCTTTATGGAAGGCCCATCAAGCTTCTGTTTTTTGGTCACAGCCACAGCCTGTTGAAGTTGTGGGTGTGGTTTTCTGTTGTTTCTCACAGGAAGTTGCCAATCTGCGTTAAGGCCTCCTGATGGGCACTATGGTACACTTCCCTCAGCTGCCTCACGTTATAGCCCACTGAGGACTCACAACCGTAGTATTTCTAACAGGATTCAAAACATAATGAGAATATGAGATATTAACAATGCAATTGTGTAGGTAAGTGTTAGGCTTAGTTTCTGATCCTACAGGTGCTTGCCAAACCATCACTGTCCTTTCTTTTTGGAAAAGGGTGGTGAGGGGTAGGGGTTAAAGCTCAGGGTTGGTAACTGAAAAGATGTTAGTTCGAGCCCCACAAGAAGCAAGCCATGAGGCTTTATCAATGTGGCCTTGATCAATCAGGTTGATTCAGGAAGATTATCCCTGTAAATGTTCATGGTGATGTTCTGTGGTACTGTTGAGGAAAATTCCCTGAATGTGGCCCATGACATGGCTCCGAATAGCATCAGAGTTAATGATTACAATGTCAAACTGACCTCAGCACAGTGAAACACCCTGAGCATGTCTGAATGAAAGGCATCCAAGCTCTCATAGTGCCCTGAGAGAAGCTGCTTTTGTAATGTACTAAGATCAACAGGTGCCGAGCCAGATCTGCAGGCGAAAAACACCAACAAGTTACACGTTTACAATTTCAAGAACATTTAAAACCTTGCGCTCTTCCCCTAAATAATAAATAATGCCTGCATTGGTGTGTTTTGGTGACACTAATGTTCATACCAAACATGAACTGTTTATGGGAAAAATGTCTGGAATTGATTTAATTTGAAAGTGTCTTGATTTCTTGACTTGGAAAAACATGCTTGAAGAATTTTCAAAATTCTCCTTTGCATTCCACTAAAAGATAACTGTATACAGTATATGGAACTGGAACGACATGACCGTGAGTAAATAAATAATAAGACAATTTTCACTTGTGTGAACTATTTCTTTAAAAGCATTCTGCAATCTACTGTAATCCTCCAATCTTTAATCATCTTAAAAACAGCAGGAAAGATGCTGAGTAAACAACACTGGTAAGAGAAAATAAAAATAGTAACATGCACACACACACATCTATACAAACCTCTTTCTGGAACACAAGTTCAGCAGAGGAGCGGCAAGTGTTTGTCCAGATGACCCTGAAAATACAGATGAAAAGTAATCGGCTGGGTTTCACACCGTGCCTTCTGTAACATCTATTAATAAAGTCAACAGACGTACCCTTGTAACTGACAATGACGTCATAGATCCTCTGGAGTGTTTGCATGAGGTTTCTGCTTTGTACACTCTCCCTCTCCTCTTCACCCAGTCTGGCCTCAGACTGAAGACTCGAGTGAGTCAGGGGCTTGTCTGTTGTGTTCAGAACACACATCCTCTTACATATGAAGATTTTGCCTCCTTTCACTAACATGACACACACAACACATGCAGAAATGCACAGCCATCAACTGATACCTTTGGCTCATCGACTTTAATTCAATGTTTAGTCTTCCCATTTGGTAAAGTCTCTCGAACTCTGTCATCATTATTTTAATGCAATAATAGGAATGCACCAAAATACACTTTTTCCATGAACTCAACGGGACACAGTAGCCTGTATGTGCCAACTGCGCTAGCCCTTAACCACATGTCCTCTTCTGCCCTTTTGACTAATGTTGAGTGGAAATAGAGTTGAGGTTGTTTTGGGAGCTTGTCCAGAGCTATGGCCCGCTGAGCATGAAGGAGGGAGAGGACAGAGGAGGAAAGGATAGGAGAGAGGGAAAGAGGGTAGAGCAGGGGAGCAGAGAGGAAAGGAGAGGGGAGCAGAGAGGAGAACAGGGGAGGGGGAAAAAAGTAAGGGAGGTGGGGTGGTAGGAGAGAAAAAGGAGGGAAGAGGAGGAAATGAGAGGTATAGGTGGTGTTCTTCATAAAGAAACTTCCTCAGGCCATAAAAAGCACTATAAATAGATTGTCCCATTTAATATAAGCTTCCTATAGAGTCATGCACTGGTACAGTACAGTATACTTAGGTTAAGGTATAGCTTGCTGACAAGAAAATACACTTCTGCCACACACTTAAAATGTATAACATTAAGGAGTTAATTTAATTTTTTCTTATTTTCAGCTCACTGTACTATGAAAATATAATTTAACTTTCAGAACTCAAACTTCCTTCCAAGTGAAAAAGACCATCATTGAAATTAATCTGCAAAAATTATTTTGTACTTTCTAATGCTAGGTTTGAACATTTGTTCACATGACTGCCCACGTTTGCACATCAACAAAGCCTATTTGGTAGTCTGAAACTTGGCCAATCAAGGTAACTGAGTGAAAAAACTGTGTGGATGCTATTTTCTCTAAAAAAGTATTTATAAGAATTTCTAATGAGAGTAAACTGTGCTTTTTTTGGTTACATGTATCACCTGCTTTTGCATTCCTCTGAAGAATCCCAGTGCAAAAAACCAGTAACGTAATTTAATCTTAAGGGCTGTGATCATTTCAGTCTAATTATTTTGGTTTGACCAGCACATTTCAACACTGACTTTTTAATCCTGCCACAATGTAATGCAGACTTTGCAAAGAGGCAGCAAATTCAATAGTACTGACATTAAACCCACAGCTCATAAGAAAACCACATCAAAGTGCCACATGCCAAAAGGACGTTTACATAGACGTTTTAAAGACACAGGAGCAAAAACTAGCCCTTAATTCTAAGAGTCACAGAAATCATAACTAAATCATTAAGTTTTTGGCCCAATAATTAAATAGTTAAAAAAGTATGATCTGACCCCTTTAGGAGGTTAAAAACAATTGATTATGCACACACATTACAGCTATACACACTGCTGGACCTGACTTAGTGCTGGTGTCTTCAGGAACTCCTTTTTGACATTGGCCGCTCCCTCCATGTTCCTTGTCCTCTTTCTCTTGCTCTCTCATGTCCTCCCTCAAAAGCACCGCCTGTCTCTCTCTCATCTTCTCAAAGTTCCTCACCAGAAAAATGCTGTGTTCCAAGACGAAACTCCTATGGGGGTAAAGAAGCAAATACAATATGTGTTAACAAATGTAAGACAATGAAATATGTACATGTGCAAGAGAGAGAGGGGAAAGCATGAAAAGAGTACTAAAACATATAGAGAGAAAGAGAACATTGAGTAGAGATGTTGTTATCACTGTTTATGTGTGTTCTTGCCTCTCCTCCCAAGACAAGGGCATTATCAGCAGGGGGGAGGAGATGTTTTCAGCATCACTGCCTCTCTCCTGCAAATAAAGTCATTTACAAAATGACTATATAGACTAAACTACAGTGATCACCTCCACCTCCAGCTATGCTGAACTGGACTTAGGAGTGAAGTTATATTTAAATAGTCCTCATACCTGCTGTTTGAAAGAGTCAGATTGATTGGGAAGCTTATTATCCAGCTCTGTTTCACTTGTTTCTTCTCCAACCTTCTCAGCAGGCAGTCTAAGACTATCATCGCTGAGTTGAAGAAAAAACAATGTTTACTCATTAAATTGTAACAGAATTAGCTATGCTATCAGTTCTGCCATGGATGTTTTGCCCAGTCAATTTGTTTGTGTATGTGTTTACCTATTAAGGCTGTCAGAAATGCAGCCATGAGGAACGCTGTCCTTATGGTGTTTATAAGATCTGTCCATGGGCTGAGTGAGAGACATTACACCAACAGACCCATCTCAAAGAGAGAGAGAGAATAAAGTAAATGTCAATGCAGGGATATGTAACTTTGAAAAGTGCTGGGGCCTCAAAGGATGATACCTTCAAGGGCCACACATCTTTCAAATAGATTAATACATATTTGAATGTTTATTAATTAATAAACGTTTTATATTAATAAAAAATGATGTTGCTCATTCTTAGGTCATGTAAGCTATTGCATTTATTAATTATAACAAATACATCCTTTTTGTGAAGTGTTACTCATTATTGCTTTTATAAAAATGGCCACAACAGCAATATAATAAAAGACAAACTTTGTACTAGACAGCAACGCTTTGTTTAAAAAGACAATTAAAATGCTTTTATATTATGAATGACAATATGAAAAAAAACATAAAGGCATCAGGGATACAGAACATGTAACCTCATTAAAGTTTACTGTAAAGCACAAAAGCTAAACTAATGCAGAGAGCAAAAGAACTTATATATCCTCACCGGCCACTTTATTAGGTACACCTGTTCAATTGCTTGGTAACACAAATTGCTAATCAGTCAATCACATGGCAGCAACTCAATGCATTTAGGCATCTAGATGTGGTGAAGACGACTTGCTAAAGTTTAAACCGAGCATCAGAATGGGGAAGAAAGGGGATTTAAGTGACTAAGTGGGCTGGTCTGAGTATTTCAAAAACTGATCTATTGGGATTTTCACGCACAACCATCTCTAGGGTTTACAGAGAATGGTCAGAAAAAGAGAAAATATCCAGTAAGCGGCGGTTGTGTGGACAAAAATGCCTTGTTGATGTTAGAGGTCAGAGGAGAATGGGCAGACTGGTTAGAGATGATAGAAAGGCAACAGTAACTCAAATAAGCACTCGTTACAACCAAGGTATGCAGAATACCATCTCTGAACGCACAACACGTCAAACCCTGAAGCAGATGGGTTACAGCAGCAGAAGAAGACCACACTGGGTGCTGCTCCTGTCAGCTAAGAACAGGAAACGGAGGCTACAATTTGCACAGGCTCACCAAAATTGGACAATAGAAGATTGGAAAAACGTTCCCTGGTCTGATGAGTCTCGATTTGTGCTGCGATATTCAGAAGGTAGGGTCAGAATTTGGCGTAAAGAACATGAAAGCATGGATCCATCCTGCCTTGTCTCAACAGATCAGGCTGGTGGTGGTGGTGTATTGGCGTGGGGGATATTTTCTTGGCACTTTGGGTCCCTTAGTACCAATTGAGCATTGTTTAAATGCCACAGCCTACCTGAGTATTGTTGCTGACCATGTCCATCCCTTTATGACAACAGTGTATCCATCTTCTGATAGCTTCCAGCAGGATAATGCACCATGTCACAAAGCTCAAATCATCTCAGACTGGTTTCTTGAACATGACAATACATTCACTTTACTCACATGGCCTCCACAGTCACCAGATCTCAATCCAAAAGAGCACCTTTGGGATGTGGTGGAACGGGAGATTCGCATCATGGATGTGCAGCCGACAAATCTGCAGCAATTGCGTGATGCTATCATGTCAATATGGACCAAAATCTCTAAGGAATGTTTCCAACACCTTGTTGAATCTATGCCACGAAGAATTAAGGCAGTTCTAAAGGCAAAAGGGGTCCAACCTGGTACTAGCAAACTGTACCTAATAAAGTGGCCAGTGAGTGTATAATAGTATTCCACAGAGCTAATTTAGGCTTCCTTCACACCTGCACAGACACAAACAAATACACACAAACTACACACAAACACACATTAACAGCTAGGTTTACTCACTGGAAATGGTCGTCTTTAATAAGGTATCTGACATTTTATGAAGCTGTAATGGAACAGAGACTGTGTCACAAGTATAGTACAACAGTGCAAGAAAGGAAATATTTAAAGGAACAGTTCACCTTATAATGAATATTCTGTTATCATTTAATCACCTCATGTCATTTGAAAACTGTATGAGAAAAGTTATATGGGTGTGAAATAAAATTAGCCAGTAAATGTTTACAGAATTTTCACACTCTAGGTTTTAAAGATAAAAATACCTTATTGCGTGCACAAAGCCAGTATATGTCATAGGGCAACTGAAAGTCAATCCGTTTCAGCCTCAGATACTTTCCTGTTAAACACACAGAGGTTATGAAATCATTGAGATGAATTACTGTATTGATATTTATCTTTTTAGTATCTCTTATTTCTGCTTGCATAAATTTAGGATTTTTAGCTTGCATACAGTAAACTGAAACAACTAATTTAAAAATATGTTGGTATGTTAGCTTGTATTAAAAGGGCATTTTTTGTATAATTATTTTTCTCCACAGTTTGAACAACTGATATTATTCAAAAACAGGTCAAGTAACCTTCAGCTCAAGAGTATCCGCATTGGACATACATTTATGTTTTTAGATAGGTTTGGCTCATTGCCATTAGGTTACATGAATGAATGACTCTAGTAGGTTAGCTAGTAGCAACCTCAGCATGACCTAATTAATATTCATGAACAAATTCATTGCCGTGTAATGATGTCTTAACCAGCTCATCTGCGCCCCTAGTTTGGAAACTTTCTCTTGTGCTGCTGCCTGATGCATGATCCAAGAGCTCTACATTCTCACAGCCACTACAAATTAAGTTTGGACAACTAATTCCAGTTCATTATGAACTCACTGATCTGCATGCGCATTAGTTCACTCTGACCTCCAAATGAACACCTAAATAAAAACCATTAAACCACACACACACATACACAAACTCACCTACGTGTATAGGTGCAGGAAGGAGGCCAAATTCATGTTCTTCAGGGTCATACTCAAGGCAGTCTGTGTTTTCTGGTGAGGACAGACTCATGGGACTGTGCAGGAAGCATAAACACACAGACTGATTGACAGACTGTCATGCTCTTTGTTAAGAGCTCTGTAAATAAAGGCTGCATTTAAACAAATATTTTTAAGACTTGTTTATAAATGCATGCGAGATGAGAGTTTCAAATGTAAACTCACTCCTCTGTCTTATACACATCAGAGTAAAGTCCTGCCCACTCATATTTTTTGTCAGGTGGCATAGCAGAGCTCTTCTTTGATTGGCTGTGTAAAGATACTAATGCATCCTGAGACGGTGAAGATGAGCCAGTGTGTGAACTTAAGGGCTCTTGGCTCACAGCTGTATCTTGTCCACCATCTCTTACTTTTTCACTGTCTCTTTTCTTTCTTCCTTTCCTTTTCTCACATTGAGACACAGATTTAGTCGCATTGAGCATTGCATTATTATCTGTTTCAACTTTTCTCTGTTTTGAAGGACACTCTGTCACTCCATGATTTAAAAGTGCAGCGGGTAGAGATGAAGAAAAGATTGGTACAGGATTTTTCCTTGGTCGTCCCGGTCCTCTTCTTTTGACCTCACTTTCTGTGACCATCTGACTTTGGGGACACTTTCGGGATGTAAGAGGCTTGATAACATGTTTCGTTTTTTTCTTACTCAGTGCCATAGTTGTAAAACTGCTTGAATGGGAAAGGCTGGTTTTGATGGCAGTAGAAGAAGAAAAAGGGCTGATTTTATTGGTCTGGATGAGGGTCCTGCTGACATTATGTCTTGGGTCTCTTCCTCCTCTGTTTTGTCCTTCAGTAAGATGCTGATATTGCTCATGGAAAAGTGAACCTCTATGCTGGAAGCCCTCTGAAGGAAAAGAGTTGTAATGTGTTAAATCACAGGTATAGATATCATCAGATATGCCCCCAACCTCAACTAATTGTTTGTTTTAATCACAAATTTGTCCTTACAGTTAATATGCTAAAAAGATCAGCTCAGACTGGCATGACCAGGTTTATGCTGTTAAAGCCACAGTGAGATACACTGAAGTGAGACAAAATCTATTGCTCATGAAAAATTAGATGTTTTTAGGAAGTCACTACTGTAATCCTGACCGTGGGAATTACACTGCCAGTATACTATCCATTACTGCAAATTCCTTTAGTACTGCTAGTTATATACAACAGTAAATCAATTTCACAGAGCTCCACTGGAGTGCATTCCACAGTGAGCCAAGCCTTGGGTCCCCAGCACACAGATTGTGAGATGAAGGCAGTTTGTGTGCTTATACACATTTTACAACATATAAAGAAAATCAGTGACTTAAAGTGTTGTGTAATATGATTAATATCCCAGTTATCTCTGTAAAAGCTCTCTAAAATATGAAAGGAATAAATTAACAAATGAACAAAAGAAAGAAAGGAACAAAGGAACAAAAAAAGAATACATAGTAAGGGTACATAAATAAATATCTAGTGTATATGTTGTATATATATGTACAGCATATATACATTCTGTAATATAGTACAGTTATATACAGTGGAATAGTTATAATGGGAAAGAATCAAGATTCAGTTTGGTGTTGTAATATGGCCCATGTTTTCTCAAGCTCCAGAGGAGCTATTTCTGCTCTCTGGATGACAGCCAGACCTACACTGCAAAAAAATCTACATCACCCCTAAATAAAAGTGTGAGCACAAATTAACGTCTGATATATCAGATATGCTCAGTTTTATTAATATTTTTAGACAGTCCAAACACTCAAGAGTGGCATTTTTAGGGCACATCTGGTTCTGATTATAAAACTCTTTTTGCCATATATTCCCTTTTCGTTTAGAGCAACATTCCTTCCTTTCCCCCTATTCTTTCTGTCAATCATTTTTCTCATTTCACTTGCAGATTTCCATGCTCAGATTTCTTCCTTTTCCCTAGCATCACCACATTTCCTTTCCTCTGCTAAATGCTGGCTCTCCCTCATTCACTCTTTCCAACTCAAACAGACGGGAGTAATTTGGCCACAGGCCGACAGAAGGTCTATGGCAGCATCTTAAATGGAAATTCTTTGGCAGGAACATGATAAAATAAGCATATAATTCATGATGGTTAAATGTATAGCAGAAATCTGGGTGGTTCCCCTTTACAGAAAAACATTGCTGTCTGACTTGCTCTTTGCAGGGAAAGAGTATTAGGCTAAAAGCCTATGAGTCGTTAGAGTAAATCACCTTCATACTTCAGTGAAATGTAAGATCCTCATTCACATTTCTGTTGAGAATTTTAAAAAACCTGAAAAATTTTGAAAATCTGAATCTATGCCATCAGTATGACAGCAAATGAACTAGTATACATACACTACTGCTCACTGACACTACAGTCTGTGAAAATCCCTGAAGGTGAGCTAATGCTGAAACCTTCACAGTTTCACAGGACAGTTGCTATGATCTTTCATATAATAATAGTTGGGGTGATGGTAGACTTGTGGTTATGGATTTGGACTGCAGACTGGTGATGTGTGCATCACTTTGAAAGTCACTGGTAGAACACCATCCCACAGTGAAGCTTAAAGTTGCTCCAAGAAGGACCGCCCAGACTATCTCTGTGTCTAATCTGACCATCTAAGACAGGCTCACCTCGTATACCATGTCATACATGCTACGAGCAACACAATGACCTGCACCACTTGTCATAAATGTACAGAGAGAAAAGCTGAATAATCCCATTGTCCCGGTGACAAAAATTTATTTTAATCAAAATAATGAAAAATACAGTTTAGTTCCTGCTAAATCTTGACCCACCATTATTAGGTAAGGCAAAAGTTAAATCTGCAATCTGTAACTTGCCTCTCTATTGCCATCTGTGTTTAAAACATAAAATTTCAGGTTACTTTACATACTTATTTATGTGGAAGTCAAATTGACATTTCCTGTGAAATCCAACCCAGCAGCTCAAATCATTCATCATTATTATGAACTTATCATTGTAAATCAGGGTAAGGTAAGGAGACAGTTTTGAACAGTGATCTGTTATTTACTTGCTCAATAACTGTTTTTTGTTTATTTTTAACAAACAAGTTACAGATTGCAGATTTAATATTGGGACCCTCAATGCAATCTGTGTAAATCTTTAGATAAAATTATGCATCTGCATTTACTATATTAAAAAAATAAAAAAGCTTTTGGACTACATCTGCCTGTTTTTATAGTAAGTAACAGTTGCTCGATTTGCCGTTGGACGTTTTTCATTGCATTACCTGTGTACCTAATAAACAGTAAAAATGAGAACACAAGGACAAGCAGACATCGCTCGCTATGCAACATCACATGTCTCTGAGCCTCTGCTGAGAGGAGCTCTTCACATGCTGGGGTTTGTTTCTTACCATATGTTTACTGCAGTGCTAATTAGCCAAATATGCGTTGTCTATGCTTCTAAAGGTGTGTAGCTGCAGACAGAAGGGTGTGAGCAGCAACACCACGCAGTGGTGACAATACAAACTTGATTTTTCATTGTTTCACACTTTAATTTTAGGTTGGAGGCCAAAACACCTATATCCTTATTCATAATGTAGATGAATATAAAACTCATTTCAGCTTAGCAATCAATCACATTTTCCACTGCAGCTGCTGTGGACAATCAGCCTAATGATAGTATGAGATTTATAGAGACACTAAAATCATGCACTAGAATGCAAGTCTAAAGCTTCTGCCAAGTGTTACATAATACTAATAACATCAATGCCAAGATACCACATAACAGAGCAAATATGTAGCAATATTTAAACACATGTGAGACCATATACCCCTCAAAGGACTTCTAAACAGATTTTCTGTCAGCAAAAATGTATTTAACCAAATATTCACAAAGCAAAATCAGGTCTGTTCCATTTTAGTACCTAACAGTAACACAGTGAGTGATAAATATGTCTATAGACCCTCAATTCCAAAATAAATGACTCTAATTTTATAGTTCAAAGATTTTCTCATTATCTCATAACTAATAAGGACAATATGTTACTGAATATGTTCCATAAGCACTTTTCAATGTCAATAGTCAATGCCAAACAACAGTGTGCCCTTTAAAAACAGATTTGTACTTGTCTTTCATAATTCTGTTTGTCACTCAATTGCTCTTTACATATGAACAAACAATAACCTCATGCACTCACCAGATACTCTTTTGTCTCCAGCCCAGCATGGTCCCTTCATCAATGAGCTTCCAGGACTCATTAAGTTCTCTGAGGCACATTGAACTTCAGCAGTACTCCTCTGGACTGTCATTCCATTCTTTGCACTGCTAGCAAGGTTGGGATTTTTCAGGAAAGAGTGATGTCGGTTTGTTCTTTCTGATAGAGAGGGTGATGGTAGGTCTTCATCACTTTCTGGACCTGCTAGATTATCATCTTCTTGGTACTCCGACTCAGCTTCCTGGTTTAGGATGTTACTACTCTTTTCTGATTCAAAGCGTCCTCTCCATCTCCATGACTGCTGATGCTCTGCCCACCTAACCTTTGATATTGGCCTGAGTTGTGCTGGGCTTATATAAGACAGGTGTGAAGTTTTGTGTTTGTCCACTTTTTTGGTGGGCACTGAGGAAGAGAAGGGCAAATGAGAAGATCTTCTGCTCACATGGTCTTTTCTGAGCTTATTTTGTCCTAGAAGGCCACCTATTCCCTCTCTTCTTCTAAGCCCATCATCCACAAGCCTTTTATCTCTGTTGTCTACCCTTTGCCAGCTATTTCTACTAAACCAGTCACTAGAGGATTGAGAAGCTACATTAAGGTAAGTCTGCTGTGGCTTCCCTCCACAATGTACAGAATCACGTCTCAGAAACTTATGTTTTCTTTTATGAAACTTTGATGGGCTTAAAATGCGATTTTTGGAGTAGGGGTGCACATATGAGGGTAACAAAGGTGAAGAAGGGTATATAGTTGCAGATGGAGGGTATCCTCTGTAGAGCCCAAAACCAAAAGAAGTGGCAGAGAGTGGCATTTTGCAAGGCGAATGGTAACAACCGCCTCCTGTCAGTGGGAATCCAAGTTTGTGCACCACCGGACAATGTGTGACAATATGTTCAGTTGGCTGTGAGGGGCACCCGTTGTTCCTTTTAAAATCTGCCATTCCAACGTAATGCAGAGAATCACGGGGGAAGTCAGACTGGGGTGAGTAGTAGCCACTGAAGTTGATTTGAAACATGGTTGGATGGTGAAGATTTTGTGGCAGACACTGATGAACATGAGGGTGATTTTTCCCTTTTGAATTCTTTCGTCCAGATTTAGCTTCATCTCCACATGCTCCCTGAGGAGTATGATGCACAATGTGAATTGCACTTAGTCTGACCACTAAGTCCTCAACCTCTGCCAGAAAGGCTGGGTCTTGTTTCTTGGCCCTGAGTTGAAGATACTTCCTTTTACATTTGTGTTTATGTTTCCTAATCTTATCACGGCTAAAGCAGTTATGACCTTTAGTGTGACACTTGTATTTGGGTGTGTCTTGCTCCATCAATACTGATCGGGCAAGGTGTGCTGTTCTGCAGTCTTTCATCCTTACATCTGCGGCCAGATGAGCCGTTGTTGATTGTAAGGAGGAATGTGGTTTCGATCTTTCTCCATCCATTGCTTTAGCTTTTTGGGAACTGTTTGCTTTTTGAGCAGAATGTTGATCATATTCACAGTTGCCAGTATAAAGCTTTCTTCTGAAACAACCAGCAGTAGAGAAAGGAGACTCAGGATATTTAAATGAGTGAGGTGGGCTGCACAGAGCAGATTGGCTATATTCTCCAGGAGTGAACCAAGAATTTAACTGACTTGAAGATTCTGTCATTTGCTGAGAATTTTGAACCGGAATTTGCTCAGTGTCTTGGCCAAAATTTTCCTTTTTTGTTTTAGGTTTACGACCTCTCCTCTTTCCTATGTAGATAGTTCCACGTTTGCTGACATTAATTTGTGGACCGAGTTTTCCACCAAAAGATGTTACAAGTGAGGATAAAGACTGGGTAGGATCTGAAACTGAACAGTCTGCATCTCCTTCATTGCCGTTCTGAACAAAATCTGCTTTGTAGCATTGTTTCTGCCCAGAAAGAAACTGTGTCAGCACTTCATCTCTTTTCTTCATTCTCATTTTATTGATATTTTTGATAATTGTCTTCATTATCAACCTATTTCTTTTGCGGCAAATCTGGGTATCTTTAGTCTTTGACAAGGAGGGTTTGAGATTCTCTTCAGCAACCTTCCTTACAAATCCTGAGTCAAATGATTTCTGCGGCTGAATGTAGGAGGAGAGTTTGGGCCGACCTCGTTTTCTTTGCACAGGTTTTTGAAGTCTCAGGTCAACCTTAGGATCAGGGACTTTTGTGTGTTCAAGTATTGGAGACTTAGTACAAGTCTTATGGGACTTATTTCCCTGAGGAGTTTCATCCAACCTGCTAATTTTTGGACGACCCCTTTTCTTAGGCTGGGGTTCATGGGATGTGACCTCTGATATGGGTAATACATTTTGCAGTTGTTTATGTTTAGGGGGTCGTCCAACTGGTCTTGGTTTATACCTTTGTGATGCCAATACCTTTGAAGACTTATTGGAAGGTATTTTTTTCAGTTTAGATGTTTCAGGAACTATTTTACAAGCAGTGGAACTAATAATAGCAGTCTTCACCAGATCAATCTTTTCCACATGACTTGCCACCTTCGTCATTTGAACAACTTTTTGTTTCTTCTGTGAGCTGCCAGTTTGCTTTGGGTGTAAATGTGTCTCATCACCTGACATTCTGGAAGTGTTATACTGAGAATGAGCACAGCTGGTAGTTTGAGAGGAACACTGCACATCTTCAACATGGTCTGAACTGTGTCTAGCTCTCTTCTTATTCTTGTCAATTGTATGTCCCACCCTGCTGCCATCCCTCGGCTGGACAGCAACAGGCATAGCTTGGGCAGGTTCCAAAGTCATTTTTCTGCTGTCATCTATGTCTTCCACTTCATTATGCCTTTTGCTCCTTACTTTGCTCTCCAGTACCAGTACCTGTGATGAAATACTGCTCTCAGGAACTGAAAAATCAGCAGATTTATTTAAAGCAGGAAGGACTGATGGTGTTCTCACAGAGATGCCCTGATTCCCTGAATCATTTTCTTTACTTCTTTTATTAGTTACTGTTTTAAACTTGTTTTCGGAATCTCCATCCTGTTTGTTATCTTCTTTCGCATGTACATTTAAACACTTTTCAGCATTACTGTCCCTGATTTTGGAGGTCTTGGTCTTTTTAGGAGGGCAGGGCATTTGCTTTATTGACAGTGCATTCTCAGCACAAGATATTGGAAACAATGAGCACTCACTGTCATTCTCAACACTGGAAGATGACTGCTGTGATGACTGAGCTTTCAGCATTGTATCTTTTGAACTATGTGAAGAGAGGGAGGCAGTTAATGTTGCTTCAGTAGGAAGATCTTCACCCTTCAGTTTTTGAACATTATAAACTTGGGTGTTGTCATGTGGACTGGAGTTCTGTTGTAATGAAGATGGTGGAGAAGGAGCAGCTGGAGGTGAATATGTCTGCTTCAGTGGGGTAGAGGAGGCTATCCTGTCGGAAAGGGGTACTTTGCTATCAGTCTGTGGTTGAACTGCATATGAGGGTCCATCTGATGTCAATAATGATTTTGAATCTGTTTTCTTTGTCTGTTTTGATGGAGCCTGTTGAATGACAAAACATGAGTTGACCAGAATTAATCAGGAAACGTTTTAATTTTTCAGTCATTCAGGTCACTGTAGGATGTATAGTAAAATTAAGCCAAAGACAGTCTAGACTTGCTATAAATTTCAGGAATTATAGAATGAATTATAATCATCACATTTATATTTTAATATTTTATACTGCAAGCGGAATAATATTAAATATACTGTAAACATTCAATATATCACCAAGCCTACTCTAAGTATTTTAATGATTAGAGAAAGATAAATATGACAGAATAAGACTGGAGAAAAACTCCTAACAGAAAATTGATGCTTGAACAAAAAGAAAGCAAAATAAAGCACACAGTATTCAAACAAAAGATTAAAGTAAATAGGAGGACTATATTTAGCAGCAGCCTTTTTAGCAACTTTTTGTTGCTCACAAGAAGCAACCAATAATGATTAACAACACACAGATTAAAGACTTTGAACTGTATGTTACTGTCTGTGAGAGAGAAGACAGAGAAAAGAGAGGGGTGAGACAGTAATATAAAGGAGAAGACAAAGTGAGCAAAAGAAAGTGAGAAAGAGAGAGCATACGGTAAAATGAGATATAAAAATTTTATGTAAAAATAGATTAAAAAATGTCAAACCACTGATGTTTAAAAATGTCCCAATACAAATAGAAACAAGTATTTGACACACATTTTTTTTAATTAATATTAACATTAAGCATCACAACTAAAATGAATAAAAACAGAAAGAAAGTTAGTTAAATTTTACCTTTTTATAGGGTGGAACAAAACATGTAGAGTCAGCATTTTTGGAGGAAGCAGGAAATGTAGTTGTGGAGGCTTTTGAAGTAATGCAATTATTGCTGTCTTTTCTCTGGATCTCTTGATTTGACTGGTTTGTCGCAGTGATCTCTGGCACTGACCCTTCACCTCCACATGAGCTATGTCCATCTCCATGGGCAAGCCTCTGAGAGATCCTAACCGTGGGCCTGCATATGAAGTTCTCAAGGCTCTTTGGCGGCTTCTTGGTCCGTTTTGCTGCAACCCCTATTTTCATTCGTACATTTCCATCTGACTGGTCAGACTTCATAACTGTTAACTCCTCCTGCCGGCTCTGCTGCTGAAGTTCACTGTTGGTGCTCTTTGAGGAAGCTTCTGGTTCAGCCCCCTTGGTCTTTCTCATCTTCTTCCTGTCCTCTGTCTTCTCTTTCTGTTCTTGTCCCTCATGCCTTGGAGCAGGTGCCATCTTTTGCTTTTTCTTATCCATCTGAACTATCAGCGTGACAGATGTGGATAAAGTATTTGTCAAAACAGACCTCCAGGCCAAAGTTTGTCAATAATCAGTGTTCAGTTTACCAGACAATCCAATCAGGTACTGGTACCATGGAAGGGGCTATAACAGATGAGGCAAATAACAACGACAGTGCTACAACAGAACATTAGTTACAGTGTTTACTTAAAGGTGTCTTTTACATTATCACATGATATGACACAGCATTCCAAACATTTCAACTCTCAAGATACTGATTCTGATTTCTTTATTTGTTTCCTTGACTGATAAACTGGTTTAGAATACTTCTAAATTTGGTGTAATAGTGTAGCAGCTCAGAAAATTATGCATCAAATAAAAAATGTATCTTTAAAAAAATCTTTAGCCTACACAAACAATCAGAGTTGAGCTGTTCAATGAGAGGCCAACTGAAGCTCAACTGGCCACTTAAAGAAAATGAAACATCTTTGATTTTAAGCTTTACAGTAACTGCCAACAGATGTAGGTTAGCCAGATAATGTCTACTTTAAAGTTAACTCTGAATCTACACTCTGAATCCACAGTTACTTCACACAATACTCTACATAAACAACATGATACATCACAATTTCCAATAGACTATTTGTCTTGGGACATACCCCCATAAAAATCCCCAGCAACTGCCTTCAAGAAAAGCTGTCTGAAACCCTGTTTTGAGTTGTCTTAAAGGCAGGTGCTTTCCCACACAGAGTGAGGTCATTTCTATGGGAGATTACGAATGATGACCTCAGTGTGTTAACTCGCACAGGAGACCCATAAAACTCCAGCGGCTGACCTTCCAGCCTGAAGCTGATAGAGCCCAGGATCGGTAGCCTGAGACATCTGTAGGGCTTTGAGTGGATTTAGTCAAAGCACTTTCTATTTCACTCCTCAACAATCTTGTTTGACTACAATGTAAAGCTTTCCTTCCTGACATTTGGGCTTCCTAAAATAATCATTATGCAAAGTGTTTTAATCACAGGTTTTAGTAGGTTAGTAAAAGAAACCTACTGTGTGCCTTATCTAATTCTCATTAACAGGATAAAATTCGACAGCGTTACGCTTGCTGAGTGCAATTCCGCTTCTTAACTCCTCCTTTAGGATCTGGTGCTAAGAAAACAATCCCAATAGATCGCTTGACAAGAAAAATGTCCTGAGGTGATGAGAGAACTAAGTACAATGACGTTTGTCTGCTGTAGACAGCAGAAGACAGAGTTCTATGGCTATTAGTAGCACAGTTCAGAAGCAGAGAAGGACATTTGAGGGTCCTTTTCTCCCTGGGACATAAGCCTACTTTTTAACCACAACGATTTACCACAATCATTCATCTTTTGTACCTCACAGTTTCCCCTGCCATTTTTTCTCTTTTTATTTTAACTCTATTGCTGGATGAGGTATTTTTCCTTCCAATATATAATTAGCTCTCTCTTTTACACTCCATCTCTAAGAAAATTTCAAAACAGAGCACACACTGATTAGAAGTCACTGTTTCCCTGTAAATCAAACCTATCTGTTTTGCTGTTACAGACAGAAATCTTTGCAAACAAGTAGAAATCTACTAAAATAGCCTCTGTTCTCATCATCCCTTTTATATTTTTTCTCCTTTGATCTGCAGTTTTTTCCCCTCTTATTTCTTCAAACTCTCTTTCCAGTGACCATCATCCCTTTTATTCATCTTTAACCAATGTATAGCTGATCCAGCCTTCCAGCGTCAAGTGCAGCAAGTCTCCAGGAAGGTATAAGGTTTCACTATTTTTCAGTTTGTGTATGTTATGTCATTACAAACTGTTATCTTATACAGTTTATCCTAATAGGGCCTTCAGTCCTCTCGTATACTCTGTAAAACGATGGAGTTAACCTGTAAATTGTTGTCTTAGTCAGAACTGTTAGGGTCTGCTAAGATTCAGAGAATATTGTTAGTCAGTCTTGTTAGAAAGTCTAATGTACATTATTCTTAAGTTGCATTACAGTGCCTAAACAAAATGACATCACTGAGCACTGCTCTTCAGTTGGCAAAAGAAAGTTTTTAAAACTGACGAGATTTAATGCTTCCCCTAAGTAACTTAGTGAACTGACCAAGATTTGCCAGAAAATCATTCTGCCAAATTTTAAAATACAAAGAGATAAAGAAGTTTCAATTCTACGTGCTCCTCTGTGACCTAGATATATCCCGGTGCTCCAAAAATAGCAGAAAAATTAGAGCGTTTTATGGTAAGGACACGGAGACAGAGATATAGACAATCAATTAGCAGTCCATGACAATTATGTTTTAGTTGGCTCAGAGTGAACACGATTGATTGATGGGACATAGTAAGTGGGATGCAAAAGTTACTGCTATATATAGAATTTGAAGAAAAGGCGCACAGGTTTTCCAGTGTAAGGAAAACAGAGAAATACGATCCTGTTATTTACAGCGCTGGGCAGTATCGCCATAAAGTTGTTTAGAAAGTGACAAAAATCGGACACGGTCTCTGTTTTCTTACCAACTACAGACTATATGGAGCGGGTTTATCTGGAATTGTTATCTGAATATCCGAACTGTTTAAGTGATACTGTACGCTGTATGTTTACGATAGAAAGTATTGTTGCGTATTTGTGCGAGGGCCTAACAGACGAATGGCCAGTTTCAAATTACGTTTATATTAAGCAAGGGAGAAGTACGCCTCGAAAATGTGCCCCAAAACTCGCTTAAGATTTAGGAAAACAATAACGACAAATTCCATATTGCTGCAAAACATGAGATTTCACTTACCGATGCTGCAAAGAAAGAGGACGTATCGCGTTGAAAGAAGCAGCTAATTTACAAGTGTGTCGAGACGATAAATGGAGGGATGTTGCGTGTCCGTTGCGCGAAACGAAGGACCCATGAAGATGAACATTGTGCAACACCATACGATACTCACGTCCCCCCTTCTTCTTCTCCTTGCCCCCCTGTTTCTATCCGCCTCTTGCGCAGTTGTTTTACATCAAAAGCATGGTCGTACATTGTGTACTCCAATAGAAGCAAACTTAACCGATGAGAGGAGACAGAGGAAAGGAACGACCATGCTGTATGTGCTCGGTTACTGAGCTGATGCCCTCAACTTGAGCTAAATTTACCCACCAATAACATGAGAAAAGCGAAACGTAAACAGACGCATGTCGGGCCGCCCGCATTTATTGCCCTAGCGGATGCTGTTTATAGCCGCACTCGAAGACCGGATCAAAGTAATGATAACAATTAAATTGTTAAACGTGTATTTAAAAATAATATTTAAATAAGGTATAAGGGCGACTTTCAAATGCTAAGCTGTGATGCAATTGACATGTTATTGTTAGCCACCCTGCGCCACAACATGGAAAAGTTCTGTTTTTAAGGCATTGATTTATTTGATTAATAAATCATTTGTGATTTTCCACACAGACAACCATCAGAAAATCTCACGTTAAGATGTTTGTCCGTGAAAAATGTCCTATGCAGTGACAGTCTACAACCAAACACCTATTCTGTATCTTTCCTAAATGCAGCGTTGTATTACAACATGCGACATAATATTAAACGCCAATAACTTCGCACTACTAGTAGTAACCTATAGGTGGTGCGAATTGGACAAACAACATAAACTCCAGTTAAGTAAGCCACAGTCCTTACCATGCTACCCATTAATATAAACAGAAGCGTGTATAATGTATGAGCTTATAATGTGTACAAGGCGTAGTATCGTTTTGATCTGTACGTATTATTTAGGAAGCTTAACAAATGTTGTTAGGATAAGGAATGACTGTTTTCTTAAGTATAGGATTTTCAATTAAGAGCCTACAATCACAGCGGCTCAGTAGAGGCCCATTGGCCAGTTCTTGTATATTTGTGGGATGTCTCTGCTTTAAGATAGCACTAAGAGGACATATGGATACGAGAGGTTCTCTATTTAGACTGTATGTTTCCTTAATTATTCGCATATTTAGCTTTGTGGTTTTTTTATAAACTAAACGTATAAAACACTCGTTTTGGGTTTCATCCTACTGACAGTGTCCAAAGTGGTATAGGAGCTGACGAGAGATCTGACAAACAACAATGACAGCTTGATTAAAAATGACGCCTGTTTTAAATGTTCACAAAGAGATTTACCTTCTCTTTACTTTCTTCACACATCACGATTGATGGCAAACGTGGTGATGAGGGACTGTAGCAACAAAAGATAACTATTTGAGGTATTTGTGTAAACATTCACACAACATATTTTCATTCTGGGATAGGCATAAATCTATAAAATACCCACATTAAAGGTATACGTAAAAGTATGTAAAAAGTAAAACAAATGTTGCAGGTAAATTAAAGTTTCCAAGTCTTCCAGTTTAAATGTGACCTTCATATAACAAAAGAAAGTTAATGTGCTCAAAATCAACTAAAAAGTAAGGGCCCGTGAGAAACTACTGTTGTTATTTACAATTCACATAATTTTTGTATGCGTTGTATTCAGTAAAGCTCCCTTGAAAGACTACACAGTACGAGCGTATGACGCATACAATATATATTGCGCGTATGTTTGGAGCGACCACTGTTTTTCTTTGCTTTTTACGTGTTGACGTAATTTCCTGTCTTGAATCAATGATGGCGACCTCCATCGACCGTGGGTTGTGACAGTACGGGTCGGCCAGATCAAGAAACAGTGTGTGGTCCTCATTTTGTATTTCACCCTTGTGTGAATCGTTGGCAGCTGAACGTTGTATGAATTTATTCTAGTGGTAGGTTATTGTGATTAATCTTTTTTGTGCCTCATGTTGGTAATAACGTCATGGTTAGTGCACTTAAATACTTTAGCGGACATTAAATGTTGAAGGCATTATGATCACAATATCTTTGACCTTTAACCTAACGCAGGAAATAATTTCATTTCGATACTGTTTCAACGTCCAGCCGTAATGTGGACGATTTTTAGTGTGATCATAATTTGCCATTCTACTATATTTGTGGGAAAACCTACCCAAATGTTCTAATTTACTTTGGTTTTTGTTTCAGAACATGAGTCTACACAAACTTTCCTTGCGACTGCGTCCAACAGTAAGTGTCACATTATGGATGTATAGAATATATTTAAAGCTGATATAATATAGAAACTTTGCACTCAGTTAAACATTTTACATAATGTGTACATGTAACAGTTAACTTTCATTACCACAACTAACTTTCATTACCAGGTAACACAGAAGGTCAGACAACTCCACATAAGTAGGAGTGGGCAACAGTTGCAAGCAGTTGCTGTGGAGACACCGTCAGCAGAGCCAAATCTTCTCTCGGTCTTCAGAACTTCAGAGCAAGATCCAGTGTGTCCATACAACTCCACACATATATTGTCTACAGTAGATCTGTTCCATCATCTCACATTATATACTAACAGAGCTTTAACTCAGAGCTCTAACTGTGACTTTAACTGTTGCTCACATTTTAGGATTTTTAAAAAGAAATTGCACAGCTTTCCTTAACAAGCCACACAATCTGAGAAATCATTGATGTCCACAGCACAAACAGTGCAATGCGTTTACATTTTAAATCCTTAGAGCACCTCAGTAACTGCATAGCACTTATCTATACATTTTTTCTAGTGAACTGTCCCTTTAAATTGCATGGGAAATATGACATGTTAAAATATTGCTCTTAGCCTGTCCTCTCCTTTCTTTCTCAGGCGTGCCATTCAGAACAACATACTGGACAATATTACACACTGCCCCCATCTCACATCCACACATTATTCCCTCATGGACTACCTCCACGTTTCCAGTTGCAGGTACAACATTGCAGAACCACACTATACAGGTTTAATAAATCCAATTTAGAAATGCATTGACTTGTTTGATCAATGGTGATTGAAGATCTAAGGTTTTCACGTGTGTTTTTGTTTCAGATAAAGACGTTTAATGAAGCCTGCATGATGGTGAGGCAGCCATCGTTGGAGCTCATCTCATACCTTAAAAGAGCTGATTACAGGAAACCTGCTCTGCGTTATGTACTCTGTATCCTCACACAGACATTGTGTTCCTATATGCAGTGAGCTATCAGCTCAGGTGGCTGTTTACTTCTGTTGCAAAATTAGTGCCTGTGTGTCAGTATCCTTATCTGTGTGCATTAGATGGATTGAATGGTACTGGTAAGACCATGTCATTATGTCATGCCCTGCATTACTGCTACACTCAGGGCTGGCTGATCCTGCATATACCTGATGGTAAGCTGTGCAGATCCTCATTTAAAGACACAGGATGATGGAAAGTCTGAAGTCTGAGTTTTCTCTTCTTCTCTGTCTCTGTAGCACATCTGTGGGTGAAGAACTGTAAAGAACTGCTGCCTTCTTCTTCCCGTCCTTCGCGCTTTGATCAGCCAATCCAGGCATCCCAGTGGCTGAAGAACTTTAAAATTACCAATGAGCACTTTTTATCCATGGTACTATGACCATTTTATCCATGGTTATTTTAAGATCACATTTCTATAAAGCACTTTCTGAGATTTTGAGTAATGTTAACTTCTCATAAGATAGCTCATTGATCTGCTGAGTGAACATTAATGTGCAATTTTTAAACTCCAATTGACAGATAAAGACAACACAGCGTTATGTGTGGACAAAGAGAGAAAGTACTGAGGAAGGGCGGCCTTTAGGTGAGCTGGTAGATCAGGTAAGTGTAACTGTTGTAACTATTACTTTCTGTTACAAATTAATGGTTAATTTTTCATGGTCCTATTTTTGTTGTCACTGTGGTCTCTTCTTTTATTTGCATATCTGTTTTGGCCAATTTTGTTTTGTATGCCTTTATTAGTTTTTTCTCTTTCTTCAAACAGGGTGTGAATCGGGTTAAAAGCAGTAGCGATGTGGTGGGCGCAGTGCTTCGAGAGCTGAGGCTGCAGGCAGGGGGCACCACACAGGGGGAGGGGGCCTTTAAATTGGCTGTGGCTGTGGATGGAGTAAACGCTCTGTGGGGCAAAACATCTCTTAAGAAGGAGGACAGGACTGTGGTAAGTTGCTGTAAAGTTGTGTATGTATAATATCTATTTACATTAAATGTTGATTAAAAATTACAGGAACAGTGGTTCTGTAGCACAAAGCAGCACAAAGGTTGTGGGTTCGATTCTCAGGGAACTAATAAAATGTGTATCTTGAATGCACTGTAAGTTGCTTTGGATAAAGCATCTGCCAAATGTGTAAATGTAATTTAAAAAGTAATATTCAATATATGTTATCAAAAACATAGATTTGATTTTAATTTGAGTACAATTTTAGGTTGTTTGACCTCTGGATTTCTATTTCTTCTTATTGTAGTGTGAGCCAGAGGAACTGACTCTGATTCATAATCTGAGGAAGATGTTGAAAAATGACTGGGTAAAAGAACTCCCCACTAGCTATATTTTAGGTTTCTTTTGAAATGAGTTGTTTTCTATGAGTTTATTCCCTTTCTGTTGTAGAGTGGAGGTGCCATTCTCACAGCTTTGTCCCAGACAGGGTCTCTTTTTAAATCACGGTCTTCTTACCTTCCAGTAGAGCTACTAGGAGAGGTCAGTGGTACTCATACACACATTAAACAACAGAGTACATTCCCAGAGTTAACAGAGCTTTGCGTTTCTGTGTGTTTCTTTTTACACTTTTGCACATGCTTCACAATCTATTGTTAAATACATGGTCATGTGACTGGAGCATTGTAAAGACATGTATTGTCTAGATTTGTTTAAAGGGCTTTATGTATTTGCACCCTCTCTCTCTCGCTCTCACTCTCACTCTGACTTTGTCTCTCTGTTTATGTCCATGCCTTTATTTCTTTCCTCAGGAGGGGTTTGATAATATGGAACCTTTTGTTCCGCTTTCTGTTTCTAACTACAATGAGAAGGAGTTTGAGAGCTGTTATCTGTATTATTTAGACCGTAACTGGCTGCAGCATCTGCACAGTAAGTTTGTGTATGGCACAATTATAGTATTATTATGGCATCATCTTATGTATATATGATCACTCTTACAATGATCAATCTAAAAGGCAGCCTAAGTAAACTATGGTATGTTCCTAAATAACCATTTACATTTTTTGTTTTGTTTTACCAATAGGTCAATCTGAAGAAGGAAAGAAAGAACTCATCTTTCTCAGCAACAAAAATCCATCAATCCTGGAAAGATTGTGTGCCTTTTTGTAATGCACATTTCTCCTTCACCCAACTGTAAATCATGTGAATCTTTAATAAACTATTATAAGCATGCCGGCGATTTCATAATAAAAACTTGTTTAAAAAAAATTAAATATCTATATCCTTATTTCACCCTTATAAGCAAGCATACAGTTTTAAATCTCTGAGATGTATTTTGCATCAACTTATCAAAAATTGCGGCTTGCTGTTAGAAGTCACGTGACAGAGGAGGTGGTCATATGACCGAGAACGCGGAACTCGTAGTGCGTAGCGCGATTGACTGTTGACAGCGCAGAAACAGCACGCTGAAGATACAAGAAGTCCCTAAAGGCGTATCGTCTCATTTAAACATCATTTAGAGGACAGTAAAGATATATAAACAGTAACATTTCCGTATATAGGGCTGGGAAAATGCGTATTCGTGATCGTGGGTTTATGTAAACGTTATTGTTGTTTACATGTGACATGAGGATCTGCGAACATCTCATCAACAAAATGAGAGAAACGGCTGTTTTTATTCTGCTCATTGGAGTAATCAACATTCTAAGAGGCATGTTTATTATGTTATTGTACAGTGGTATAAGAACAGATACATCATATCTGTGATGCTGTTATATTTTTTTGTCTTATGTGTATTTGTTGTCATGTTTGTGTCTCCTCTGTATAGCTGATAATATCAATGACTGTCAAGCATTGAACTTTGGTCATGGTTCGGTCGTGTGCAAGTGCAATGCGACATACTGTGACTCAGTTGGTCCGGTTGGGTTGCCAGATCTGGGGCAGTTCTTGTCATTTGTGAGCAGTAAAGCTGGCAGCAGATTACTGAAGAGTAAAGGCCAGTTTCAGAAGAACAGCACAGGAGCAGGTGAGTCGTCTAAACGGAGACCATGTTCCCTTGGTCCACATGCAACTGAAGTATGAGAATGTTCTTAGCCATCAAATTAAAGTATTGGAATATTGTTCCAGAAATTAAGGTGCAAGACCACATTTTGTCACACCCTTATGAACTGCTGTGCATGCACCTAATATCAAGTAGCCACTCTTTTCTCATGTTCTTCTGAATTTCAGCTCTTAGAATTACTCTGAATCCCAATCAGAAGTATCAACGCATTAAAGGATTTGGGGGAGCCATGACAGACGCAGCAGCCATGAACATCCTCTCCCTGTCCCCTGGAGCTCAGGGCCAGCTGCTCAGACAGTATTTCTCCCCAGATGGTGAGAAACAGAGATCTTAGAAAGGGAAATGATGTGTAAATGGCGTGTAAAAAAAGTTGTAGAAAGGAAATTAAATTTGTAGGTGACCAATTGCTGACAGACACAGTAAGCATGAGTAGTATATGCTCAACACTGGCCAGGTTAAATAATGTGAGTGCAGTTTTTTAACATTTCAGCCACAGTTTATGTACAATTACAGATAAATATATATATACATAAATATATATAATATATATATACATAAATATATATTCTACTACAGGTATAGAATACAGATTCGTGAGAGTGCCTATGGCAAGTTGTGATTTCTCAACTCGTCTCTACACGTATGCTGACTCTCCAGGAGACTATGACCTCCAGAATTTCACCCTGAGTGAAGAAGATACTCACATGAAGGTATGGCACCCTTGCACTACCTAAGTACTCATGACTCACATAAAAATAAAGAATTACACAATTGTACTATAAAAACGTAGGTAGTTTACAGTGTGCTGTATTCAGTTAGTATTAAGATCGTATTAACAGACCCACTGTTACACAGAGGTATTTCTTCTCTTTGTTTTCCCAGATTCCCCTGCTGCAGCGAGCCCAGGCTCTCTCTGCTCGGCCTCTGTCTCTGTTCGCCAGTGCCTGGAGCGCCCCTGCCTGGCTGAAGACAAATGGTGCACTAACTGGGAAGGGCTCCCTCATAGGAAAGCCAGGAGGCAAAGAGCATAAGACTTGGGCTCAGTACTATATTAGGTGCATGGAGTAGCTTACCTTTGCACCTGAAATATATATTATAGATTAGCTCTGCTTTGTAAAATGACTTGATCACAGTACAGCATGGTAGATACAATATTGTTTTTGATCCTAGTAACAAATACACAAAACATGTTTCAGGGGGTTTATTTGCTTCTCCTGTCCTGCAGATTTCTTGAGGAGTATGGGAAGTATAATCTGTCATTCTGGGGACTGACATCAGGAAACGAGCCCACTGCAGGCCAAATGACAAATTACAGCTTTCAGGCTTTGGGTTTTACTCCAGAGACACAACGAGACTGGATTGCCCTGGATCTGGGCCCAGCACTCCAGTCCTCTCCCTTCGCCAAAATCCGCCTGATGATCCTGGATGATCTGAGACTTCTGCTTCCACACTGGGCCAAAGTGGTAAGTAGTGAGGATGGGCGGATGGAAGGAGGGCTTAATAATGTTTGTGAAGATGCAAACGGTCTTCCTTACTCTCCTCCTTGTTGTAGGTTCTAAGTGATGTACAAGCTGCACGCTATGTCCATGGTGTCGGTGTTCACTGGTATATGGACCATATTACACCTCCTGACATCACCCTGGGAACCACACACCACCTCTACCCAGAGTACTTCCTGTTTGCGACAGAGGCGTGTTCTGGATGGAATCCACTGGATCGTGGTGTGCGTCTGGGCAGCTGGGACAGAGCAGAGGATTATGCACATGACATTATACAGGTACTTGATAAAGACACTTAATGGGTATGAACAGAAAATGAACAATATTGTCATTATCTTCTGTGTAAATGTATACAATTTTGAGCTTGCCCTGGTTACTATAAAAGAGTGGTTAAAAAAGGCATAGAAACACTTGTTGCTTCAAAACAGTTTTAGTAGTTTGTCTCTGTATTGACTTATTTCTTGTTTTAGGACCTGAATAACTATGTCACAGGCTGGACAGACTGGAACTTGGCTCTTGATCTGGGTGGTGGGCCAAACTGGGTGAAGAACTTTGTGGACAGCCCTATCATTGTGGACCAGAGTAAAGATGACTTCTACAAGCAGCCCACGTTCTACAGCATGGCCCATTTTAGGTAAGATTCATTTAAGGCATAGTTAATTCTGACTGCTCTCATCCCTTTTGTATTAAAGTTTACCTCTAGTGAGTGTAAAACTAAGGCACAAATGTTTACTGCTGGACAACCATAGAAGTAGTTTAATCACTAACTTAACAGTAGGCACTTAGCTTTTTTTATTATACCTTTGTTGTGCTATCCTTCTTAGACCTCAGTTATGTAATCCAAATAGTGTTTTTTAAACATGAAAAGAATCATGTTTTTGAATTGCTGTGTGATTCTACCTTCCATTAAACCTTTATACCTGACAGTAAGTTCCTGTGGGAGGAGTCACAGCGAGTGGGCATGTCAATTAGTCAGAGCACTGTCCTGGAACTTTCTGCCTATATCAGACCTGATGGTTCAGCAGTGTTAATTATTCTCAACAGGTAAAGGAATTTGTGGTTGTTCAGGTTCGACAGGTTGTTATGGAGGATTACATTATTAAATTGACTGCTGTTTGATATGAATCTCTGCAGGTCTGAAGAGGAGGTACAGTTTGAGGTCTGGGATCAAACACTGGGCTTTTTGGCATCAACTGCTCCATCTCACTCCATCCTCACATTGCTGTGGAGCAGACACTGACTGTAACAAACACTAACATAACACTAACATAAACACAATATAACAGAAATCATTTCACCAAAATCATTGGTGCTTTATAATCTGTAGGTCTACTTTCGTGGTGGAGAACTGATACACTGTATTGACATACGATATAACAGTCCAAAGACAACTTTTGTGGCAATTATCATCATTTATGGATAATGAGAAGAGAAATTTATTTTTAATTTATTTTCCTCAAACATTACATGACTCTCTGGAACACTTGATTCTGATTGGTCAATTATGCCATCCAGTGGCCTGCTATTCCTGAATTACCACTAATAAATTACATTAGTCTGGATATATTCCAAAGCTACTTTACCAGTGCAATTAAAATATTTTACGTATTAAAACAATCACTTTAAAATACTCAAATCAGCATTTTGTGTCCAGTTATGTATGTAGCATATAGCTGTGTAATAAGTGGGTTAATGTAAGCAGTTCATTATGGTTAAATAAATGTTCTCTCCGTGTCAGGGTCCTGATTACCATATTAGGGTTTATTTTGCAATAATGACTTGGCTTACAGTACATTTTCCTATACAGTCATGGTCAGAATTATTGGTACCCTTGGTAAATATGAGCTAAGAAGACTGTAAAAATAAATCTGCATTGTTCATGCTTTTGATAACCCCCCCCAGATATACAGACCATGACTGTATACATTTTCTTATACAGTCATGGTCAGAATTATTGGTACCCTTGGTAAATATGAGCCATGTTTATTATACCCCCCCCAAAACAAAATCAGTTTTATTTAAATAAAACAATTGAAAGAAAGGGGAAAATCACATTATGAAATTATTTTTCTCCAATGTTGCAACCTCCATTTGTTCAGGTTGGAGAACACCTGGAAGTAGATCAGAGATCATTCTTTCATACACAGATACACAGTCTCTCTAGAGCCTTCAAATGTTTGTGCTTTCTCCACTTTAGTTCACCCAACAATTTTTTGTAAGGTCAGGGAACTGAGATGACCATGGCAGAACCTTAATATTTTTACCCAGTAATCCATTTGTGTGTTTATTTTGGACCAATGTCCTGATGGAAGATCCAGTCACAGCCCAGTATTAGATTTCAAGCATTTTTTTGTGTTGGTATTTGATAGAATCCATGATGCCATGTATCTGAACAAGATGCCTTGGACTGTGGTAGAAATGTACATCCATGACACTAAAGATACAGCAGTAAATTCAACCGTGGACATGGGGTACTTTTTTATCCGTTTGTGTACCAAACCCATCTTGCATGTTGAGTGAGAGCAGAGGATTTCTTTGTTAAAACTCAAACAACTTGTGATGTAGATGGTGTCTGCAATTTCTGCAGTTCTCCAGATTCATAGTATCTTCAGTTGATTGGAACTTTGGAATCTGGGAACGTTTTAGCTGTTTTCTTATAGCCACTTTCTGTTTTGTGAAGCTAAACAATCTTTTGCTGCACACCAGAACTGTTATTTGGTTTTAACCATTGTCATGGATGATTAAGGAAATTTGGTCTTTGTCTTGTGCACACTTGTGTGAAATATGAAGTCATGGTTGGACAATTTCATGTTCCTACACACCGTGGTGTGCTAAGAATATTTTTACTCAAGAATTTATAGGGGTGCCAATAATTGTGTAAAAAAAATTTCATAATGTTATTTACCCCATTTGTTTTACTTAAATTAAACATTACATTTTTGTGAATGTATTAAATAAATAATCAAAAGAATATACAATGCAGATTTATTTTCACAGCCTCTTAGCTCATATTTACCAAGGGTACCAATAATTTGACCACAACTGTACATGGGAATGTTTGCACATTGGTTATTGTGAAATTATCCAATACAGGTGAACCTGTGTCATAGCAAGGTCAACGTTTCCTCATTTTTTATTCAGTTTTATTATTAATACAACATAGTCATACACATCATATAATATATATTTATATATACTATTTAGCAATTCTTCATCATTTTCATCATCAATGTTTTTTTGTCTTCCATAAATGAGTTTTCCAACTAAAATTATTTACATTAGAAAAACTGCAATAGAAATGAGTGTGGAAAGAAACTGGGCTACATCAATTAAACAACTGAATGAGCTGATGAGTTTTTGATATATACATACTGAAAATAAAACTTCATGATCTCCTGAAGTAAATAATAAAAGGATTTGAAAACAATGGGAGGCCTAGGTAATAAAGCAACTTTTATAAACAACAAAGACGCAGCACCCCATCCCAACAAGAATTCACATTAAACGATAAGACGTGGTATCCACGGAGTACAGTTTGTCTCTATGGGAAACATAACACTGTACAATCTAAATATGAGTTGGGAGTTGTGCTGCTATAGCAACAATATATGCCCAACCCTACCCTCATCCTGCACTGTTTGTTCATTCTAGGCAGAAACAGAACAGGGCAAACTAGGCAAAAATTTGCAAATAAATGTGGAAAGAATCAAAGGCTATGGAGAATATGGGACACACACACAAATACAGTGAGACATTTGACGTAACTGAGAAGAGCTGCATTAGGCAAAAGTAGTAAACAAACCATTGTAAAAATACATCAGTATGGTGGGATGAATGGAGAGAATAGACAAGCAAAGAGAAAAAAATTAAGAGAGGTAAAAAGGATCACAGAGCTCAGGTGGGATGTGGACGTGTGTGAGTATGTTTGTCTCAAAAGGACCATCTCTCTGGTGTGCGGGGATCAGTGTTAAGGGAGGAAGGCTCTGATGAGGACTGAGTGCTGCTATCGTCTCCGTTCAGGCTCTTCCGGCACACAGGACATGTGTCGTGCTTCAGGAAGGAAGAAGAGAGATATGTAAGTGACTAGTAGAGATTTTACTTTTTTTGCAAACTAGTGCGCTGGCTCTGATGTTTATGATCAACATTTCCCTAAACTTTTCACTAAGTCACAATTAATTCTGAGATTGCTTATCTGTAGCTAAATCTAAAGCAGGCTTTAATTTATCTTTATATAACGCTGCCTTATATTTAGCTAATACAAGGCATCTCATAAGGCTGCATGGTTTTGCTGTCAGTTACACTGAACAACCTTCACTAGTCTTTGTAAAAACCTCTGTTTACTCTTTTAACACCTGTTAAGGTTTTACCCTAAGCACACATCCATCACAGAGATTTTGGACCTTTTGTACCTATCCTTCCCCTCCATTGTTTCTCTTACCAGTTCAAGCCAGGGTACGATGCAGTCGCTATGGAAGATGTGGTTACAGGGCAGCTGCCTGACTGGTTCGCCGACCGTGTAGTCCTCCTTACATACAGGACACTCCATATTGCAGTCTAGGAAAGACAGCATGTAGAGGGTAAGAATATGATTTCAGTAGATAAAAGTTGTCGTAAATAGAAATTACAATTCAACATCAGACTGGTAGGTGAATGACACCCAGGTGCATTTACATGGAGCATTTATTTAAAGGTCCAATCCAAATAAAAATGCTCCATGTAAACACCTTAGTCAGAATTAAAATGTCCAAACCGATTGACATTTTAATTGGTTTGAGAGGGGTGGGATAAACCTTTTCTTAAACCGATCGAAAAATCAGTAAAAACCATGTAAATGAGTTAAACCGATTACTTTGTGTCTACGTCCTTCTGTGTATACATCCTTCTATTTAAGGAGAGGTCTGCAATACCGTGGGAACTGATCAGTGAGTGTTAATTATTTCTTTTTAGCACAGGAGTGAGTGGTCTGACAATAAACTGCCCAATAAAAGCTGGTAAGATATGTGTTACATCCCAGACTCGAGCATCTTCAGTAAGCATTCATATCAGGAGAAGACACTCTGGTGTCAAAGCACAACACCCTATCAAGGTTATATTTAATTAAAACTAAAATGAAATTTCTAAACAAAACCTTAAAAAAATCTAAAACTAAACTAAAAACTATGCTCTGTTTCAAACCTAAAACAAAATAGATTTAAAAAAAAAAAAACTAAATAGTAAATAAACTAAATACTAAATTTGACATTCCAAACGAAACAAAAAATTTAAAACAATTTAACATCCAAAACTATAATAACCTTACATCCTAATGCATGGATGGCATGCACCACCACCAAAAATGTTAGCTTATAATGCACCTTCCAGCAATAGTAGGCCTACATAGACATGCTGTTGCTTAACTAAGCAATGCTTTCCACAAGTAGCGCACATAAGACATCTCCATTTTGAAAGGATTGAAAACGTGACAAACAGGACATAATGTATATGCATAGGATAATGTATGCATTTCACACAACGTACACAAGTTATTCGGATTGAAAGTGCCGGCACATGTAAACACCAGAAAGGACTAGATAACACTTCATGTAAACAGTCAAATGCTCAATCGGAATGATTTTAATCAGAATCACAAAAAAGAGTGCATGTAAATGTGGCTAGCTACTATCTTGCATCACAACTAAAAGCACATTGTGCCTCTGAGAAAGCAAAGAAAGGTTTAGAAGAATGTCAGGAGAAAGGTGAGACCAACCAGCCTGTTCCTGAGTGATGACAATAGTGGGAAGGGAGGAAATTTTCTCTTTCTCTGCAGGAGGGGGGCCTGTGTTCTCAAACTGACCCAGTAACTGAATGAGAGAAAGACAGAAAAGACAGACATTATCAGTCTTTATACATACAGCAGTGTTGTATTCACCTGTGTATGATCACCGCTACTGCATAATTACCTGTGTGATGACTGCATCCAGACCCCCCTGTCCCCAGGCGTAGTCCCCTGGGTTTGAGTGCAGCATGCCCGTCCTAATACACATAAATTGTGTATTGTTTAAAACAGCACAGGCGCACTGTTTACACTTTCTGGGGAAATCAATCTACAAATGGCTAACTTAATGCATTTGATAATATGCACTTATAATATTAAGACAGGAGAAAATATTTATCAAAACAATAAATGAAAGCCATACATTTATTTGTTAAATTCAGCTAGGACTTTTAACAAAAGTAAAATTTGTTATTGACTGAAATGAATAATCATCCAAGCTCTATGAAACCATCCACTGCTATATAGGAGCGAAACATAACACTAATGATATTAACAAATTAAAAAGACTGCTGTAACAATAAAACATGTTAAATATTGTTTTGTTTTCTTTACTAAAAGGAGCCAAAATAATGAAACTAGATGCATTACAGAAAACAGACATATTTAGAGGCAAATTTCAGCAAATACTTTTTCTTTACCATGACAGTGGAGGAGAGCCTGGTACTCCTGAATTGGCAAAAAGACCCGCTAGAAACTGCTGTACTATTCTGGAAGGAGAAAAGAGACATTGGTGAAGAACTGACACTACTGGTGCTGGGGAATTTTGCCAACTTCCTTAATTTTCTGTTGACAGTTCATGAAGTTTTTTTTTTAATTTGCCAGTTGAATCACATACTGTATATGTAAACTATTGCCAGTTACTTCTGCCCAATTTTATTGCTAACCTTAATGCTTATAATCTGTCTGTCAAGTGTACTTCATTAGTTCTGTGAAGTACTGAAGACATTAAAATGTCTTGAAAGAAAATAAAACAGCAGAAACTGAAAACAGTATAACAAGTCTGATCAGGTGAAAAAATGAATTTAATTTTTAAACTATTTTGAAGTTTACATTTATTTATTTACTGAGCTACAGGAACACTACTAAGAGAGAAAAACGTACCCCTCAATGGCAGGAGAGCGATCTGGTCGACTGCTTCCTCTGGACCGGTACCTCCTCTGACTGTGCAGACGTGGAGGGCGACCAGGACCCCAGTGCTCCCCTCCACCAAAAGGGCTCCCCAGGGACCCACCAAGCCCACCTGGGACAGAACCGCCAAATGACCCCAATCCAAGACCTCCAGAGCCACTCCCACCTCCCGGGATTCGCTCAGAGTCAGGATTGTCTAGATCCAGACTGAAAGGCCTCTCCACAAACAACAGGTGCCATAGCTATAGGAAAGAGGGTCAGAAAGACAGATACATATATGAAAATATGAAGAAGCAGTACAATGCATCGTTACCCTACTCCAGTCCCACCCATTAAACAAAATCCTGCCCTGCTGTTATGTATGTAAACAGCTACACAATTTGTTCCTCTGTTTTGGAAGGAGGGGGTCCACATACCTCAGCAAACTGTGAAGCTGTATCATCAAAGCTATTCGAACTACTGTCCAAAAGACTAAGGGGAAAACAATCACATTCATGTTAGACCTGAACATTGGGACAGCCAGCCACCAAGCTTGTATTAACTTGGAATTAAATGAAGTTTAATCAGAACCATGATATGCATCTGTTGGAACTCTGTGATATTGGCACAACATATTAGTAATCTAAATAACATCACAATTAAGGTCTAAAAAACTTTAAATATAGACTTTATTTCTTTTCATTTTTCAGCCCGTCTGGTGGTGCTATAAATCAAGGTGGTACAACTGAGATTTATTTACATGACTACAGAATGTACCGCAAGCGCTACCGTGGTAATCTAGCAGTACAGGAGTTGCTACCTGCCATTAGATACAATAAATTAGGACAGGCAGTGGCAGTGAAAAGCTCACCTGGAGTCTTCTGTAACCTCCTCAATGAAGCCTGAGTCACATCTAGGACAAATATACTCCTAAACACAAAGCAAACCATGATGAGACTACTATACACACACACACACACAAACACACATATAGTAATAGATGTAGCTGTATATCGGTATAGACATCTTTATATAGCTATATATATGATATTGATACAGACAGAAAGATAGATATACAGCCAGACAGACAGACAGACAGATAGATATTTAAAGGGATTGTTTTCTGCTTCCGTGGAACAAAAACAGAAGATATTTTTAGAAATGTCTCAGTGGTTTTGTGTCTATACAACTGAGGTCAATGGGTGCCATTGCTGTTTGGTTATCAACATACTTCAAAATATATTCATCTGCATTCCTTAGAAGCAAAAAACAGGTTTGGATGTTATAGGGTAAGTAAATGATGGAAGACGTTTCATTTTTTGGTGAACTATCGATCCACACTTCCACAAAATTGTAAACAACAAGCTAACAACAGACAGGTGTGTTTTCTTAAGAACACATACTTTTGCATAGCACTAGAGCACATTCATTTGAATTTTAAACATAAAGCCTAGTAGGGCTGAGACACTCCCTGCAATACGAGTCACACCAATAGAATCTGCTTCCGTATTTTTTTCCTTCTCAGAATTGACAGGTCAAGGCAGGTTACACTATGGGTCCCAAACAAGGAGAATGGGTGCTTATCTTGACATGTAGTACCACGCAAAGAAATAATCTGTCACATTCAAACTACATACCCTTTGGGTAACATGTTTGATGCGACGTACAGAAAAAGAAACAAGAAATCACGCACAACTCATTCTCATTGACACAACTGACGATGGATACGCTTACTGACACTGACCAACAAGTGATAAAATTGACACTATTATCCATAGATCTCAATGATATGTATAAATGCGACATTACAATAAAGTTCAAAACAAACATTCTGCTTTCGCTTTGACAAGAGTTGACTGTCTCAGACAGGGCGAAGTACGTTTGAAAACAAATCACATTTCTGACCAAATCTTAAAAAGTAAGAACATAATGAAGACGTATTCAAGCTGAAGGCGTTCTACAATGACAATAGGTCGACGTTTACACAGCAAGACAGCACAAAAACATCTCCAAACACAGGACTGTACATTCACTGGACTGTTGAGTGAATGTAGCATTAGTGATAAAGAAATAAACTGATTATCTATCTTCCTTTCTGCGTGTACGAGCACCAGTCTCCATAACATAACGACCAATACACGTATTTTAGTGTGTTTAGATATAAACAAGACCCAACGGGGCCCTTCACTCACATTAGGCTGACAAACTGCTGTGAGCTAACACGCTAACTGTAGCACAACAGCGAAACTACAGAAACCAACGACACGACTGAAGAAACCCAGCAATATGAAGTGACCGAGCATTACGACCGACGTGAACTTACCGGCAGTTTGGGGCTTACTTCACCCTTACAACAGTGACAGAAGAATCGATGCGGAGAAACCGCCGCAGCCTCCGCCATGTTTTCCGTGAAACTGTCCCAAACAGCAGCAGCGCTGGCCGGAGCTCCGCCCACTGCAGAGGGAGGCGCTCCGCTCTGACACGAGCATTGAGAAGTTCCATTCAGTGTAGCGAGTCGACTCATTCGGAGATGAATCTGATGCCACACTATATTACTGTGTTCCCTGTACCACATTACATTATCTTTTTAAAATGAAAAAAGTTATACATTTAAAAATTGCACAAAACATAAAAGATTATATCAATAAACACTACATACATTGAAAACATTAGATATTACAATTAACATGTATAAACAAACATTACAAATTGAGAATTATTTTGTTTAATATTGCTTTGTACTTGTTTTTATGTTTCCTATATGTCCTGCATCTGACAGTTGTTTTATTGCGTAAAAACGTTGCTGTAGTCGAGTGATTCTTCAACATTATGCGCATCGGTTTCACTGAATCATTAACAGAATTGGTTCAAAACGGCGATTTGTTTGCTATTCTGACATCATTGGACCTGCACAAGATCATACATCGGAAACTCTTCAACGCTAATCATTATACACCGCCTCAACAACACGTTTGGGATTACAAAGTTCACCTAAGCTCTTCGGGGAGTACAGATAGACGGCTCCTTTTTAGAGGTAGTTTCATTTTATGCACGTGTCTCTGTGTGTGCAATGGCAGAAATGTATGGGACGTTTATAGGTTGTGAAATGCATACTGCTCGATTCTAATGAATGTCCTTAAAAGTAGGTGCATGTTGTGAACTCCTGTCGCCTTAGAAGTAAATGCTGATCGACTTTGAAGTACTATAATTCTGCTATGTAAGCCATGTGCTAAAGCTACAACTAGTGCTTAAGCTACAGCTTGTAACATGGTTTGATGTGACAGCATGTCCAGAAATTGTACTTCTTGTTCAGTTCTCCTCTTCGCTTTTGTTCTCTGGGTGAATTCTCAGGTATTTGTGGTGATTGATGACAGATGCAATATTTGGTAGGTTCTCTACAGCTGGTGTATCGTTTAACAAAAAATAAATAAGTACATTAAGCAACTGAGTATTTTGAGTATGAACCATGACTATAGTAAGTTGCCATGGTATTTTAGTGGCAACTATGGTCAGTTTGTGATATGTGACAAGACACTTTTTCAGCAGGCCTGATTCCAGAATTTTAGCCATTTATTGCTTTCAAAGAATTCATAAACAGTTGCCATGTAGCAAACCATCTAGATCCAAGTACCTTTTGTTTGAATCAAATAAGTATTTGAAATCAGAAAGATATGAAGATTTCATGAAGTTTTTTGAGAGTTGTATGGAACCATACTGTTGCTTTGTTGTCAGATTCAGCAAGATTCAGATGCAAGGGTGTGAACCCAGCCATCATCAGCTACTTGTTAAATGATTCCTCTTCTTTCTGCAGATGACAACTCAGGAGGCACGTCTGTGTGGGCTGCTCTTGCAGGAGCACTTTGGAGAAGTAGTGAAGAAGATGGGCACTCATCTCCTCCGCAGTGGAGTTCTCAACCTGCGAGCTCTTGCTCATGAGACCAAACTTTCTCTTGACCTGGTAAGCTCATATAGGTCTCCCAAATCCTGATAAGTCACCACTGGCCATTAATTGTCTTTCTCTTTTTTTATTCTCTCTTTTTTCTCTTCAACACACTATTCTGTTAGGTCAAGAAATCTCTTTGTGTGCTGGTGCAGCATGGTATGTGTACATTTAGTGCAGGGCGTCGTGGTCCGGGGGGGCCCGTTGAATACCAGATCAGCTGTGAGAACGTTTTGCACATGCTCCGTTATCCACGCTACATCTACACAGCCAAGACTCTTTATGGAGACACAGGTGAGCTCATCATTGAGGAGATACTGCAGAGAGGCCAGATGACCATGAGTGACATGGTCAGAACTGTAGCAGACAGACTGACGCACAACATGCCAGGTCAGTCATACAGAAGAATTATATGGCAACTCCTATAAGTAACAGGACATAACTTACTTATGGAGGCTTCCATTGCAGAGGGTCAGAGTATGGACTACAGTGAGGTTGTCACTGCATTTTCCCAGTTGGTGGAGACTCATTTTTTGCAGCGCTGTCCTCCTCTAGCTTTGGCAGGATCATCAACCTCAGGTGTGGCTGACTCTCAACCACCAGCTGTCACACAGCCTTCTAAACGAGACAGCCACCCGGACTGCTACAAACTTCCTTACATCAATATCTCAGGTGAGTTACTTTAGTAAGAGGTGGATGACTGGTATGTTGTACAGCATCAGTCAAAAGTTTGGACACCTGACTAATTGTCTGTCAACAAAAAAAATAAAGGCTTATGTTTAAATACTTATAATTAGTTTTGTGGACATGGGTTGTACTATGTATGTTTGTTTTTATTTTACAAAGTAGAACTTTATGACCTTCTTAAAGCATCCCACTTGGTTTCTACAGATATGGTTATTGACTGAAATCAACTAATTAACATGAATATAGTAATAAATAAACATGGGTATTTATGTAAACAAATATTACATATTTACATAGAGATTCATACTGTAAAACTACTGGTCAGTGTGTTTTCCAAGCAGAAATCATTGTACTGTATATTGGAAAATATAATGACAGAAATGTTTATTTTTGGATACTACATGTTCAAAGTTAGATGGGGTTTTATCAGCTAGAAATATTTAGGTCCTTTGATTGTTCAGGTAAGGGAAAACGCAGGCATAATGATGATGGTGAAGCTGACCAGAGCACTGCGAAGAAAGCCAAGACAGACAACAGTGAGGTAATGACTTCATTGAAGTAACAACATCACACACTCATATATATATTACTTAAACTTTATCTAAAACATTGATTCTCTCACTATCTGCAGTGTGGGGATGAAGGGATCTTTTGGCAGGTGGATTTTGAACGGTTTCACCTTCACTTCAGGGATCAGGCCATTATTAGTGCTGTTGCCTGTAAACTTGACCAGGTGACTACAACCACTTCTCTGTATATCAGAAAACAGACAATACCTTCATTTCAGATGTGCTGTGAGATAAAATTAGTCTGTGGACTGAATATTCTTTTATGGATGTATCTGAGACAGAATGTTCTGGAATCACATTTAGGATTTCTCAGGGGAAATAATAAGATTGCAGAATGTAGGTCTGTTTCAGCTAAATTTCTCTTTTCCCCTATAGACCAGCAGTGAGATAGTTAGAACCATGTTACGAATGAGTGAAGTCACAACGCCTGCTAATGCTGCCTTCACACAAGCTCTTTCAGCCAATGAGGTAACAAGCGGACATGCACGTTTGTGTTTCATAAAGCCCTAATTGAGAAACATAGTAGTGGTCTGTGTAATTATTTTATGGTTGTTGATAATTTATGTATGGTTATGGTTTGATTCTGTTTTCCTTATTTCATTAGATCTTCCGAGCTCTTCCATCAAATTACAACATTGCCAGGCCAATTTTAGACCAATATCTCACTCTCCTTGTTGATGATCCGGTATGTATATACACATATGGAATACACAAACACATGCAACTTTATACCACCATATCCTCAATGACCTTTTCATTATTTCCCTATTATTATCATCCCTTTTGCCTAGATGGAATTTGTGGGGAGGACGGGTGACAGTGGAGGAGGGATGTTTGTTGTCAGTATCCTTTTCAAAAATTAACCACCTAAACGAGACGTTTCCATGCTTAATGTGCATGCATTTTTTTTTTACTTTAGAATTACATTTTGTATCGAATAAGCTGTCATCCAAGTAGCCTCACAGTCTCCAAGCAGTGCAATTTCTGGCAAAAGATTGTTTTTACTGTATCTAATTTCATGTTATGAAATAGTATAATATAAATATACAAAATAATGGTTGACTCTTGACTCTGTGGTCAGATTTGCATCGTGCACTGGCTAACCTGGCCAGGGCCACTCTGGAGTCTGTAGTCCAGGAGAGGTTAGTAGGGTTAAAATGTTTTTCTTTGTTTTTCTCAGGTTAGGTATTTGTGTCATGATTTAGCTGTGGTTTGTTTCAGGTTTGGTTCCCGTTCAGCTCGCATCTTTCGTCTATTGTTACGGAAACGACACCTGGAGCAGAAGCAGGTGGAGGACTTTGCCATGATTCCAGCCAAAGAGGCCAAAGACATGCTGTACACACTTCTGTCTGAGAATCTGGTGCAGCTACAGGTACATTCCCATTTGCAGACAGAGCAGGCACTAAAATGTCCAGGACAAAATTCATTGCTGGACACAGTGAGTAGACTTAGTGGGCTCCTCTCATTGCAGGGCCTGTCCCGTCATCACTGGGCCTGACAGTATTGCTATAGTCCTGCATACACACACAGTCTGTGTTTATATTAACAGAAAAGAGACTATTAGATGTACCATCTAATAATGTAATAGGTTATTATACTATTGTTTACTATCAGCATTTGTTGTTCTATTTGTCTCTTTACAATGTGCAGGAAATCCCAAAGACACCAGACCATGCCCCCTCTCGCACCTTCTATTTGTACACTGTTAATCAGCTGCCAACAGCCAGACTACTGCTGCAACACTGCTATAGGGTACTAAGCTCTTATGAACATTCATAAGGTGTCTGTCCAGTGCTATTGTGTTATAATGTGTTAATGTGATGCCTCTGTTTGTGTGTGTGAACCCTATACAGACAGTTGGAAACCTGATTGAGAGAAGGCTGTATGAGACCAAGGAGAACAAGCAAGTCCCTCCTTTGACAATGAAAGCATTTCAGCGAAGTAGTATGCTTTGATTATGTCATTAATCTATTCATTGGTTGACAGGCGCCTTCTGGAGAAGTCTCAGCGAATTGAGGCCATTCTGGCATCCCTGCAGGCCACAGAAGCTGAGTCAGAACAGCTGACAGAGGTGGAGGAGATGATCACAGCTCCAGAGAGACAGCAGCTTGAGTCTCTACGACATCACATTAACAAGTACTGAACTACACTACACACCAATCAGACTCACATCATTCATGTTAACACAAATCATTCATCTGTGTCTTCTCTTTGTGCCAATGACAGGTTGGATTCCAGTGAAAACCAGGTGGATGAGACCATCTTTCTTCTTGAGTCCTACATTAACTCAACAAAGTCCTCATGCTGAAAGTTGTTTAGACATGCATAGCCTAGTTCAATGAACATGTTTGTGTAAAAACATGACAGGTCACACAACAGGGTGCCCAGAGGAAAGATGGAGAAATTATTTTTACAAACATACGCTTGTTTGTTTTTTCTTTTGGAAAAAGGAGAGATTGATCCATATGTATAGACAATTAAAAGTGGACACGATTTGTATTTAACATTTGTTTTGTGTGGTTATAAATGCAGTTTTATTCTGCAGTAGGTTAAAGTAAAGATGGAATATTTTATGCTTTACAAAGTTATTAATTTGTACGAATTAAAAAAAATCTTTTAAACGAATTTACAAACCTGTGCATTAATGCAAAAACTTAAAACGTGATTTCTCTTAAGGGAAAAGAAATTAAATTAAGTGTTATTATGCTGATTGTTTTAACTGCAATATGCATGTCATTATTTTTATTTTCACAAATAGTGCATTTGCTTGTCTCTGTTTATTTTACATAATCTGACCCTGTTAAGCCAGTGAATCTACTTACAAAGTAACTCATTTGGGCAAGTTTTTTCAACAGGCTTCAGTGCTGGTACAGTACGAGTAAAATATATTGTAGCTGGACTACCCAGATGACTTGGTGCATAAAAAACACAAGGAATCTGCTCCTGCAGGATTGGAACACCCAAAATTATATGCATTCTACTTCCCTTGCGTATTCATTTACTAAACATTTTGGATAATCTGATGTTGCCTTCTGCTACCTGTATGACTGCAGCACTCACCAGAATTTAAAACAGCTTACCATGTTTAAATCCACAAAATTCCATAGACGTTCCCTCAAAATCAGCACAAAAAATATAAAGGGAAAAGTCCAGAGATTTCACCTGGGACTGGATGGATTTGTGGTTCTGAAGAAGCAGCAAAGATCATGTCTTGAAAAAGAACGGAATGGCTGCAGAAAGCATATTTCCTGGTTGTAAATGAAATGTGTGTTCATTCTGTTCTGTGGTGATGTTAGGACTCAGTTCTCATTGTTTTCATCCTTGTCTTTCCTCTGTTTCCTTGTGAAAAAGCCAAACTGTGCAAAAACATCCAACACATGGATTAAGACTTTTTGTGCGTGCGTGTGTAAAGAGACAGATTCACCTGTCTGAAGAAGTTGTCATGGATTCTTCTGGTGATGCGGATCAAGACAGTCTGTCCCTTAAGTAGCTGCTGCACATTACAGATGACCTCCACACACCATGATGAACTGCAGTTCTGAATATGGAACAAAAACATACATATACACCTATGTTATAATGCATCATGATGGACTATTATATGATACTTTTAAAGTGCTCATTCACTTTAATTATATAGAAAATGGCAGCCAAAAGAAAATCATATAGGTTTGCATGCAACAACATGAGGGTGGGAAATTAGTCATTTTTGGGGAACTGTGCCTAAATAAGACATCAGTTCTTGGCACCTAAGCATCATTGTGCATATGCATTACTGTTCTCACCAATAGTTCAGTTTTCTTCATGTCTTCTGGGTCAAGTGGACGTACGTCTCGCTGCCTGGACTTCAGCTGAGAAATAACACTGACTAAACTGCAGTTTAGACTTGAAGTCTACATACAGACCACAACACAACCATACAGATAAAGCCCAAATATCATACAACACACATATATTACATGTGTCAGTATGTCACCTATGATACTAACATTGTGAGAGGAAGCTTCAACCACAGTCACAAAAAATCTGTCCCCTGAAGCCACAGATGGCAAGTTAACATTTAGATCAAGATTACTGACAGCATAACAACCCAAATTCTGCACCTGTGAATACAGAACACATACTCAGCTGGTTAGTAGCTTTGATTTGAAATGTACACAGACTCCCATAACAGATTTGACAGAGTTTACTTTGACCCACCCTGAAATGTGTGTAGAACTCAGGTCCTGTCCCCTCTGATGCAGTCCGGGTCGGGTGGACCTCATAGCGGTTTAGGTTGGAGTCACTGTAGTGGATGAAGCCAAAACAAGAAAAAGCACATACTGTAGCAAACTGTATGTTTATTTGAGAAGTTTTGAGATTATAGCTTCTAAATGAAGGAAGGAAAATGATGTTGGGACACATATAATGGCAGAAAAGAGGAAGTGTTAAAAAATGAGGATCTAATGAATATCGGAAAATCCTAACAGAGTAATGAGTGGTAAACTAGAGAACTGGAGATGGTATATTGATAAAACAGAGAAAGATGTAAATGTCAGACATGTAAACCAGTCAAGACAGTAAGAGTGTGACTAACCTTGTTATAAAGAGTTCAGGTTCGTACTGAACAGCACTGTGCAACTGAACGCTGTTGTCTGACAGTGTGTCTACACTTTCAATTCTGTCACTGTGGAAACACATAAACACACACACTCAATTAAGCTTCACTTTATAATCATAGATAACTCTAATAGCACTCTTGCTTAAGTTATATTGCTTTAATAAAACTGATATTTTCATACCTTTCTGAACTGTATTTAATAGTGTATTTCCAAATGTTGTGTGTGTGGGTGTACCTCTTAGCAACAAGCTTTATCTGGACTTTACTGATGAGAGATGTACAACTGAACTCAAACTCCAGCATGAAGTTTACCTGAGAGGCAGTTGACAGAATGAAATGGTCACTGAATGACTCAATGAATCAGAACAGCAAACCAAACGTTCTTTAGGGCTTTACCTTTAAGTGAGAGTGGAACACAGATTTTTCCTCAACTCTGCACAGAAATGGCTAAGAATTCTGCTAATGATATAAACTGACAATATAAATAATAGATTAGTGTAAACTTATGTCTCTGTATACAGTATGACAACTATATTATTTACAAATCTTAATCTAATTCACATCTTTATGTGTGAATCTGTTGTGGTTTTCTGCATGTGGTTATGTGTATCAAACAGTGGTGAAGGGAGAGGCAGTGTTTGTACCCGTATGCTCAGGCTGCTGAAGTGCAGGTTTTTTGGGGTAATGCAGAGTGAGACTGGTGTTATACGCGTTCTCCAGCCTGTTCTGGAGCTGCACTTCTACTGCCAGTCGCCGTCGAGGGCTGTGTATTACATACGGCTGCTGCCTGCAAGCACAGATAATGTAACATTTATATGTATATAACATTAACACTACACAGTAAGTTACAATATTATGCTGTAGTACCTGCAATCTTACTACGAAGTTTACCTTGTTCCAGAAATATCCATATGGGCTTGCAGACTCAGATCTGTTACACACACGTCATCCTCCCCACAATCTTTGTAGAATGGGATCTAAAAGGGGGGGGGTTGAGGGTCATAATTTTTTAAAATTCTATTTATGTTTATAATACTCAAAATCATATTTATACAAAAAACATTTCTCTCTCTCTAATAACATCACAAAACTCACAGACTTATTGACTGTGGTAGGCCAACCCTCGTCCAGAACTGGGCCATTCTCTGTGTCATTGATTTTATAGTGAGAGTGAAGCTGATTGGTCGAATGTAATCAGCTGTGTCCTATGAGTCAGAGGAAGCATTCGATCATATTATAGAAACTTAAAATGAATGTTTTCCTCACATGATTTCACATTACAGGCAGTTAAAAGATTTTAATTTTGCTGTATCAGCTGTTTGCTGTATCATTGTTTTCAATGATTCACAGACTCACAAACACATAAAATGGTATTGTGTAGCACATTTGGTGTCCAACACGAACGCTGACACTTATAAGAGTCTGCCTCTGGGAATTGTAGTCAAACAGAGCGCAAGCCGAGATATTTCTGTCATCCAACATGGCCCCCATTTGCATATCTATAGAGATGCAAATGTATCAGATGGTTACTAAAAGTTGGCCAATATAAAATTGGCACAAATATACTGTGGGGTTCAAAAGTCTGTGGATACAGTAAATTTCTTCAATTCAAAATCAAATTGAAACTTGGTCATAAACAATGTTTTAGGATTCTGAATAACTTTAAGAGAGACATTGTCATGTAAAATAAATAAAAAACATGCCTTTTTTGCATTTTTTTACATAAATTTTGCAATTCATGTTAATTTTTCTATTTAACTCTTAACTCAGACTGTGATATATGTAATATATAATATCTAATATAATCTGTAATGAAAAACAGATGAATTTTTACTAGTGACCCCAGACATTGAAGATATTGTAATACTAATGAAGTTGTAGCAAAGGAAGAGTGTCCAAAACACTGGTTGGTTGCATGAGGCTTTACCAAAATGTGCCATAAGAGCCAGGAAAGCGGCAAAAGGCCAGGATGCAAACTGTGGCATTAAGGCATGCAGAGTCTCGGCCAGCCCTGTGGCAGTTCTTCTGAATCACATTAATGGAGTGTGGCTGGAAGGACAGGCTGACGTTGACATGAACTATACTGCGTGATCTGCAGAGCAGAGAGAGGTCGCCATGTGTCAACATCAAGCCTGATTTAACTGCTGTTCTACACACAACTAAAAGTAACATACTGATGACTTGTATAATAGCAGCATTTTGATTATGTGTACAAACGCAGTACTGTGATGATGTGTGAAGTACCTCAGCAGGACTGCAGTGCCCTGTGCTCCCACAGCAAGATCCAGTAACTCATCTCCATCCAGATCTAGCAAAGCACTCAAGCTGCGGCCAAAATACTGCAGCCCAGCAGAGAGAGAGGAGCCAGCAATACGCTACACAGAGAGAGTTTACATGGAGCGATATGAAACAAATAACGACAATAGTATGGAAACTATTAATGACAAAAATAGCTGGGATTAATCTGAAAAGAACTGTTTTTGAATAATTTGTAGAAAACATTAGTTTTCTTCTTATTCTGCCCTTTTGTCTCTGGCACCCATAGAATGCTACATTGGAAAGTAATGAAGTTTGGCACACAGATAGAGGTCAGTCTGAAATGTTGGCATACTAAATCTGGAGTCTCTATCACAAACCCTCTAGCGCCAGCAACAGCTCAAAATTTCACTCATGTTTATACTTGTAACCTTTGACTCATAAGTTCTAGAAACAAAATTATTTTACCTTTTGATTCATTGGCTCATGGCTCATTCATCAGAGCACCGCCTATTGGTCTAGAGATATGAAAAAAGCTATTTTTGCTTATATCTTTTGAAAAATTTGGTCTAAAATCAAGAGAGTGGTCTCTTTAGATTTCTTGAGGCATGACAAGTCAAATGAAATTTAAGCATCTAGACACACTGACGACAGAAAGTTATTAAAATAGCTGAAAAAATTGTGAAAAAATTAGTGAATCTTAGCAACACTTGGTATATATCATCACCTGAGGTTACATGTACAGTTTCAGTACTGCACCATCTACTGGTCAAAAGATGTGAAAATTGCTATTTTTGCTTATAACTTTTAAAAAAGTTGATGATAGCCAATGTTCATTGGTGGGCCATTTTGGGCATCTGCCATTTTGAATTTTGTCTTATATATATTGTATTATGTCTTATAAATGCAATTGTGTATATTTATGAAACTCTGTGTGGGTCATCATCCCCATATTTTGAGGGTACCTGCAATGTGTGGAGCTTGCTCCCCCAATGGTAAAAGCGTATAACAAAATTTATTAAACTGCTTATAACTCAAATAAAACAACTTATAAAACAAATTTGCCTTATTGTCATTTGACTTATCCTTTTAAATTCCCTGGCTCATGTCAAGTGCTACAATACAAAATTTTTCATATAGATAGATCAAACAGTTTGAGTTATGTACACTTGCATCAAGAAGGCAAGATGCCAAAAATAATCTGAGGCCAATAGTGTGAGTGTGGGGCGGGTCAATCTTCTTGTCCAACTAACCAATCAAAAAGATGTTATTTTTGCAGTTCTTATTGTTGACTCTAGTGGTGCATTAATGTGGTTGTACATATTACATAGTGGCATGTTTACTTGTTTGTACTGGGGTATGATGTAGTATTCGTCGCCATGTTAAATGTACAGAGCCCCCTGGTGGTCATCCTCAAGTGGAGCTCCCACCAGTAGGTCAGAGTATCCATCATGGTTGAGATCAGGAGCTACAGCCATAGTATAACCGAATCGTGCATCCTGTGCCTTACGCTGAGAATGCAGCATGCCATTAGGTGCAAAACCAACCTGGTAGAGAGAGAAACAGATAAACATAGGAGAGAGAGTGAACATGTTTCTGATACAATATGCATGTCATTTGTTTTAAGTTTTCTGAGACTGCATTGGAAATGAGTTGATTAGTATGTTTGTCAAATAGTTTGTCAAAATACTGAGCACTGTGCATCACTACACAGATGCTGATGGTGCCCCAAGTGGCTGGTAACTCCATCACCTTCATCAGGAAACCTCAATATACTGATGTGAAGGGCACTGAAAACTTGGGCGTCATCATGAAACGTATTACTCACAATATCTTGATCATTTTAAATCTTAAATGTGTCCATGCTTGTACAAACACATTCAATCTGTATTATATATTGATTACCCATTTTGTATGATACGTTGTATCGTTTTCGACGATGTAGAGGTTTTAATACCATAGTATATTATTTTCTGTTATTAGAAAATAATGGTACTGTTATGGTACTGTTTTACAGCTGTATAGCAGTATAGCAAAAAAGTGTCTTGTTGATACAGTGCCCTTCTAAGCTTTATCAGTTAAAGCAATATTATTGTACACACCTTAGGCAACTTAATGGGGATGTGTTTGCCCAATTAGCTGTTATTTACCCTGGGGATTGAATCATACAGTACATATCACATAAACAGGATTGCCTCTGTGGTTCTCACCCCATCCAGACAGTAGATATAGACTTTTCCCATTTCTTTGTTTCCTGCTCCCAGGAACATGGGAGCAGCTATGAGTAGGATATCTGTTATTCCATCGTGATCAACATCCACCACACACACCTCATTGCCAAAGTATGAGCCAATCTGAGAGAGAGAGAGAGAGAGAGAGAGAGAGAGAGAGAGAAACAGAGGAAAGATGTTAAGCAATCTGAATTAATTTCTGAGTTTCACTACGATTTTAGGAGGGGTCTGAGAAAACAAAATTGGTTTGCTTTTGTTTAATGGGAAAATAAACTCATTAGTGAGACAGCAGGAATGTGCTGTGAAATAAGGTGCTGAGTGAGGAAAAATAATAAAAGAGCAACTGAACAGTGGGCAGTCAAAAAAAGGATAATTTGAACCTTGACAATATGAGTTCATGTTTACTGGACATCTGTACCAGGCACTGAATGTAGGAGGGTGTTTGTGTCTGTACTGTTAAAATAAATAAATACATAAAATTGAAAGCAAGTTCTCCACCTGTTCTCCATTTATAGCCTGTGTGATTATAACATTGCCGTCAGGGGTGAGATCAAACAAAATGACTTTTCCTTTGTGTTTGAATCTGGGTGCCCCGGCAACATACAACCTCCTCCAATCTCCCACTACAACTGAGGACACTGTGTAACCTGCAACAGAATTGTGTACACACACATTTGATATAACAGAAAGCTTTAAATGTTTCAAGATAGAATTTTTAAGAAATTGTTATTGGCTTTATTAAGAGGAGTGCGGTTACTAAGGTAGGCTGCATGGTTCTTTAGCTCCAGTGGAAACTCTTTCTCAAAGGCCTCTCGTGAAGGCATGAGCCGGCCCTCTGAGCTTTCCTTCAGGACTCCACCCTCCCAGTCATGTGCACCGACCATTCCAAACAAGATGCCATCCTACAGTACAACATAACACAATAAAGTAAAACAATAATAACGCACATTATAAAGTGTCATCCCAGTTCTGGATGCTAATCATTAGCCATACTTTATTTGTTATAAAATCAAAACACCAAGCTACTAACCAGTACCCAGAAACGGTTCCATCATTGGTTCCAATAGATAAGGGGTGTATATTGAAACTCCCATCCAATATGTGTGTTGAGAAACCAATCTGGGACATCTCTATTAGAAAGGCACTTTCATTGTATCCCACAGTCCCTGCAGCATCACAACATATGCATTACACACTGCAAATCAATACACAGCTGTATAAATAAAGAGTACTTAGTACACTGAAAAACATTTACACTAATTGCCTAAACCACAAAGGTTAAATAGACCATTTGACCACTTTTAAGAGTTCACAGGTGACCTCTCAGGCTGTTTTATTGTACAAAAAATAATAATAATTATTATTATTATTTAATGAATAAAAAGGGAACAAAATGCACTATAGGAAAATACAGCCGAAGAAAAGTATTTCAGTTTAGCTGACTAGCATTTAACCTATGTACCCTGAATGCACAGCTGTGTCCATCAATCCGCTCCGCAGAGTTTTTGTCTTAAGTACATTTATTGTTTCAGAATATAAACAGGTCACTTGGAGTTTCTTTTGCTATCCAACACAAAGACATACAAAGACAACCTACCTTTTCACTTGACTCAAGTGTCCAAAAGCATTTTGGGGCCCCTGTTACAAAAACATTCTCAATGGAAAGTTCAAAATTCAGTAGCAGCAAAACTTCTGATTCCTCTGTTCGTTTTAGGTCAATGAATTACTGTTGCTCTTCAAGGGCAGGGAAGATGTTTTTTTCCATGGTCATTAAAGATAAATGTTTTGTGTATTACCCTCTAGACTAAAAATGCGCTCCCCCAAAGCATCTACAATGTCGTTCAGTGCAGCCTCATCTGTCACATTAAAAAAGTATTTCTCATCAGGGTCACTTGCAATGTACTTAATCTCTTTGATAAAGGTCTCTGGATCCTGCTGTCTGCGCATGTAGTGACCTAATACCTGTAGAAAAAGAGAGAAACAAATAGTTAAGACTATAAGACTTAAAAAACATTCATCCAATTGACAGGCATATCAAAACAAAAAACTAAAAGAACTGGACTAAAATGAGACATAAATGTTAATTCCTTATACTGTCTCCGATTTAAACAGGCCATGAAACAAGTCATGTCAGATAGATCAACAACTGAGCTTTTCTCATCCAGTGAGCCAACACCTCCTCTACACTACGAAGACCAGAACAGATGATCTGATAGATCAATTAATGAAGTAATACCAGACACTTATCCTAGAAACTAAACACCTACGCAAAGAAACAGAGAACCATTGGCAGCACACCAGTAATGACTGTATCTGTATCTCATCAATCCATAGACTTCACTTCAACTGGCTGGATATATTGACTGCACAGTCAACCCAGTCAACATGAGGAAACAGGATAAAAAGTTTTGCCTGCTTGTTGTCTACTTTCATTTACAAATCAAGTATCACTTTCATGTCTGTTCTCAGATAGTACTGAACTTAACAGGCAGTCATGCATAGTAAAAAAATGGAGATCTGGGTTTAGCATAATATAGGATTCATCCGCTTACATTTACAGGGGTAAATGTTCCTTGCTCCAAATATTTATCTCCAAACTCCCACCCACTTACACACCCACCACACTTACATTCCCAACATCTCTGTTCTGTAATGTATAAAACATATCCCGCACCACATGACCAGTGCTGACATTCTTGAGAGGTTGTTTCTCTATTCTCCCGTGAGGTCTTTACTTTTCCATCCCTTCCCTAGATCCTTACAGGAGGAAAATGGAGAGAAGGAAAGAAGACCATACAACACATCAAAACATAAAAGTTATGCTTTGACTGGCAGGGCATTAAAACAGCTGCCATAATTTTATTCAGTAGTTCCCCTTAGAGAGACACATTACCCAGATAACTCTGCACATTCTGGCACTGTTTGTTTAAGAGAGGAAAACATGGGCTCGTTCAGGAGCAGGTTAACATGCTGTCCTCAGTTCCAATGAGCAGAGGGCAGAAGAAAACCAAAGTTACCCAGAACAGCAGTGTGGGGGAAATGGTAGTTTAAATTAAGAAGTAAACACTGACAACTGTGAATTTGACACTTCTGTCATTTATTTTGGTTCTTTTTTATTTACTTCAGGTTAGGCATTTTTCTTTTTTTAGCTTTGCTGTACGTCCATATAAATTTGTTTATGTATATTTCATTCTTATTAATGCTTCTCTACAAGAAAGTGAAAGTGTTTTTATAGGGGGTTAGGGATATTTTTGGATATATTTCTGAAGGTTTTGTGTTTAATAATTGCAGTGACAGTCATATATACAAATAGACAGTGTTTTTGCCTTTTGCCACAGCTTCTTTGAATAGGGGAAGGCCATTTGGGATAAAATGACACCCCTGTCTGGGTCTTGTGGTGACAGCTTCTTTATGTTACTTTTGTTGCGGTTTAGGAAGAGGCAAAGGTGTGCTGTGTGCCCACCCAAACCCACCCACCCATGGGGCAGGGAAGTGCTGAGAAGTTCAGGGTGGGGTTCTCTCCTCTAATAGTACAGAGCTCCATCTAAATCTATTTTTGAACAGTAGTAATGTGGTTATGATTGTTTACAGCATGAGGGAAGACAGCTTTATCATTCCAGCAGAGACAGAGAGCAAGAGAACCTGGGTGGAGCTCAGAAGATTAAAAATTAAAAATAGAGCAGGGCTAATTATGGTCAGTTTAAGTGGAGATTTGATATTCAGACACACATTCTGCAGGGGCTGAGGGTTTTTTTAAGTCTACATCAGGGGTCAGGTTTCATCATGAAGTGTGCGTGTACTCACGGCTATGGCGTATCTGGTGATCTTGCATTTCTCACATTCAGTGAGGGCTCTAGGAAGATCTTCTCCATCATGGGAGTCTCCATCAGTCACAACTATCATCACTTTAGTGGCCCCTTCCCTCGCACCTCTGTCTGGACTGAAGGCCTCTCTGCTGGATAGAGACAGAGGCAAGAGTGAGAAAACAAAGTCAAAGAACATTTTAATAAAGAAAAGCTGTGTATCCTTATTATAACAGAGACAGGACAAACAAAGAAGGAATAGTTCACCTAAAAATTACATTCCTCAAATGACGTACCTGCCCAGCTCATGTATACCTGAAAACATCCATTTGTTTGCACATACACATAAATTGGATTACTGTGACAAAAATAACTTCAGTGTGAGAAACAGCAGACCCATAAATCAGATTTCTGTGCTGTTTGTGACCTGCATTTGTCAGGAAAGCAGTTGAGTGGCAAAATCAGCGTTAGCCAAGTTAGTGATTTTTAGGTGGTTGTCCAGACTCAGGCTAAATATTACTGTGTGACTCCACAGGAGTACAGAGTTTAAAAACAACCAGAGAAAAGGAGACAAAAAAAATGGTGGAGAGAAATGTTTGTTCAGTGAAGGTATTTTACACCAAATGTTGTGAGGGAGTAAAATTCAATGCTTGATAAAAAAGAAAGAAAGAAAGAAAGAGGTTGCAGGAAATGTAAGCTGTGTCAAAAAGTCTGTGTTAATTGTTTGGGCTGGTGTGTTATTTAAAAGCTGTTATTTAAAAGCTGTGTTATTTGTGGAGTTATGTGGTAGTTTTACTCTGTCTTTCTGTCAAACTGTCTTTCATTTACTTATGTGTTTGAATTAATTACTATATTGAACTTTCTTAAACTTGGTCAGGAATGGTCAAAGAACATACAGGTCACTGGAATCAAGGTGGATGTTGTGTATCTGGAATGTATTCATGCTATACACATACATGTACTGACAAAATGTGTGTGTGTGTTTGCACAGCTGCACGGGCTAGGCTCAGTCTTTTGGATGGTGACCACACCTGCAGCTCTGCTGACCGAGCTTTCTGTCCTTCTGCATCAGCAAACCTGTGTTATTACAACCTTTCTCACCTCACCCAGCTACTGCTATCACTTTATCTGATGCGAAAGATAGTGAGCGAGTGATAATGAGAGTAAATGAAAGAGTCGGTGAACTTTATTGAGAGCGCATGGAAAGTTTTAAATGAGTCTTAAATAGTCACAAATACAAACACATATGCAAACAGTAAAACAGTAGTATGACTTGGTAGAAACAAAAAAGGCCTGAGAGACCTATCAATCCATCAATTTGTTTAACACTGTGTTTGTGTTAGCGCTGAAAGGGATTTTAGACTAAATTAACATGTACTTTCACTCACTACTCGCGTCAGTCCATCTACATTTAAAGGCATCATTTGTCACCTTATTCCTGATCATTTTACTATGTCACTATGGAGAGAATGAAGTTACAGTTCTAAGAGAAAACCTTCAAAAACATCAACACAGTGAAAAAGGCACTCTTGATGTGTCAGAACCAGGAAAAGGGTAGAATGTCAGATACCTTTTCAAAAGAAAGAGCGAGAGAGACAGAGAGGGGGAAAAGGGCAGTACAACATCTGAGTTTAAAAGTAACTGGTGGGACACCATACCAAGCCATTTGAATGGCATACGCGGTGCGGGTCTCCCGGCCCTCCTGACGACTGGTTCTTGGCTGCTTCAGCCACATCCTGTGTTGTCTGATAGTCTCTGAGAGACCACTCGTGGACGGAAATCTCCCCATATTGTAGGACACCCACCTACACAAACACACTCAATCAAATTTAACGGTGAAGTGTTGAAGTGCTCTGGTTGTTTGAGTATACTGGCCCTACAGAGAAACACTGGCTTAATCAATGGCATGTTTTTTTGGGGGGGGGTGGGGTGGGAATGTTTGTTAAACGTGTTTTAAACAGTCAGCATTGTTCTATTTTTGTGGTGATGCTAGCAGTGCAAAAATGACACACTTTAGCTTAAAAAGATGAAGTCATACAGCAGCAGTAATTTGTGCAGAGTGAATAACTCTTGAATGAGATAGAGATTTGCATCTGCCCTACGCGCTCTGCCCCACCAACAAAACACATGAAGGTTCAAAGCAAAAAATGCTCTCTCTCTAACACGCATTCATAAGTTTCTAGCCTTCTCCTCCAGAAACCACAACTTCCACATGATGGATGTAAAAATCCATCAAAATATACATCTACATTAAAAAGTAGCTAAATCATATACAACCACAAAAATACATTTGTTTATAATTTACATGGAAAGAAAATCTGTTTACAAAAATCCCCCAAAAGCCACAATCTAAAATTAGAATAAATAAATTAGAAACTGCATATTTTACCTGCATCTGCTCAGGGCTTAGGTGGAACTTGCTGAGGATGCTGCTAAGGAAGTTTTGCACCTCAAACCAGGGATAGATACTATTAGAACCATCTAAAACAATCACTATGTCCATGTATGTGGTGCATCCTGTAAAACACACACACACACACACACACACACACACACACACACACACACACACACACACACACACACACACACACACACACACACACACACACACACACACACACACACACACACACACACACACACACACACACACCGTTACGTACGTATATTGCGTAAGTTTGTGTATGTTAGTCTGTTGCGTGTTTCAGATCCCATTGGCCCACCAATCTGTCACTCTTCGCCCTGGAGAATGACGCCCCGGTTCTCGTTATCCAATCATCTCACATCACTTAGTTTAAAACTCCGTTACTGTCCCGCGCGTTGCAGCTTTTCGCTCACCTTTGATGTTGTTTTTGCTTGTTATTTCAATTCGCTCGTTGTGTTATCTGTACAGTATACGTCAGAGTTTTCTTGTTTATTGTGTGTGTAAATACATCGTTGTCCTTTTGTCAATACAGTATTTGTACAGTCGTTTCGTTTAACTGTTCCGTCTTTGTTATTCCCTAGGGTGGGAAGGCGTGACCAGGTAAATAGGTCGCGCGACATACATTGTGCAACACGTAGGAAAATATGAATGAATTAGACACACTAGGGTATCAGAGGTTGCCACCCGCTGTACGTTTTGTTTTATGTCAAGTTTAGTTAGAGCAGTTTAGTTAGGGCGTCATTACGCTGAAGATCTTTTTTTTCTCTACATTTATTTCTTTTGGTAGTTAGCTTAGGCTCTAAAAATTAGCTAGCTGTTTTTGAGTTTTGTTTCTTTCCTTTATTTGGCACTTCTCGTGCTCCCCCTGCCCACCTTCGTTTTGTTTTGTCAAATGTTTCGTTGCTTGTATTGTAAATAGTGTAAATAGCTCTTCACTTTATCCACATTAAATTGTCACAAGTTTGTTTTGGAACATTTTTCCTCTTTATTTGCTTGTCAGCACTCCCGCATATGCACATACACACAATTTTAAATGTTATTCTCCCTTTACCTCTAGACCACCTAATATTAAAATCTAAGGGACGTAACATGCCCATATTCGTATTTACAGCTGAAGTACATAATTTCTGCACCACTAGTATGACCTTATAAAACTGCAAGAATAATGATTGCTTTTGAACAGGTTTCCAGAACACTCTTTTATTGGTCAGAAAAGCAGATAGTCATACCCTAAAAGTCATACCCTACACTAACACCATTAGTTGAACCAATATCACTGTAGCTGTTGACAGCCTATGCAGAACTGACTCTGCATGTGTTAAGCTGGGATAGGAGAAAGTATTTTAACAATGTTGAAAAAACACCTCAGCTTCTCTCGGTCAAAACTGTAAATGTTAAAACAGTTTAATTTTAAAACTGGGCCTTAATACAGTTACAACTGTATTACAGCCCCAATCAATCAATCAATCAATCAATCAATCAATCAGTAACTTCCATGACAACTCTATTTTACTTTATGTTGAGGTGCTGCTATCATCTCATGTTTAGTTACTTTGAGCAGTCGGTGCAATGATGTCCTTGGGCTCTATGTCATTGGTGACAGATGCACAGATTCCAGTGCTGAACACAGATGTACCGCATTCCTGAGACCACAGTGGAGCACATGCCTGTGGATGACACAGAGACAGGCTGTGCACATGTCCACGGTCTGTTCAACTAATTCTTAACATAGTCAATGTTGTAACAGTTATGCTCTACAGGTGACATGCTCATTGTGCACAGCAGACGTGTGGTTTATACATGCACAAACAACAGATTCTATTAGTATTGCAGGTTAAATTGTTTGGTGTTTGGGTTTTTTTACACCATATATCTACTGTTGTAAAGAAGAAGAAAGTGTGATGTCTTCTGGTCAGACCAATAAATTAATTTAATAAATAAATTTATTTACTTTGTCTAAGATGTTTCTGCTAAAATTATTTAGAGGAAATAATAGCAAACACAAATTACACAAATTGTTTATATACAGTAATCATTTAGAGCTATACAATTATTGTGGATAGCTCGGACACTCCATTTGACGAGAGATATTTGAGTAATTATTGAAATCTCAGTTTGAGACAGTGTTGAGATCTCCTCTGAAACTTTAGAAAAGAGAAACTAGAAAATGAGATGACAGGGCTTTTCTGACAATAGAACAAGACTATCACAGAAATAACTGTGATATTAACAAGCTCTCATTTGTGGTTTCTCTTTTCTTTGGAAGAACACAATAAGCACAAAAAATGGGCAAGAGAGAAAGAATAAGGCCAAGAAAGAAAGAGAATTCTTGATAATGTGGTTAGTGTTGTAAATTGCTTAAATGTTTTAGTTGGACGATAGAGCAATTTATAATGACTTGGTGGTAACGGTACAAAAAACAAATAAAAATATTACATCTTCAAAGCGTACTATTTATTTGCCAGCAAAACCATTGTGAGGATTACAGATCACACACATAAAAGGGGAGTATGTATGGAGATAGAAAACATGCCAAAGAATGCCTTTCTAAATGAAACAAAAGAAAAAAGGAATAGTTTGACTGAAGGGGGGGGTAGATGAAGAGCGAGAGAAATGTTCTGTGACCTACACCCTGTTATTATGAAGGCCTATAACAGAGGGATGAAGAAATGGAAAGTAAAAAGGACGCAATGAGTGCGAGAGACAGATTTGATGTGGTGGTGAGGGCGAGAGGTGCTATGGCTTTTCCGTGGCCTGTCATTACAAAGGACTTGAGTCACATTGCCATCCTATTATAGAGCTGACTGAAGACAGTCATTCCAACATCCACATGTACACATAGACACTCTCAAATACTTAAACCGGCACACTTGGTCAGCTGTGCAGTAATATTTGAACAAATGTGAAAAGTAGGGCTAATTACACTCACAGTGAGTTCTATTTTTTATTGGCTTATACCACAGTGAACTATGTATGACTGTATCCTAGAGGATGTTCTCACTGGCACTCTCAGTTTAACCCTCTCACAATCTCTCACACACAAACGCACTCACATAAACAGTCTGACTACTGGCGATAGCCACGCAGCAATAGCACCAAACCCACACCAGAACTGAAGTGTATGTGTAAGTGAGAGTGTGTAGCTAAAAATTTTAGATGCTAAAACCAGATGAATATGTTAGAAAAAGGCTTGGCTGCTCTGATGAGGTCAGGTTTTAGTTTGTTTTGTGCCGTGTTTTGTTTGTTGTTTTGTTCTCTCCGATTAACACTTATTCATTAATTTATTTAGCATATAGCTTTATCCAAAGTCAATTACAGTGCAGCTAAGGTACATGCTTTACAAAACACATCAGTGTGTTCACTGGAAATCAAACCCATGACTAGTGGCTAGTGCTATGCTCTATTCAGACATGTGGTCTGTACTTATATTAATATATTAATATAAATGTAAATATATTCTCTTTCTACATTAATCAAATATAATCTCACCAAGAAGCCATCTGAAGAAGTGGGGGTCAGTGTCATGCCCAAATGAGAATTCTTTAGATTTCGAGATACATTCTGAAATGTGTTTTCACCTTTACAGAGAAAACCACAAGATCATACTGTGAACACCTAACATTCCTGCACAAAAAAGAGACAACAGTCACTGCACATTCTGTGATCAGGGAGTTATTTCAATACCTAGGTCAACTTTTAAGCAATTTGAATTGATCTCATCTTCCACAATGCACCTGTAAATATCTCCCTTCCTGTTGTTGTGAGGCCCATCCCATGGAGCGCCAACCAGAATTCTGTTCAGAAAACAAAGAGTCTGAATACAATATCAAAATAACCTTTGTTGTTCATTCATATTGAGAATAAATGGTGTAAATGGTGTTGAAAACAATTATAAATTTGATGGTTTTATGCAATTACGTTAAGGTTTGTAATCACACGTTGACACCTCAATATAATGAAACATATAGGCAGAAAGCATGCTTTTATCACCCAACAACAAATATGCGGTGCAAGGGCCATATACAATATTTACACAGTACTTTATCAGGGCCACAAATTATATTTACATGGTTCTTCATCAGGGCCATATTTAATATTCACGTGGTACTTCATCAGGGCCACAAATAACGTTCACATGCAGGCATTTATTATATTCACATAGTACTTCATCAGGAGCCTCCTAATGATGTGATGATTTTGAAAAAACAATCTGCGTATTACAGCTTTTTGAAGTACTCACAATTTCTCTCCATTGTCAATGTGTTGTAGCACAGAGAAGCCTAACAGAGCATCTTCTGGTCCACTGAAGATTTGCGGCCTCTTCACATCAATGTTAAAACACTCACACAGCCCTAAGAGACAGAAACCGAGTCAATACTGAATGACGCAGCATATAGGCATCAATTGTAGACAACTATATTTCTTCTCCAAAGAAATCTGTTAATAAATATTAAGACAGATTCATGTTGATTGATGCTCAAGTGTTGTAAAGATGCATGCAACACATTCATGTATAAATGTAACCAGAAAGGGAATGACAGACAGAAACAGTGTGAAAGAGAGAATGGAATAGAGACGGGTGCCGGGGGTGGGGGGCTTTTAGAAAAGGAGCAGGCAGAAAACCAATCGCAACAGACCTCAAATAGGGTCCCTGATTTTCTCCTGTTCATTCACTCCTTCTCTTTCCAAAGGAATGAGAATATGGGGGGGATCCAGATGCATCAAAGAAGAAATGGGATACGCTCTGTAATTCGTTCATTTTTTTCTGTTCACAAAACTGAACTTGCCTTTCCACAATTCTCTGTTGTTCTCATTTCTCCCTTCCCCTCTCTGTTGTAATTTTTCTTATTATCCATAGTGATTTTCAGTGGATTCGCCAGTTATATTTGAATTAGGATTTGAACCCCTGACCCTGGCATTGCTACTGCCATGTGCTACCACTTGAGCTACAGAAACAATTTGGTCCCCATTTCTGCTGTCTTGACTAAACTATCAGTTACATCCAAATAAATACTCCAAATACTCCCTGCTTCTCATTTACCTTTTTGCCTCATTTTTCTGTTTGTTTCTGTGTTTGAAAAGGAGACATTTAGAGTATTCTGTTTTAGCTCTGTGGTTTTTCCTGGTCCTTGCCTCCAGGGCTCTTGTTGTCATGGCAACTGTAAACATTTATGTAGCATGGTTGTGAATGATTGTGGAATCTCTTACATATTAGACATGCACACGCATATATGCATACCCACACCATTGGAGTGATGCCACTTTGAATGAGTTTTACCATGCACATGTACATTTTAGCCATGCCAGTATAACTACATGATCTAAACACATACGGGAAACATTACTAATAGAGAACACATTACTAATAAACCCATTAAAATGGTAAACAATTTTACAAATGTTTAAAATGAGTTTAGATATTTAAAACCTCTCAATGTCTCTCACACTACTGTTTCTGTCAACCTAGTTTTACTCCTTGGTTCAGACACAGACAATTATACTCAAATTCTGATTAAAGAAATGCATTAGTAATCTTTTTCTGCTTTACTATCTTAAATAAATCTTAACGTTTTTCTCTTTGTTATGGTTTCTCACATCAGCTGTCTGGTAACGTAAGCATGGTGCTAGTAAAGCCAAGGTCATGGGTTTGATTCCCACGGAATGCATATATTAAAAAAAATGTACAGCCTGGGTGTACTGTAAGTTGAGTATGACTTTATCATTTCTCTCACTCTCTAAATCACACTTCCCCAACATATTACATGCGTTTGCCAACACTTGAATGGATTACTTTTGTCCAATGTTTTGTTTTTTTGCTTTTGTTGTCTTTTCATGTTTTGTCTCAATCCCTATGAGGTGGGGGCGGAAGGCCTGGGAGAAAAACGGAGAATAAGTAATGACTTATGGAGGTAATGGAGGAATGAGTAATGGAGGTGGCAGGGGGTGGAATTCCCTAAACCCACACCTGTGTTCTCCATCTAAGGCCAAGCAGAACATAACTAAACACAAGACAGCTTAATCATGATCAGAAGATCTGCAGAAACCATCAACAGCAGCATATACACTCAAAAACAGACATCAGCACTTATCAGTGTAGCTAATACAAAGCATGGACGACATATTGTTTGCCCAGTCCTACATATGTGAACATACATAAAAACTGTGTATGCTGTATGTGTATGCTGGAATTTAGTGGTGGCATTACACTTGACTACAGTCTGGTAATACTTTAACTCTAAAAATGTTGTGGTCCATTAAAGTGGTACTTCTAGTGTTTACAGCAATTTCTCTAGATGCGGGTCGCATTACACTTAATAGTAGGCTAACAAATAGGCTGCTTTATCTAAAATCTTACAGTGTTGAATTTGAACAAAAGTCTCCCTCACAACCCTTAACTTGATCTGTTGGTGTCTTGTTTAAATCTGTTATTAGAGGGTAAAGCAGTTGTTTAGCAAACCACACTAAACTTCATGCTTTCAATAGCAAAAGTAACAACTGTAAAAAATATTACTGTGATAAAAGTGATAAGATAAAAATATTTGCATACTTTATTTTAATAAAGTCTAATCAGGTATCTTGTTAAACTTAACTGAACCACATCAGTAAATAATGCACAAAATATGTGGTAGAAATGCACTTTAGCTGAACAAATAAAAATGTGCTTGTTACAAAATGAGGTTGTGGATCTAATGGTGGATAACCAAACACAGAAAAGTAGCTTGGACTAAAACAAATTTTTTGTCTTTTACCTGAAGGGAATCTTCAAATGACAGTTAAACATTAAAGGTTTAAAAATGTGTAGCATATTCAGTCCTACAGTACCTGGAAAACTGCACATTTTCAACCACTGTGCCCAAATATGTCTAGTATACAAATCCTCTGTATTAAAAAAAGTTTGCGAGAAATAACTGAATGATTATGCCCCAATGTCTGAAGTATTCATCGAACATACATCTCTCTATCCCATGAGAGCTGCAAAATTTAAAACATTAACAAATATAAAGTAAATAGCAGAGAACTATGGCCTGAGCATTTAAAGGTGATATAGATATACCAATACATTTATTACCCATAGTGAATTCCTCCAACACCTGAGTAAAAAATTACTACAAAAAGTACTACACAGATCAATGAATACAGGTCACATAATAATTCAGACATGGAGGATATAGCATTTCCAGGTATTTCCAGTATTCACACTACACACATACCAATGTACATAGCCTACTATATCAACAACTGATAAGTAGACTTAATTTAATGCAGCACCTACTGCCATAATATACAATTTCTGAGACATCTCAAGTCTCAAGTCAGGTGACAATTCCCCACTAATGAGCTGGTGAATTGAATCAGGTGTATTAGATTAGGCACATTCAAAATGTGTAATCTTGTAAAAGGACCAGGATTGGGAAACACTGATCTACAACATCCACATCAGTAAATTGGTGAATTTTAAATTGGACAATATGTTTTACTAACATCAACATCAGTTATATAATTCTTAATGTAGCATGCAATATTCTGCAGCATGCAATGAGACCAAGTTAAACATGCCCGAAACTCACCTTTAAGAAGAACTGTGATCTTTAAAAATAGCAGGTACTTGTAAATCTCCGTCTTGTTTCTTTAATTTGGTATTGCCAGCAGTATGTCTGAATGCAGAATTCGCTCGCACAATTCACGGCGGAATGCTGTAACACGTCGCCTGAGCATGAAAAGCATTTCTGTATCATATTCTGTCCTGGTCACAGTCTTTTGTTTTTACGCATTTTAACTTTACATAGGTACTAACTACATTGTACACTTTACATGTACTTATACAGTGCAGTGTAGGTCTAAGTTGCACTAAGACAACATGTTACTGGAATTACGTACTACAACAACAATCATAAGAAAGTAAAGAAACCCTTGGTTGTCTAGTTCACTAGTCTGGACATATTTGTATAACGTAATAAATTAAGGGTATTACCGCCTTTTTTCCTGCACAATTCAGAATCCAACACATGTTGTAGTTAAAAGCACCCAGACAATTTTCGTTCAACACTTGCTAATTTCCCCAGATAAATACAATCACAAAAACAAAATGCAAAAATATTTTTTGTTTTCGGATCTGTCAAAAATCTGTCAATGCCCATATATATGTTTTTACACATGAAAGACTTTTTCTAGGAAGACTGTCCGGAGTCTAAAGTTTATCTCACGATTGTAAAGGTAGCAAGACCTCTTCGTCTTTATCAGTCAACTGGACCTCGATTTGTGAGTCTCTCTCTCTCTCCCTACCTACCTACCTACCTCTTTCTCTCACACATACTCATTCGCTCTTTACAGTGTGACATCAGATACGGTTTTGTTGGAAATATTTTGGGGGAAATAATCGCATAACCAATATATTATACATTTGGCAACTTCGTGTAGATTTTGGTGACAACAGCAGCTCAGTTACTGGTCTTTAAATAAACATTAAATGTTTCTTGATCAGGTCACGTGTTTTGTGACGTGTTTTTCTACGTCTTTGATGCATTCATGCATTTATCAATTATTAAAAAGTCCCCAGTCCCTCAATACCATGACATGCAGTCTGCACTTTCTTTAAAGAAACATTTGTTTTCTCTCTCAGTACAGTAGAAATGCAGAAATTTATTATTTCTAATAATTTTTTACTTTTTTAATTTATCATAGTTTTGTAATTTATTAAATAATCTGTTCTGGTGTTGTCAAAACATTGCAGAGGCTTGGGTCATGTCTGGATCCACTACCGCCCTGAAAACTTACTTATTAGGCTACTAAAGCTATGTAAATAACACCAATTGCCTCATATTACTATTTTTAAAACATGTTCCAAAAGGAATGTAAATGCACAAAAATAATTTATACAAAAAATAATAATGTACGTTTTTGGTTGTGCAGGCAATATTTGTCGACTAGAGGGCAACGCGGTAACAACTTTGTCAGTTCATTATTTTGAAAGATTTTACAGAGAATCCACCAGATGGCGTATTTGCACTATTTGTTTTCCATAAAAGCCCATAGACGCTGATTGTATACTATCGTTCTTTCACTTTCAACGATGAACTGTGTGAACCATGTTGTTGTTTGTTGGCCGTTTTTGAGGAGCGTTGCTAAGGGTGTTTTGTGGCACAACAAATCTGCCTAGCAGAAGGTAATTCATTTGTGGGAATGTGTGATGTAGTCACACAGGTAACAGTTATGTGGGGACGTAAACAAATTACATTTCTCCTCAGTGTGAACCTCTCTCCCTCCTGTGTTTAGATAATTGCAGTTCATATTTATTATCCTATTACATTTGGGGAAAGAGAATCTGTGCAAACCACTTGAAACAATAATACTTATAATTAATGTATTGCGACTGGCCACAACCCTTTTTTTTTTTAAAAAAATTTTTTTAAAAAAAAAAAAATCCCCCCTATTATAAAAAATTTGATACATACACAAAAACAAACAAATTAATTGGGATTAACTGGACTAGCAAGATTTTCCTTCTGATTCACACGTAAATAAAACTAACAAGCGCGTTCACATGCATCACACACTCGCACACATGCGTGCATACACATTCTTCTATTAAAGACTGAGTGTTCAGGCTATAATGTAATCTAACAAAGGGGCAGATGTTGGGAAACTGTAGGAAACTGGCATGTTTCGGTCGTTTCTATTCTTCTCAAATCTCAGCTCTCTGAACTAATCAGAACCCAGCAGTTTACTGACCCTCCAGCTGCCTGCTGCTACAAGCAATGGGAGATATGTGGCTTCCCACAGATATACAATACAGTATGGCACAATACAGCACTGCATGGATCCTGTAGAGTGGGGCTCCACTGAGCAGAATGTGAGTGATTGTGAACGAATGTAAGGTCAAAAAAGAGAGGAAATAATGGAGAAGTTTCCCATTTCTGTAAGAAATAGCCACAGGTTGCCCAGTGAACTTCTGTAAATGTTACTTTAGCAGGTTTGAACTTGCCCCCTTCGATGTGTTGAGTTCATGTAATGATATCTTACCCTATAAAAATCACAGTGAGTCACTGGGGTCAGTACTGTGATCTTTTGGTAATGTCTGCTGATCTCATGTACCCTTTCTGGCATGCATAACTTTCCCTAATGTTATTCTTACTGCAAATGCTGCAAGAGATCTCACCCTAATTCTATTTTAGGGATGGCTTTGCTCTTTTGAAAATTTGTTGCAAAAGGACACATTGCCAGACTGAAACCAGTCATGTGAATCAATCTCTATAACTCCCAATGAACCAGACTGAGGTTGAAACTGACAGAGTTGACCCAGAGGCCTGGCCATGAGATGAGACTGTTTCCGTGTGATTCTGCCCTCCACACCTTAGTGTGGGACTCATTCGTTCCGCACGTCTGGAATCTTGGAATCTTCACCGCCAGCTTGCTTTGCATCGGCACCACTGTGAGAAATGTATCGGACAGAGTTTTTTTTCTGTTGGAATTAAAAGCCCACATGTGTGTTCGTGGGTAGTTTTAATGTGTATTAATTGTCTGTTGGCTTTTTTGGCAGTTACAGAAAACTAAGTGTGTGGTGCGATGGGTGTGAGAAACATATTCGTCAATCTTAACCTTGTTTACTTTTGTGCATGTGTGCAAGTACTTCACAGTCTGCCCTCAAGGTCCATGGATCAGGGCCAGCTGACAAAGTGAAGATTTGTGACTTGCCAATCAGCTATAAGATAACAATTTGACCCATAATGCTTTGCTTAAAGCCCTCATGACCTTGTTGAAGAGTGTTGCCTTCGGGCCATTTCTCACTACTGTTTGACACACATCATGGTGGGGACTTTCCATTGACTTATGCTTTTTTAACCAAGCTAATGACATTATTTTGTTTTCATTAGGACTGTATTCCTCGTGGGGGCCATTGGCTGTTCCCCACAATGTAGGTGAGTTCAGGTTTTACTATTTTTGTGGGGCATTTGGTCCACACAAGAAAAGTTACTCACACACTCATACTCACTCACTTAATGTTTCCTCTTTTTTGCCACTCAGTCTTTTTGACAAAGTGGTTTTCACCTACGCACTCACACACACACACACACACACACACACAGTGATAAATCTTTGTGTCTTTGACAGTCCTGTCTTCTGCCAGGCACAAATTATCATACCGGACTGACTGTCCGTATATTTAAATGTGTATTATCTGATCCCAGATATCACTAGACTGTCAGATTTAACAGTGATGTGATATATCTGTTATCTTTCAACAACAGAGATTAAGATATTGTATTACAGCCAAGCTCATAGTTTGAGTCTCACAGTCTCATCCCATTAGCTACTTGTCTGTGCACACAAGATTATTTACAACTTCCACAAATAAAAAGTTATTTTTACTTGTGTATTACTAATTTTAATAATTATTTGGCAAATGTTTGATGGAATTAAACACATTACCTGTTATAATATCTGTGGATGTTATTTTTGTACTTTTGTGAAGGTGTGTGTTGTGCTGCCTTTCAGCCAAATCAGATGCAAAAAGAATCAATGTTTGTCAAAAACACGCCAAATGCTATAAGTAGATATTGTTTTCCAGATTTACATGCCCTGCACATTTCGGGCCATAATCAGCATGCATTTGTCTACGTGAGTGGGTAGTTGTTTGAAGTTAACGATTCAATATGTGTTTCTGCTACATTAGGACCAATTACAGGTTGTGTGTGTGTGTCAGTGTGCGGTTTTATGGTCTGTGCTCAAAGTGTATGTGTTTGATGGTACATGTGAAGGTTCTGAAGAATGTGCATGTTTGGTTTCATATGTTTGCAGATGTGCGGGTGGTTTTTGAGAGGAGAGAGACAGCTGCCTTTTACTGCCCCAGGGGGTAATAAAGTAGGAAGGAGAGGCAGTTATTTGGGGTCTTTTATAGAGGCAGGAGGTTGAGAGGGACTGGTTTTATTAGGGTCATACAGTAACCAAGTACAGCTGCAGGCATCACACCTAAACCACATTCCACCTTCACCATCATTCTCCCTTTGTATTTCCTATCTATGCAGCAATTGATTTGTGTGCATACACTGTTTAATTTTTATTTAAATAAATGTATATTAGTTAGTTGTCTGTGGATGTATCTGCTTTAACCTGTATATACTGTATATGAGAAATGTCTGTAAATGTGAGTATATGTGTGCTAGTCCTCATTTTATTTCTTGATCTGGAGTTTCCATTCTCTCTGATCCTGTTCCTTGTTAAGCACATCTGCTGTCAATAATCTTCACCTTGTAATCCAACAGGCATTTCCTGCCCTGACTGGACAGTCTGCTTTATTTCATTTAACGTCTTTATCCCATTGGCTAGTTCTTGTGTCTAAAAAAAAATGAGTCTCCACCCTACACATCATGTCTGTGCTGTCAGCATAACTAGAATGTTAATATTATGGGTGGAAGATCAGTTAACTGAGGAAATTTCTTTGATGAATTGTGACTGTTTTCCATTTATTTTACATATTAAATGGCGACTAGGACATTCTGACCTAAAGCAAAGAAATGAGAGTCACTGTTTCCAAACTCAGGGGCTTAGCAAGGCCTACAGCCTGAATACAGGGACACACACAGAGCGTTGGTGATGGCAAAGAGACGAGAGAGTACGACTGTGATGGAAAAATCAAGAAGGAGAGAGAGACAAGTTATTCTAGTTACAGCCAGCTGACAGTTATACTAAAATAAGATTTGAACCCACCAGTGTGTCTGTGTGAGAACAGAAAGAGAGAGACAGAGAGAGGAAGAGAATTTCATATCTTGATATTAAAGTATAGCATTGACTAACATTCAATTCAACACTCAATCTATTGAAATCATGCTTTTTGAAAGCTTGGTGTGAACAAATATTGAATAACTGCAATAAAAAGTTGGCAGTAAACTTTATTGGTCATGCACATAAATGAGTAATGACTTTATAGAAAAACATAAGAAAAGATATTCTGGATGATAACCTGAGATTCAGGTTTTACTAAAATATATACAAAACATTAGCGATTAAAAAAGGGGGTAGGGTTGGAGATTTAAGAGATCACAATCACAATAAGATAAAAACGTGGACTTGTAGTGCACTAGACTACACTACAGACATACCATACTTAGACAACATATTATACAAAGACACACTCACAGATGTTTCTCAGCTGATAACTGTGATTATGACTGATTTACCAAAGGCAGGTTTCCAGGCCTCAATTTTAGCTCTGATGTAGGTGTTATAATCTATATGGAGACCAACCTTTAAAGTGCTTTTGGGGTGATTTATTTGTGAATTAACCAGTAGGGGCCCCAAATAAATTTTAGCCTAAAACTTGGAGGTTTTGGATTTCTGGAACAGCATGAGTGAATTCAGCTAATTTATTTGCATGGTTGTTTGATATTGTATTGGTATTATTGAATGGTATTTGAATGGTATTATTCAAATACTTTGTCAACAAAAATCACATAAAAGATGTGATTAGGGATGAAAGAAACAAATTGTATAATATATAATATATTATATATCAGTCATTGTGGGTAACGAAAGGAGTGAGTGATCTTCCTTTTTCCTCCTACTTTCACTCTCTGACATACACTCGTGTGCACACCACATCGTCTGCAGTCATGGTCTGCCAAGAAAAAAAGGAAAAAGATAATTAGCAGAAAAATATGATTAAAGCACATGGCTTGTGTTATAATCATAAGACTGAACATTTAAACAAATAACACATAACAATGTCTTACTAGAATCAGTTCACCATCATTGGTTAGCTCCCTGGTCCATGAGGTTTTAGGGCCCTCACCCTTCTGTAAAGTTTGCTCACAGCTAATCTTGCTGTCTGTTTCCCATAGAGGAAGGCTCTAAGAAACAGAAAGACAAATTCATAAGGGCAGAAAACAAACATGCATCTTTGGAGTTTTATATAACATTTGTCTTTTCAAAAAAGTGAAAAATAAAAGCACAGCTACACATAAATGTGGAGTAAATGTTTCTGTGTGTATACCGTGCATGGACGTCCATCTACCGTGGTCTCATTAAACTTATGTCCTACAGTGAAGATGATGTGGGTGGTCCTAACAGAGGTGGAAGTTTTGATTGACAGGGTCTCTCCGTCCTGCGAGATTTCTACGGATGGCTTTGATGCCGCTGTGACTGCAATCTTACGCAGCATCATATTCACACCTGAAGAAACACACATGCATTTGTAAAACTGCAATACAGTCAGGGATATGATCAATGAGTGTTACAGTACACCAGCGACCAAAGAGAGTTAGGGGAATTCCTGAATTATACACTTTAATGAACAGAAAGACTGATTTCTTTATAAGCCCAGTGTCCAGTGGTTGGACAGTAATGTTTTTAGGACTGGCTACGTTTCACACATCTGTGCTCACTGCCGACACTGTTTGATGACATCAACAGATATGAACCCACAGAGGGAAACCCAGAGGTGGAGTGCCCAGAAAAATAAAAGACACAGTAATACACACATGATATCAGAATGTTGTTTATTGTCTCTGTGATTTGACTTTATTCAATACACAGGCCTTCTACAATACACATACATGTTTAAAAGTACTCAGCAAAATACTCAACTTTTCTCTGCTCTCTGTGATCCAGGGTAATTTCTTCTAATCTGTGTGTGTGTGTGTGTGTGTGTGTGTGTTTGTGAGCGAGTGGGTGGGTGAATGCATTGAGAGGGGAAGTTATTCAAGCAGCCACAGGGGATGTTGTAATCTATTAAACCTTCCTGACAGGAAATGGATAGAGCACAGTGTGGAAGTAGGGACGGGTAGAGCTAACAAAGAGGAAAGCATGGCACAGTCGAAGGAGGGCAAGAGTACTGCCACAAGAAGAAAAAACAGGCAAACACAGCAACAGAGAGATAGGAAAAGGTAGTTAAGTGTGGAAAAAGACATGTAGATGTAAAGAGGCCAGTCTGTCTATGTGTGTCTGTGTGCATCGAGTAGAATTTCACACTACTCACCTCACACACATTCCCACCTGTCACCAAGGGTAAATATATACACATGAAGGCAGTCAAGAAGAAAACCAAAACTTAAGACACACATACAGGCAGAAGTGTGTGAATAAATTATTTCAATGACTTTTAAAAGACCCTGATAATCATTTGCACACACAACTTCACACACAGCACAAAACATGAGCTTAACAAATTGAAAGGGAAAAGCAAATTATTTTAAAACACATGCATATGTAAACAGGTATAACAGATCTTTAAGTAAGAGGTCCAGGCACAATTATGTTTAGCATTAGCTAAGCATTAACTAATAAAGACTAATCAAGTTATTAGCCAGGGTGCTTTATTCTCCTGTCGGATCAAGCCATAACCCCAAACCCCATAACTAACCAAGAAAAGATGCCCGAGAACGCACAGGCTGTCAGGGTCAGTGGCATAGGTCAAAGGTTGGAGGAAGCATTTCAGAATGAAAGGGATAGAAGTGAGGACTGAAGATGGAGGAGGGGGTATGATAGGGTGTGGTGACAGGTTAAGCACATCTGCGCACAGAAATATTTGCAAGGCCAAAATATTTTTTTGTTAAAGTGTATAAAAGGTAACATGCTTGTGTGCATGCATGTGTGTATGTGTCTGTGTGTGAAAACTATGTCAATCGTACACATTCTTTACATAGAGACATTCCATCTATTTAGAAGGACATTTTTCCTCAGAAGGGTTTGTGTGACTGCAGACACCTTGAGATGTTCATATAATTCAT
>JAZGTH010000119.1:1397500-1406147 GCA_036877525.1 Chromobotia macracanthus
TATGATTAATCAGTTTGGTTTCATAAGTAATTTCAAATTACTCTTTGTAATCCTGACTGGTGTGGAGTTGAGGTAATTTATAAGAAATAGTTGGAAAGTAATACCAGTCAGGATTTAAAATATTAAGTTGAAATGACTTGTATAGCCAGGTTGATTAAACATAAAAAATTAAGGCAGCAAAGTTTTTTACAGTGTATGTATGTATATACATAATGTGAAAAAATAAATTAAATAAAAAGAAGACAAACAGAGAAAAAGGAAATATGTGGGGAAAAAACAGGAGGCTTTTTCCAGCCTCTCATCTAGTTTATGTGCAAACCTTTTCCCTTAAGCCATTAACAATTCAATTTAATTTTGTCACACTGTAAAAAAATACTTTGCTGCCTTAAAGTAGAATGGTAAATAAAAAATTAAAGTTAAATTTTAAGTTTAATAAGCTTGGCTATACAAGTAATTTCAACTTAATATTCCTGACTCCCAGACAGATTTATCCCAGAATAAATCCTGACTGGTATAACCTAAAAAAATAGGTTAAGCAATTTCCCAACTATTTCTTATAAGTTACCTCTACTCAACACCAGTCAAGATTACAAAGAGTACGTTGAAATGGCTTGTGCAATCAAATTGATTAAACTTAAAAATTTAAGGCAGCAAAGTTTTTTTACAGTGCATTTTTCTAACACTCCACCCTCCTCTTTTTTTGTCAGGCCTCAGCACACCCTCCTGCCTTTCACTCTTCACTTGTTTTTTGTTCATTTTTTTCTTCTCTTCTCATCAAATCCAGTTGTTACATTTTCTGGCTCTGCTGAGTGGGTGCATGTATTTGCCTGACGTCATATTTGTGTCATGGCCTATTGACTGATGTTACTGCCAGCATGAAAGAGATTACAGCTTGACTGACTGTTGCTCAATGGAGTCTCAGAGGGAATTTACCAGGCTTTCTGATTAAAGCCTCTTTATTTACAGTCACATACACTAACATCCTCTGTAGTCAAAGATACATCCAACTCATGTAAATAAATCAACTCATACATTAGTGTGTTACATTAGTCAGCACATACAATATACATATATATTACATATCATACAATATTTGTAAGACAAATTGTTAATTTCAAAATGCAATGTTAAGGTGGAGTCATACATGTTTAAAAACTATGTATCCAGTGTATAATCTATGTATCCAGTGCAAACAGACCCAAACCACACATTCAGACATTTAGTTGTCTAAACCTTGGAAAAAAATACTTTGCTGCCTTAAAGTAGAATGGTAAATAGAAAGTTAAAGTTACATTTTTAAATTTAATCAAGTAATTATACATACAAGTAATTTCAATTTAATATTCCTGACTCACAGACAGATTTATCCCAGAATAAATCCTGACTGGTATAACCTAAAAAAAACAGGTTAAGCAATTTCCCAACTATTTCTTATACGTTACCTCTACTCAACACCAGTCAAGATTATAAAGAGTATGTTGAAATGACTTGAGTACGTTGAAATGCAACCTAACTGATTAAACTTAAAAATTTAAGGCAGCAAAGTTTTTTGGTGGAATTATTAAAAAAAGGCCTGTACCACACATTACAATAAGTGTGTTAAGAGAGGTCAGGGAACAAGTGTTTTAATGGGCGGAGAGGTGAATGAGAGGTAGACTTAAGGGGGGGCAGACTTAAACAAAAATAAAAAAGGAAAGAAAATATTCTGGATATGTTCAATTCGGATTAAGTTTCCATAATAGTCTTGAGGGTACTGTGTAGGTACGCCCATGTCCAGCTCTTGTCATTAGCTCCTGTCATCTGTTCTAAATTATTGCTTCGGAAACTTCTTTGAGAATAAAAAGGGAGGGACATTATGACAAATAAAGTGTGCCCGCTGCTTCGTATGCACTAGCGTCATCTCGTGGACAAAGCGAGATATCACAATTTCTTTCTTTTAATCCTTTATTGGAGGACTATTGCTAATAACTATGCCCTATTGTACAAAATACTGCAGCTCTCTGACACAAGGTGTTCTTGCAGTTGGTAGGAGGTTGTGGGTTCGATTGCCAGGGAACACATACACTGATAAAATGTACAACTTTAATGTACTGTAAGTCACTTTGGTCAAAAGCGTCTGCCAAATGCATATATGTAATGTCTTCCAATTGATTTTAATGCTTTCCGTGCATGCTAATAATTCTACAATGGCCAGCAATAATCTGTATGCATGGCATGTCATTTTGGACAACATCCAGAATGTATAAAAATCAACACATACAGTACCCTGAAGGAGTCCTAGGCACGGCAGATGCAACATCAATCAATGATTCAACATCAATCTATGAAATCTACAATATAACAGAAGATCTCTCAAAATGACCAATATTTGTAGAAGACAGATGTAGTTACTTATTATTACTTGCATATAACATATAATATATATATACATACATACACCTCTTCAACCTGACATTTGAGTTTCATATCCCAATAATATTACTGTCCAATAGAGTACAACTGGGTGGTTATTAATGCATACCCAATACTATACACTTCTGCATTTCAAATACTTTTCAACCTTTCTCACCCCAGTCATCTCGGTTACGGTTTCAGTTCAACCTTAACTTCTTTAACACAAGACCACCTGTTTCACAAAGATCTTTAAAAAAATTCAACTCAGAAGAATAACTTAAAGCAATGGCCAGCTTGTTTAACCTGAAAACAAACACCCTATGCACCAAGGTTCTCAGGCTGTCAAAATGTGCCATTAAATTGCCAATTTACTAAACCACAAACATTATAAATAAATAAAACAATACGCTAAACAGTTCAAAATAAAAATACTTTTACATAGTACACAATACTGTTGTTGGCCCTTGTATGAGAAAACATGCTGTTTTGTGTTTACATGTGGACCTATTATATAGATATAATTTACAAGCTTTTGACTTTTTTTTGTGGTAGTTAGTTTACTGCAGAGTGATTTGTTATTATCTGGTAAATTACTCAGTAACTGTTCATTACTGGCATTTAATATTTTGGCTTTCATCTGTAAAAACATTTAAAAAATTTGAGCCAGGGAAATTTCCAAGATTTGGTTGACTTGATTCAGAATAACCATTGTATTATCCTCAAAATGAGCAGGTCAACATTTGTTTTACTACAGGCAAAGATAACATTACAAGGACAACAATGAGACACAATTTCATTTTTTTATTATAATAAACAAGTATACACACAGCAATTAAATGCATGCATGATTATTTGGCTTTTTAGCATATAGAAGAATAACAACAATAATTATAGAACAACAATAGTGACAATAAAAAAAAAATAATTAAAGCTGCAAGCAGTGTTGATGTGCCCACTGCCACCCAATGGCTTTCAGAAAACCACGAACTGTGGGCAATGCATTTAAGCAGATATATAGGTGAACTTTGTAAGTCATTTACAGGTGCCACCTTTCCTACTACCAGATGATGGCGCTATGACTATAACTGATCATTTGCATGGGGATGTATTAATACCAGGTTTCTTATCAAACATGACTAGCACGTTTGAGTTTGAACAACTTCCTGTCTCATAACAAAACATTGAATTTTGCGAATCCACCACAGACACACCCCCTTCAATAAAAATTCAAAAGCTTCACAAAGCCCATGCTTCTCAATTTAGCATCACAAAGCTCTTTAGATTACTGCGACTAAATGTCATGTTGATTTGATTAAATCTTTAACAGGAGTTTGTTAAAGTTTGACGCCTGGAAATGGCAAAATCTGCACAAACATTGCAAAGAAAATGCTAAATATCTGACTTACTGTGGGGTTTAGAGTTTTGCTGTAAGAGACTTTATGTAGGTATTGAGATGTTATATGTGCCTACCGTATTTCGTTCATATATGTGAATGTGGTGCATTCCAAATTATGAAACCCATACCAGACCTTTATCTAAACCTACACCACTTCTGGGGCGTGTACAGTTTCATGCGTTATCGAGCATGTTTAGGCCCTCAAAAACGCTAATCATTTCGGAGAAGAATAGTAATAATAACAGTAATAATAATGATTAACGGAGCAATTCCAACAAGGTCTCCGCACATTGGTTCTCGGACCCAATAATTTTGAGTCTCACATATTAAAAATCAACACAACCACGGCGAACAGTAACAGGATCGCATTAAACATGGTTGATTTACACCCCGAGCTCCCCTTAGCCCCGCAGTCCAGCTGGTTATTGCTTGGCGCTGTGTTTTCTGGGTTCCCCTCGAAATGGACCGGCTGGCACACGTCTCCTATGTCTTCACAGGCGAGGATGATGTGCTTGGTCTCGTTGCGCATGTTTCTGATCCCACAAGCACCGTCCGTGATGTCGATTCGCACCGTTACGAAGGAGAATTTCTCTTTGCTGATGCACAAATTTCTGGACAGAGTCTTGCCCCCGGCTTTAGTACACACGTTGTCTACCCGTTGTTTCTCGCTGGCACGAAAGAATGACTGGGTCGGCCTGCCACACATTTTTATGTTCCGCAAAAAAGTTTCCCATGCGTTCTGGTCCCACGTATTCGGGACACCTTCGGGAATATGGCGCTTTAGGAAAACATTATGAGCGTTGTTGTACTTTGCTGGCATGCAAGGTTTAGGATTTGTTTCCACTGAGAGAATGAGAGGAAAGGCAGAAGCCAAAAGTACCAAAACAGCAATCATTGTGAAGACCTGCTGTAAATAAAAAGAAGACAACGTTACACAAAACAATACAGCTAATGCTCAGTTGCTCTACCAGAGCTATCCAAATATAGCATGCTATATTGAGCACCGCTCAGCTGGCGTTTGTGACATGCGTGTGGTTATATCTCCCTAAAAGCAAGGTTCTGTATAGACCAGTAAACGAAGAGAAGGCAAAGCTTTACCGAAAAGCTGTTGCTTGCAGACTAACGTTTTGGTCTCTACGTCTGTCCACCCGGTGGACTGTCCTTTTCACTTCTCGCTTCCTTCTGAAAGTGTATGTGTCTACCCAGGTGTATGACTAATACCAGAGACTGACTTACATTGACAAGCGAACTTCCCTGTCTGTCACGAGGCTGAATCTAGTTTCTTATTCGCGGCTTCTTATAGACGCTATCCGTTCCACCTTAAAAGACGCAACGCTTCTGTATTGCCGGCTTCGTATTCACGCTTAATTTAGGGACCGTGTCGCTTTTCTATTATTCGCACTCTTGTAAATGACCGGGTTGCGTGTGTATATATAAACTATTTCAGAAGTAAACAATAAGCATAATAAGTAAACTAAACTTGGCGATGTAATGGACTTTATGAGGAACCCCCATCACTCCCTCCCCTTACAAATCTTAATATCACTGTGGCAGAACAGTTTTTCTTTTCATCTTCACCTTGAACACTTAGTGCATTTACTACAGCCTGCCTGTTTTAAAGTGCAATTTTTGCAATATCTTACACTAGGCCTAATCATGTAAATACATATTTATACTTGCAAAATATAGATATAAGTTTTATATACAGGACTTATTTTTTTTGTGTTATGACCCTTTATATACCTTCATTTATACCTTATAGTTATTATATTATCCCATCCACCTTTTGTCCTTCTTTTTTTCTTATTTTTTGTACTGTCATGTTACTTATCTGTCTGGTAGGCCGTTATGATATTATAAGTCTGAGCTCTTCACAAGCAGTTAGTGCCCTTTTTACAAGCTATACAAATAATTTATATGTGACAATACAGTTCAATGACATATTGTAATGTTAATCCATTTGGAGGCGCTATATCTCAGCTGTGGTGAGTTGCAGGTTTCTCTGCGGGTTATAGCCAGTGTCCTTGTCTATCACCATGCCAATGAACCCATGAAGTTGACATATGTGACAATGCAGTTCAATGAGACATTGCATTTTTGGCCCATTTGAGACTTTATTTCTCCAATGTGCTTAAGGGTGAGTTGCAGGTTTCACTGTGGGGTTATAGCCAGTGTCCTTGTCTATCACCATGCCAATAACCAGAACTTTTTACTGTAGCATTTTGAGAAAAAAGAAACCCTAGTGTAGGATATTGCCCTATAAAATATTGCACTTTAAAACAGGCAGGCTGTAGTAAATGCACTAAGTGTTCAAGGTGAAGATGAAAAGAAAAACTGTTCTGCCACAGTGATATTAAGATTTGTAAGGGGAGGGAGTGATGGGGGTTCCTCATAAAGTCCATTACATCGCCAAGTTTAGTTTACTTATTATGCTTATTGTTTACTTCTGAAATAGTTTATATATACACACACACGCAACCCGGTCATTTACAAGAGTGCGAATAATAGAAAAGCGACACGGTCCCTAAATTAAGCGTGAATACGAAGCCGGCAATACAGAAGCGTTGCGTCTTTTAAGGTGGAACGGATAGCGAATAAGAAACTAGATTCAGCCTCGTCTGTCTTTTGTTGTCAGCCAATCGGCGGAGCCAGTTATGTTTGTAAGGGACTGCAGTTATAAATGTTTTAATTGAATGTGTATAATTTGGATATTAATCTATTTATTTTCATTATTTATTTGTTGGCCGGATACAGTGTTGATACTGATACAGATCTGTTTTTCACAGATTTACTTATGTGAACACTTGCATAATACTTAACCGCTAGATGGAGATTTAGATAGATTTTCTTCTGTAGTATAACCTAACCTAACTACAACCCCAAATCAGAAAAAGTTGGGACAGTATGGAAAACACAAATAAAAAAAGAAAGTAGTGATTTCTAAATTTACTTTGACTTGTATTTCATTGCAGACAATACAACAGCACATTATTTAATGTGTTCCTCATGATTTTTATTGTTTTTTCTTCAAGAAACACAAAATTCCTATTTTTGTTCTTGCAACACATTTCAAAGTTGGAACAGGAGCAATTTAGGGCTAGTAATCAGGTAAATTGGTTAAATGTTGTGATTTGAAACAGGTGATGTCAACAGGGGATTGTAATTATGATTTGGTACAAAAGCAGCATCCAGGAGAGGTCTAGTCCTTTAGGAGCAAAGATGGGCTGAGGATCGCCAGTTTGCCTACAAATACGTGAGAAAATTATTGAAATGTTTAAAAATAATGTTCCTCAAAGAAAGATAGGAAGACATTTGCTTATGTCACCTTCAACAGTGCATAACATAATTAAAAGATTCAAGAAATGTGGAGGAATTTCAGTGCGTAAAGGACAAGGGCACAAGCCTAAGCTGAACAACCGTGCTCTCCGATCCCTCAGGCGGCACTGCATCAAGAATCGCCATTCATCTATAAGCAATATCACCACATGGGCTCAGGACTACTTTGGCAAACCTTTGTCAAGTACCACAATACGTAGTTACATCCACAAATGTCAGTTAAAACTGTACTGTGCCAAAAGGAAGCTCTATGTTAACAGTGTCCAGAAGTGCCGTCGACTTCTCTGGGCTCGGAGGCATCCGGGATGGACCATCACACAGTGGAAACGTGTACTGTGGTCAGATGAATCAGTATTTCAGGTATTTTTTGGGAGAAATGGACGCTGTGTGCTCCGCACCAAAGAAAAGGATCATCCAGACTGTTACCAGCAACAAGTCCAAAAGCCAGGGTCTGTCATGGTATGGGGTTGTGTCAGTGCCCTTGGTAAAGGTAACTTGCACTTCTGTGATGGCACCATTAATGCTGAAAAGTACATGGAGATTTTGGAGCACAATATGCTGCCTTCAAGAAGACATCTTTTCCAGGGACGTCCATGCATATTTCAACAAGATAATGCAAAACCACATTCTGCACACATTACAAAGTCCTGGCTGCGGGAGAGGAAGAGGATACAGGTACTTGACTGGCCTGCCTGCAGTCCCGACCTGTCTTCAATAGAGAATGTGGTGCATTTTGAAGCGCAAAATGCGACAACGAAGACCCTGTACTGTTGCCCACCTTAAGACTTGTTTGCAGCAAGAATGGGACAAAATTACACCTGAAACACTTCGTCTTCACTTCACTTTGTGTCTTCAGTCCCTAAATGTTGTTTAAGTGTTGTGAAAAGGAATGGCAACATTACAAAGTGGTAAATGCTTTACTGTTCCAACTTTTTTTTGAAGTGTTGCAAGAACCAAAATAGGAATTGTGTTTTTGAAGAAAAAACAAAAATCATGAACACATTAAATGTGCTGTTGTATTGTCTGCAATGAAACACAAGTCTAAGTAAATTTAGAAATAACTTTTGTGTGTGTTTTCCATACTGTCCCAACTTTTTCTGATTTGGGGTTGTAGTTATACTATGCATTTAAATACACTTTAGATAAATCGTCGATTACTTTTTACGATTTATCTTAATTGACTGATCGCGATGTACCACCAAAACCAAACTGTGGAACACCCTGAGCCAGAAATGAGAAATGTTCGTAAAGAAGCAATTTAATAAGATGCAATGCCAAATTACTGTAAACACATTATCTACAACTGGCAGCTTTTTTGGTTGGGTCTCAAATTCAAGGACAATTTTAAAAAAAGACTACAGATCACTGATTAAGATTGAGGTAAAGATTAAGGTTACAGATAGCTTTTGTTTTCCTATCTATTTAAGGAGCAGATAACAGGTTACAAAATATCAGGGTGGGGTAAGCAACTGGAAAACTGAAAACAATTTTGTTAACTGAAACAAAAATACTAATGAAACA